>JAUBNY010000568.1:1552540-1572081 GCA_032275445.1 Crypturellus soui | reverse complement strand
CTTGTGCTATTTATGTCTCAATTTCCTTGAGAGAGAAAATAAATAAATGAAGGTGGCACAGGCTCATCAGGGAATTTCTCCTTGCCCTTTACACTAATATTTCCAGGTGCCGGAGACGGGGTGTTCATCTTGTGTCCTTCGCCACCTCAAGGTTTACTGACAGTGCAGGAGATGAAAGTCGCACAGCCAGCTCTTGGAGTTGAAAGTTATTTGTTTACCCTTTGATCAAAACCAAACACTTTTCTGCCAGATAAAATGCCTGATCAGGCAGACTCTTGAAGTGGGTTCTCGCCCCGCAGCTCATGCACCCCGCTCCGCTGCCGCTGTGGCACTGTGCACCCGGGGGCCACGCAGCCCTCCTTGTAGTCATTTCTCCTGCTAAGGGGATTGCTGTGCTCCAGACCTGATCCAGAGCTAACACAGGCGAAAGGTGGGATTTATCTGCCCTTACTTTAGTGGCTATAAGCAAAGCATTTAAGCTGAAGCTTTTCAGTCTCAGTTTCCTAATTTGGAGTATCTTACTGTCTTTGTTTCTGTACAACCCTTTGGGTCATCCATTCCCAGTGTTATACTCTCACAAAATTATCATGAAAGGGAACGTGCAGGAGCATTAGACAAAAATCAGTTCTAGGAGAGCATCACCTTGGCGAATCCTAAGTTCCTGAATTCTATTCAGAGCTATTTTGAAATCTCAAGAAAGAAACTGAAGATGACTGGGACTATTTGGAAGTTTTCTAATGCCCTCTGGACTCTCCTTCGTGGCAGCCAGTGCTCAACAAGCAGCTCCAATAAACAGAATTTATTTCAAGTATAGGAACCATGCGTAATAACGATCTCATATTACCCTTCCTACAACAGAGACTGCGTGCTCACATTAATTAAGACTGCAACAACTAGTTTAGACATTTGCAAACTTCAAAAAAAAAAAGATTATGCAATTGTGTTTCATTGCTCCAACTGGTATAATTTGACATTAGTGATGTCTGTGATGAAGACACAGACAAAGACATGAAGGTTTTATTTCTGGTTGTTCTCTTACATCAGAATTTATGCTGTTGGCCACAAGAACCGGGAGCCTTTCAGACATTCCAGTTCCAAGGCTGATTTTCCATTTGGAGTCCAAAGGATTATTTGAGTTGAGAAGCCACCACTCTATATCAAGAGTTTTAGCCAGAATAAGTCAATTTGAGTTCAGTGATTTGAGGAACCATCACAAAGTGAATTTGGATTTTTAGAAACTTTGCCACCTCTTGCACACTTGCAGTTGAATGATTTGTATCCAGATTTGGTTAATACGGTAATATTTACTCTTGCTAGGATTAATGTTCTCTCCAGCATTAGCACCCAATTTCTGCATAGGCTTATGCACTTGCCTAAACTCCTCCCAAAGATAATATACATTTCACATATTTATTCTTGAGTTTTTCAAGTTAAATATACATGCGGTTAGTCAGTTGCACAATTTGTGCTTTCCTCACAGCACTAAGCACGTTTATATTGTATCTGCCAAATACCCTACAAAGATTTGCTTTGTGACTTGAGCAATAGCTACAAGACCTTTTGGTACTTCCTTGTCCAATCCATAAGCTACAACATGTCCAGTGTTACTAAAGAAATAGCTCAGTATGTGTTTGAGCTGAGGAGGCAATTCATTTCAGATGCCATTTTTCATTTTGGAAGTAAGACTTATTTATGGGCAGAAAGTACAGTCTCTATAGGAGCTGGTGAGACCCCCGTGCCTTAAGCAAGCATCCCAAAGTGTGTTGAAAAGGGCACCTATTTGCTAGGAATCCCTGATAAGCTGTTAATAAAGTCATCTTCCCAAACTCACCTGGCTCCATCAGAGGTCCTGCCGTTGCAGCTGTTACATTGGCTTTAGGCCTAGCTGAGCTACCTCCACAGGGCGGCCAGCCTTGCACGCACAAGCAGGAGAAAGGGTGTTTTTCTCCTCTCTTCTTCCCACGTCACGTCTTACCTACACTCCTAACCTCATCTTTTCCTCACTTTCCTACACCGCAGACTGGAGCCTTCCCTAGCACCATGGCCTCGCCATCAAGCACGTCCAATATCTCACCAAAATGATGCGCTCCTGACGCTCGCCCCCTCCTCCTGCTCTCTTGGTAGGGGGTTTATAGTGGATCAGCTACTTCATGGACACCTGGGGAGCTCCTCCACGGGGGCTGTTGAACTCCCAATAGCTCTGTGCCAGGGTGTTTATCTCCTGGCTCATCTGAGCTCTTGTTCCTTAGGAAAGGTAGGTGCTGTTAAAGCCCTGTCCACCTTTGAAGTGGGCTGCAGAGGCACCCACTGATGATACACACTTTGGCAGCATCTGAACTTGTCAATTTTTTTTTTTTTTTAATAGTATGTGCTCTGGGAGCTTTGTGCCAACCACTGCTTCAAAATCAAGCATGCAAAACACTGCAGTTCTTTTTCATGGTGAGGAATTCTGAAAGAACAGAGTGTATGGAGTGCATTTTGCTTGTACATGCATCACCTTTCCCTGCTGGGGTACTGCCTGCTTTGGTCTATTTTGTTAGCTTTTTCTCCTGATCTGCTCTGGATTCTCTGAGGGAGTGTCCAAACCAAGACATTTCTTCATTCAGAGGGAAATTCCTTTCTTCCTAAGGAAGAAATACATCTTCTAGGGGTTACCTCCGCATTAGAGTGCTCTTAGGAGGCTGTTCCCCTATCCATGGCATAAGGATGAATTAGCCTTTGTGCTAATGCAGCATACAGATGAACAAGGACCATTGAGCATCTCTCAGACAGATATATAGATTTTTTTTCTCCAAGGTGGAAAACTACGGATTCTTTTGTAAGTAAGTGAAGTCTGCAAAACCAGCTTTTTTGTCAGGGCTGGCTATCATACTCCAGTATCATCCTTGCATTGCTTTTTAAAACTGAAGGATATAAAAAGGATGCACTTTTACTAAAACCTAGAAGGTTTCCAGAAAGTGTTTTCTTCACAGCTGAACTAAAACTGAATGAAAAAAAATATATACAAGTTTGTAACTTCTTATATATACTTGGTAAAACAATCATTAATAAGTCCCGTCTGGGGTGCTTTAGCATATGAAAACTGCAACATGACTGAGAAATAGCAGGTCCTAAAGTTAAAGCTTGTGATCTCCCCCCCCATGTTCAGTATTTGCTTCCCCTGTTGGCAGGTATAGTTGGAAGCAGAAATTGTTTTACTGGAGACTGACTCAATGTTTGAACATAATAATCATCACTGAAAGACTTTGTATTGAGCTTCCAGATGATTCCACGTCAAAACCAGATGAAAGGCACAGAAATGCAGCACACTTACATTCCTTGGTGTTAGGAGGCGCCAACAAGCACGAGTAGCAAACCATGCCGTAGATGTTTCGAGGTCTGTTTTCCAGCATGTAGTAACTAAATGAAGGGCAAGATGAGGCAAAAACAGTGTAAAATAATATGCTATAACTGAGCATGGTTCAGCAGCAACCAATTATACTGAGATAAAAATCACTTTTAAAAAACTTTTATAAGCAATTTGATGCAATGATTATTCTTTTTTTTTTTAACTGCCTGAATAGAGACAGTGTTTCTCTTCTTCCTCCCCGCCTTAAAGGTAATTAATCAACAATCAAGCCTACATGACAAGAAGTAGTATCACTGCCTAAAACAACATTATTTTCCTTGCTGAGTTCAAGCTGCAGTTAGAGCATGCTCTGGGAAAAAAATAAAAGAAGACTTTTCAAATAAGCAGAGCATTATTTTTGAAGCAGTAATCATTCAGGCAAGACCACCAGTTGGATATTGTTGGATAATTTTCTTCACAAGCGCAGTAAGGATAATCTTCTCAGCAAAGGAGAGAAATGCCAAATCTGAGCCAATTTTGAGTATCAAATAGAGGAAAACACCCCCTCACAGAGAAAGACAGAAAAATTCATTTGTGTATAGTTCACAAGTTAGCCCTTGATATCAGATTTCTAGCACAAAGAAGGGTTTTTCATTTTGACCTTCTGAGCTCCTAATAAAGCTAGTGCTGAAATAAGGCAATTGGGACTGCAAGAATATGATCCACAAGCAACCTAATGATTAAATCACATCAAAATCATAGACAGTTGATGCTGACAGATAAGCTTTTACAAATCACTTGTTAAATTTTAATGGAAAAAAAATGTAATCCAGTACAGTAAGCACTCATTATGCAGCTGAATACCCAACATGATAAACACTTGATGCAGTGATGAATCTGTTTTCTGCTCTTACATAGCTATCTGTGTATGTGTAATACATTTTTTAAAAAGTTACATATTAGAAAATTACTACTGAAGCTGTCTATTAAAAGCAATTGTTCACTCATTACTAATAAGGAATAAAAGCCTGCATTTTTTCTTTGTTATAGGGTCTGCATAATGTTAGATTGTGGAGCAGTTAATAAATAAGCAGGAAATGACTGCCAAATTGTACACACACACATATACAAAGAAAAAGAAAAAAAAAAAGAGTGGCAGGTCAAAGATACACACAGATTTATACAGAAAAATACAGGACAGTTAAGATTAACAGTCTAAAGGCCACAGTGGCTTAAAGAAGATAAACAACCATTCTGACAGTTAATAAAATATAAAGCCGGTGGCATATGTCTTAGTTTTGGCCATGATGCAGAATGAAGGAGGATGGGCAGATAAAACTGAAGAAGACACTCGTGGGCAAACAACTGTTCACCTGTGTGTGTAGGAAGTTCTGCAATTGCAAGCATTAATGATTGGCCCCTGCAAAATTCCAGCAATAGATCTGTGCTACTTGGCAATGCACCAAATATTAAAGGCAATGTTGGAAATAACTGATTATGTCATATCACTAACTATGGAGAAGAAGTGGCTCAAGAATGAATAAAAGAATGATCACAGGTTTTCATGGTGTTTCTCTTCCATTGCATTATGTTTTTCCTGAGCACCCAATGGTCTCATATTTTGAAGTACAGGAAAAATTCAAGAGTAAACATTAGACTGAAGAATAGACTTCAGTATTTTCATGTTTAACAACATGATAGTTTATCTTGGATTTATGTTGGTGATGGCAAGTCAGTAATTTGCTGGTCCCAGAAGCAAAGACCCAGGTTCAGGTTTGCTCCCCTGCAGTGACCAAGGCACCTGCAAGTGAGGGACTAACTCTCAGCAGAGATCAGTCCATCCACAGACAGAGAGAAGTGCTGAGTTGGAGGAAGAAGAGAATGGATTTGCTGTAACCACTGAAAAACACATAACAAGGGAAGGTATCATCATCAGAGGAATCTCTGCCTCCACTTTAAAGGAAAACAGCTTTGCATTCCCTCTTGTCAGTTGCTCACAGGAAAAAGCAGTAAGATGCTGGGGCAGTATTAGGGTGATATGTCAACGCTTGCTTTGTCCTTGCTCTTAATGGGAGTCAACTACGGCCCTACGGCCACTGCTGAGAACCGATGAGTGGGTTAGAGGGACCCTTGCTCTGAATTACTATAGCCATTCTCAGTTGGTTACGGTCTTAGATGTGCTCTAACTAAGCAATGCTAATGGAAAAACCTGTTGAGGGAAATGGCCTGAATTGCAGTCAGTTCCTGCACTCTGGACTTATCCTGACTTATTAGCATGATTGAAAAGCCTCTGGCCAGTAGCAGACCTTTGAGGGGGGTGGACTAGGATAACCCTGCCATGTCCCACTCTGTTGGCTGCCACTTGCCAGACATCTGGCTGTCCCCAGAAGGTGGCAATGAGAAAGCACGGCTGGTTGATGTGGCCCATCTGCACACCTGGCCTGGCACAGGAGCTCAGAGCTTTCCCACTGTTGCACAGGAGCAACACCAGCTTCTCTATGCCGCACAGGGAGCCAACAAGGGCTCAGGGTGTGCCTCACCCAATATTTAATTTATCTTGAGAATTTCTTCTCTTCAAGTCCATTGTAAGAGGGTTTTTCACCTAAATGCCTGGCCTTGACAAGCTAACCCCAAACCTGAAATTCCCAACCAGAGACCTATAGCCAGACTCAGGCAGGCCAGTGTCTGCTATGGCTTACACCTGTGCAAACACGGTGTTTTCAGATTAGTCCCTGAGTACCAGCTGTACAATCTCACTGCTTCCAGCTGGCACCCCGCTCTCTCCAGGGTGACCTCATTAGTCCTCATGAAATTGCAGAATGGCAACTGTGGCCACTATTTAACTTTTGTGCTCCCAATGATGTATGAGGGGAAGTCAAGAGGGAGTTCTTTTCAAATCACATCACTGACTGGCAGCTAGACAAGTCATTCTTTTTATTTGTAAACTGTGAAAAATTCTCATGAACTCAGTCACTGATACAATAAACTTGAAACCTTACAGTGCTTTTTTAACAGTTTCCTGTGCTATAAGTAGTGTGGGTTATACTGTGTCCACAAACTCCGCACAAAAGCGGAATGCCAGTTAGGAGTTACACATCTAAGCGAAAGAGGCACACATGCAGAAATGAGAAAGGTAAATAAAGTGGGGTTTTGTTTTAGAGTATTTACTTATCCAACAAGAAAAGTCTAAAGAAAGCAAATGCATGTTCGAGTTTGGAGACATTTGAAGGTAATATAGTCAAGAATATATTGCTAACATATTCAGTTTGGCAATTGCTTTCTCACTATTACTATCAGATTACTATCTCACTATTACTAACAGATTAAAAAGGTAGACTGAATAAATAGCACCTATTACAGCCCCTTCTATGAGCAGCAGAACTTATTTTTATAATAACAGCACATGTCACATTAGCTGCTACTTAGATCCTTCTTTCTGTTGTCTAGAAAGGGCCTTGAGAGATGAAGGTGCCTTGGTGAATCTCCCCAAACAGCTATGTTAGCTAATGCTGCCAATTATTGACAAATTTGCTAGCTTGTCACCTTTGGAGCAGACACATTTAATGCTCCTAAACATAAACATCCAGTGCCAGTGTAGACGTTATAGGACATCCAAGGAGCTGACTTACATGTTACAGGACTTAAGAAATGTCCTTTTGTAGTAGCAGCTAGAGGCAGAGATGGATTCCATAGAGCATCTGAAATAGCACTGGTCACCTATGCTTAGGTATGTAAAATACTCTGTTTCTGGTATAAGAATAAGGGTTTTTTTTTCCAGTTTGTTCCCAAAACTGACTGTTTCATCAGTCAATGAGATTTCAGTAACCTTAATGGCCTGTTCTGATTTAGTGAACTCACCAACACTTTCAAATATTGGAAATAATTATTGTTTCAGGAGAAACTGAAAAACATAATTCACCAATACTGTAATTAAAATCAGTTAGGACAGGAAGAGAGGATATCAGAGATTTCAGATTTTAAAAAGGACTTGCAGCACCGTGAGGAGTAGATCTGCAGTGTAAAGGTCTATGGCTAAGTCCTTACCCGGGTAGACAAGGCCCACACTCCGCATCATTCTCCTGATCGCCAGGTGTCATGACGGTGGCTCGGAAAAATCCCTCGCAGTCTTTGTGACGCCTGCATATCTGGTAACCCCCTTTGGAAAACTTTTCAGAAGGGCAAGGAATACAGCCATAGTCCTCATCTTTGGTGCCATAGCCACATGTCTGCAACAACAAGAAGTCATTGAAAAAGAGGCTTGCATTGTACATAATCTTCTAGGAACAGCAAATATTCCTAGACTGGCCCAATGGCTTTGTAGGCCATGTAACACCAAGAGAACCAAGTTCCTTGCTTGGTTCCCTGGTGCCTATACTGAAAAAGCTGTGACCCACATGGATGCAGCATGCTGCATCCTAGAGAGGGAACATGTCCCCTGAAAGGGACCCCTTGTGACTATTTAAATCATATTCCAGCAAGTCTTGGAAGTGAATTTCAGTTACTGCACTGATAAAAGTAGACGGAAAACTAGAGGAAAAAAAAAATAATGGGGTTAAAAGTGTTCCAGTAGGGATGTCTGTGATGTTGTTTTGATGATGGAAGAGGCTACAAGGAACATCACAAAAGACAATGTTTACATGGGCCTTGGTAGCCCCTGAAATCACATTTCCCCGGTGAACATTAAGTTTAGACTGAATAAAACTAACACCAACTGGTTATTATTCAAATATACATGCTCAGGACTACCAACTGTGTGAAATTCTTGCAATGGGATGTTTATCCTATTAAAACCAAACAGGATTTCAGTAATTTATTCTTTAATATGCAACAATTATCTGCTATAAATCAAACAGTTACTTAGGAAACGTAATTTAAAATGTTGCAGAAGCTTCCAAATTTCTCCAGTGCCAAAACATCTTAGCAGGAGAGCAAAATTAAGCACTCCGTGTGGGGGCCCACTGAGCACGCCAAACTAACCCATTTATCACACAATGCTGGACTGGCAGGGTCAGATTTTAAATAACTTTTGAGTTGAAAACACACTGGCAGAGACTGTGTGTGAAACTTTTACATTAGGACTTTCAAAATACTGCTTTTAAAGGACTGCACAGTGTTTTGAGGATGCCTCAGCATGTAGCATCATGCTCCAGCAACACTCTGGGACATGTGAGTGTTGCTGCATCAGGGAGGCCACCACACGGTGGATGAGCATCGGTTTCATTCTCCACTTTTCTCTCATATTAATGTTAACACTACCTTAAATACTACACCATGTAACACAGGTTTTCATTCTTTTTTTTTTCTTTCTTTCTTTCTTTTCTCTTTAAAAGTCTAATGGTGTGTTTTCACAGAATCACAAAATGGGTTGGAAGGGACCTCTAGTGATCATCTAGTCCAACCCGCCCTGCTCCAGCAGGCACACCCAGAGCACGTGGCACAGGGTGGCATCCAGGCAGGTTTGGAAGATCTCCAGAGGAGGAGACTCCACAATCTCCTAAAATTGCTTGCTGGGTGGCTGAACTTCGGAGCTGTCTTGTGTAAGGGACTCAGCTGTGCTCAGCGGTGGCCCAGGCCATAGAGCCGCGCACTGTCATCTCCCATATCTCCTTGTTGGCACTTTAGTCCTTTGCTGAGCAGAAGACTCCGCAATTACCATGTAAGGCTCCTCGCCTGGCTCGCACTTGGGGCAGTCGTGGCACATGCCGGTGGTCTGGTTGTAGTACTCGTTCTCACCGCAGCTGGAGTATTCAGCGCTCGCCGAGTACACGAGGGAAACCTGTTGGCAGAGAGCATCGCAGAGCCCTGTTACTCACATCGCCTCTGCTCCCATGCCCAGCCTCTCCCTCCTGCAGGCACTGACAGCACGGGAGACACAAGGCTGGTGCATCCGCACAGAGCAACCCTAAGGCTCAAAAATGCAACCCACAGGAGGACAGCACGATGCTGGGCAGGATGTGAGCCCCAGCGTCAGGGCCACCTCCTCCTCACCAGGTGCCCAGAGGCCATGGCAGGACAGAGGGGCCATTACACTTTCCAATTCCACTACAATTTTGGAAATGCTGATTTAGACATACGCTCAAGTACATGTTAAAGTACATGCTTCAGTCTCACATTGAGTGAATGAGGATCCCTGCAATGTTCTTCAGGTCTGAATCTGTAGATGTGCTATGTGTGTGTAGATGTGCTGACATTTCATAAACATCAAAACAGAGTCCGCTTATCTTTGCACACTAGATATATCCCCATAATGTAAATACCTACCACCAAAAAAGGAAACATGTGAGTCCATTTGCGTTCACCCAGGTGAGCCATATTCTCTTGGTATTTTACCTGAAAAGAGAGAAGCAGTGGTTGTTTATGAACATCAGTAAATATTTGCATGTGTTGCCAAAATAAGAACACAAGGGCCTGTATTGAGAACAAAGGTTGCGTGGGCCGGATGCCTGGAGTTATGAGAAGGGAACCAAGCAGGGAAGAGACGTGCTCGTGCACACACACATGCACACGTGTGTGCACACGTGCTCACACACGCAGAGGCTGCACACCTCCTTCCTCTCTTTGGGAGAAAACGGTTGCAGAGCAGAGCCTGATCTCACAACCTTGCTCAACCTAGGTTGGAGATAAGGAAGGAGATCTGAACTCTGGCATTTCTTCAGGTTGGCCTTGACTGCGAATGTGACAAGGCCAGGGATCGGAAGCATAGCCTGGGCTGAGTCTGTGGTGCTCAAGCTCCCTACATCAGATTTATCCAGTAAAAGTCTACTTGGAGCAGCCAGAAGCAGCACCAGGGGCGCCTGCCAAGGGGCTTTGCGTACCCAGAGCTGCCTGCAGCAGGTTGTGTTGGCTGCTTCTCGTTTTGCTAAACAAACCATACACAGAAGAGTTCAAACTGTAACTAGAAGCCAAGCTATTTTTAAGGGCTGTTACACTGACTGCGGAAAATAAAGGGCGCGATCTCTGTGTTATAAACATACCCGCTAATTTATTTCATTTCTTTAAATACAATTCTGTGAATAATTTTGAATAACAGTTAATGGTACATATTCATGTGCTGAATTTCTTTCTAAAAGAAAGAAAAACAACAGGAAAAGGAGGCACAAATTGCCTCTCTAGCATGATACAACATATTTAATGATATTGTTACAACACATATGCCCTGGGGATCTTAACAACTTCAAAACTCAAATGTTTGAGATACAATTACAAGACTTTGGTCCTAGCAGATGTAAACTATGTTTTAAAGTTTGCAAGCTTCAGACACTTTGCAAGGGTTTCAGTCTCCCAGCAGGGTACAATTACTCCTTTGTGTGACATTCAAGCAGACAAGCTATGTTAGAGATGGGCTCTGGTGTCTGAGATGATAGGCACTAAAATTTACATTTTTAAACACTAAACAGATTAAGCCAAGATTATATCACTCCAGCATCAAGCTATGAACTTGCTTTATATGTTCCTTCTAGCAATTGGGCTAGCTGAGACAGGTAGCTGGGTGGGTGGGTGGACAAACTGCATTATGAGTATATTCATTTCTTCAGAAAACTGCACTTTGAAAGCCAGAGACAAAAGAAAATCGGAGATGAACTGTCCCAAATCTGGAGGTGAGAGGCGGAAAACTGTCATACAGTTTTATAAATGTCAGACATTTAAGTTGGACAAAAGTTCTAGCTGCTACAGTGTATTTACTTGGAAAATCTCCAAGGATATAATCTTAACACATATGCCTGTTAAAATAAATCCTAATTATAAAAGAGCCTGTTAGAGTTTAAATATTAATATTTTAAGGCTTTGTCCACACTGAAAAACCATATTTATTCTAAGTTGTCTCTTGGGCTGTTCGGAGCCAAAAATTCTTAAATGTCTTAAATAAAAACATGTTTCATTTGCTTTCAAGCCATCCAGATGTTTACTGTTTGAGGTACTTATGTGCAATCATAGCCAGATTTGAAAAATGGAAATGAAGCAGTATACCCTATTAATGTATTATACAATCTTCTACATCCATTTGGTACTTATTTACATAAAATGTTGAAAGTGTCAAGTTATACATAACACACATAATATACTTTTCTCTCTCAGTATAAATATACATGTAGGGGTATGTTTTGCATGTAAACACGCATTTTTTTCCCTGTGTTCCATCATTATGCATAGCAATATGTCAAACATATGGGAAATAGTTTTTAAGTGAAAAAGCCAGTTTAAAGTGCTCCATGTGGCTGGATTAGACTAGCAGAGAAGACTTTTCCCCTGCTCAAGCAGGCTGTCATGAACTGTTATTTTCTGTTTATTTATTTCTTTATTCATTTATTAAGTCATTTAGAGTTGACAAACAGACTGTCCACTTTGTTTGTACAAGGAGAGGGGAAGGGAAGGTGGGAGATGTTTCTGGCAGTGGTGGGGTCAGTAGCTCCTCAGCTCGGGTGCTATTCTCGGGCTTGCTGTCAATTTTCAAGCACCTGAATTTACACCTGCACCGTATAATCACACTATCACATGGAAAGCCCATCCACACAACCAAGGATTTTCCATCACTGAAATAATTTTGGTCTCTAGCTGACATTTGTAGAGATATGCTAAATTTGGACAATCAGCTCATGCCGGCCAAAACGCAGGGGAAAAAGTTGCCAGTTAGCGGGGCCCTTGAGGTCTCCTAATCACCCAGAGCAATTAATTCTGAGGAATGCTTGACTGAATTTACATAAAATGCATCTTTCCTTGTATTCCCAGTCACATATATTAATCTGTATGTCACGGGGTTCTCAGAGGGCATGTGAGTTGGGAACCTGATGTCAGAGATGCTGCTGCTCCACCAGCAGAGATGCTGTATGGCTTCTGACAGCATCAATCTCATAGCTGTTTACAGCCACTTGGGAGGCTCAACACCACACAAACAAGTAAAAAGTTGCTTTTTTGATGTCAGAGACCTTCTGAGACTGAGGAGGACTGAGGAGAAATTTAGAAAGTGGGTGTTTGCTTTCCGATGCCCCTGTGAAGAGGGAGGTGAGGAGACCAGGAGACAAAGCGGGGAGCCTGGGCTCTCTTGAGTCGGGTGTGGTGGACGGAGAGAAGGAAGAGAGGAAGGGCAAGTTCACACAGATTTGGTTTCTGTGACCAGTTTTCAAATGAACACACATCAACAAATCAAGAGATGTTCCCATTCAAGACAGGTCTGCTATATCTCATGGGTTGCCATGATGCTGGCTTGGTTCATTGTCCTAATATTCCCATAGGATTGGAAAAAAAGTTCCAGATTTTATGACTCTGAAGGCTGTTACATGTGAGAAGAGGCATGCTGAGGCCCTTGCTCATGCAGGAGCTGAGGAGCAGATGAAGATGTTCATTTTCCAGTTAAAACGTTTATCTGTAAGTTTTTGGCTGCCAAAGCCAAAGTCTTGGTCTATTGTTGCTCTTGTTGACCACTAGTGCTAAAACATGTATAGGAAGCTCAGATTAAAATGTACACTGATGTGCAGGAAAGCTTTGCAAATTCTTTCCACTCTTTCAACTTCAGATTTTGGGAAAGAGATCCTTGATTTTTTTGCTGTTTTTCTCTTACAAGTTGAGTCCTTTATTATTTGCAAGTGTTAACCAAAGCAAAGTATCAGCTGGTGGGCACTGATCTACAGGTCCTGGAAAGTTAATCACTGCGAAGCATTGTCAGTCTGGTGGCTTCTGACTAAAACCGACGGCTCTGTCCTGCAAGACGGCCAGCACCTGTCAGCAGGAAGGAGCAGGAAGCGGATTCTTGATGGGATCATTCAGTGGCTCCGACAGCAGTAAGGGCTCTCCTGCTGCTCAGCGGCAGAGTCTACCACAGCTCATGGCTCATGTTTTCGCTTGGGACATGTGGGTGTCCCTGGAGAGGAGGTGTGAACCACAGACTTGTGTCTTTATGGATCAGATGTGTAACACACAGCAGGTCTGGGCATGACTAGAGGGGTTTGCTAATTACAGCTATATTTGCCCTTCGGGGCATATTTGTTAATAACTGTTAAGAATACACACACAATCTGACAAGAAAAGGAAGACTATTTTCCCAGTGGCAACCACAGCAAAAAATGCCAGGGACTTGCTGTCTCAGCTTCGCTCCAGGAGACTGCAAGGCACAAATTTGGCCTGGGGAAATAAGAAAAGTGACGCCTGGGACCCTATTACTCATACGTTTCTCTTCCTGGGGAAAGGCCCTTCTCTATACTGTTTGTGGCATCATACCAGGAATTGAAAGCAATTTCCGAAGAACTGGAAGAAATAATGAAATAAATCCCCCTCCACAGCAGAAAATGCTTAGTTTGTAATGTTAGAAGGAGGAAAAAAAAAAAAAAAAAAAAGGAGCAGCCCTCATTGGGTCAGCCTTTGAATTTGTTAATTTAATTGGATGATTAGGTATATTCACAGTAGCCACTAGTTAATGGAATAAATATAGGGAATATACAAACAATGAGGTTACCATTGCTAGTGGTATAGGACAAAACCTGGCAGCTTTCAATAGGCGGCCTTAAACTGTAATTTTAATTCTGTGACTTCAGTAATAATACAGTGTAAAAGCTAATTTCCTATCCTAGGTAATGTTATTATAAAAATGTTGAGAAAAGGAAAAAAATAATTAAAAAAGAGACACATGGATCGAGTTATTGAAATATGTGTTTCTAGATTTGCAGAAAGTTTGTTTTGATACTTCTCTGCATTTCTTTAATTTTGTCACTGATGTACACATGTCTAAAAGACGTAAGTTTTGCCTTCAAGAGAGTGAAAGACACCACATCTCTCTCAGAGAACTTCATGGTCTTACTACTTCTTTGTGTATTTCCCTTTTCAAGTTTCCTAAGGCAATTTGGCTACCAGGTCAATGAAATGAATTCCTGAAAAGCTGCTAAACTGATCCTGATCAGTGAGTATCAAGTCCGCATTCAAAATCTCGTCTGCTAAGAACAATAACAGAGATGGACAGGAGCTTGGGAAAGAAAAGGTTTCATATAAATAAACAGCTTATATGCACTTTTGCAGTGCTACCAGCAAACTCAGTGTTTGCCTCGGACTGCTGAACTCTTTGAGAGGAACCCTGGGAACTGCCTTTTCCCAGAGATTATCACCTTTTTTTTTTGGCATTGGCTCGGGAGATTATCTTCATATGTTCCTGATATTGCAAAATCCTTCTTAACTGAGATATAAGCTTGCTATCTTCACTGCAGAGTCTCACAAGTTTCGGTTTGGTTCCAGCCTTGTTTAAAAAGATGCGGTTTGATGTTTTCTTCCAGGAGGAAAGAGGACTCTCCCAGCCCACCACTGAATGACAAGGATAGCAGCACAATCTTGGACAGAGGACACACATAGAAAACCATAAGTAAATAAAAACATAGCAATTATCATGAAAACTACTTTGTGGCCTTGGTTACAGGTTGCATTATTCTGAGCACCAGACGAAAATACTGCACAGAACAATACTGTACTTGCAGAACAAGGCTCTGTTTCCCATATGCATTTGACTTTGTAAAATGTACCTTAAGAATTATCTTAGAAAGAGATGCAAGAAGTATTTAAACGATACAACTGTGTTCTTTCTTTTCCCTGAAACATCAAGAGGAAGCTAGAACAGCACAAACTTCACATAAAATCAAATCCCCCTGGTGACCTGGGAACTCCATCAGAAAAATAGTTCATTGCTGGAGCATAAGAACTTTTTTTTTTCCAGTAGGTTGTTGTGTTGATTAGAGGGAGTATTATAATTCTTTATTCTTTAATTTGTTAAGAGAGGCACTGTGTGTCAAAGACAAGGGGGTAGCAAAGACTAGCTCTCCTGCCTCTTTGCAGACATGCTTATCTGAAAACTACATCTGGAAGTCTGTACTCAAACCTGTTTTCTCATCTTACGTAAAGACACATGTTGGTTCTAGTGTAGACAGGTCATCAGCTTTCTGAAAATATCTTCAGGGGAAAAAAAAAAGAAAAAGTACCTGATGGAGGAAAAAAGCAAAAGAAGGAAGAAGAAAAGACTCTTTTAACATGCACTGTACAGTTGGCATGTGCTCATTCCCAAGGGGATGGGGGCATTAATGAGACACAGTTTAAGGCTGGGATCCCCTGTCTTTGCATGCACATACATCTCAGGCACTGGCCTGACACGACTGCATTCCCTATGGCATCACTGGCATGTCCATGGGTTTCAGTGATGTTTCCTTTTGAAGGGCTCATATTTTGTTGGGGAAGCAACGCTATAGGGAAAATAAGCACTTGTGAGCTCCTGCCACGGAGTCTGCTCTTGTAACTCCCCTGTTGGTGCTAACTATTTGAATAAGAAAATACTGATTAGGGCAAAAATGTATGCAGGGACTTGTACCTTCCCCAGTCAAAAAAGTGCCTTGACCCTCAGGCTAAGACACATGCTCTTTTTTGTTTTCTATAATTAAAAAAAAAAAAGATTTGGGATTTGTTCTTGACACTCAATTAAAAAAATCGGAAGCCTCATATTTGTGATGGGGAAAAAAAACTTGACTTTTTTGGCCATGAAGATTTTCCTCAGTGGGAGAGGTTTGCTTCAAGAGTTGCTGAAAATAAAAGTATTTGGAAGCAATTTACGTGAAGCTCTTTCTTTCATTTTCCCCTCCTCCTTACATTTTCCCCTCCTCCTTACATCTGTTGGGAAGTGTCAGAACTGATGTGTCTGTTTTATTAGGGCTTGTCTTTGAAGGAACATTGGCCCTGGTGATGGTGGAAGAAGCCCGTCATGACTGCAACACAGGCAAGCTCGCTCAGCTTCCTCCTTACGTCTCCAAGAAAGCTAGAAGGAATATGACTAAAGAAAAAAAAAAACCTATCATCTCAATTACCTAATCTAATAATTCTAACAGAAGAACTAACAAGATGTTAATGAATGAGCACAGTAATGCAATGTGCACCAGATCATCCCAGTTTTCCTTTTTACTGGCCTTAACACCGTCTAGGAGGCAGATAACATAATGGGAAGAACAGTTTTGAATCTTGGCTTGCGTTATTAGGATGGATCAGGATTTGAGCTTAAGCTCACACTTTGCTTCTTTTTCGCGGGGTCCAATTCTGAAAGCTGCTGAGCATCTTCAAAATACACAGAATTCAGGAAGCTGGGGATTTTTAGCATTCTGCAAAGACTCACATCTTTTTTTAATAAAATAAAGGTCAGTAGACACAACAGAGTTGGAGGAATTTAGAGATACTTTACAGGAAGAAATTCAGATGAAAACCTCCTTCAACAACATTTATATAAATAGGAAACTGAATAGGAATGCTACAGTTCCTGTCAATAAATATATCTGTACTAGGCAAGGCAGCACATTTGCATTTCTTAGGCAAAAGCCAGAAGATTTGTTAGAGCAGGTCGGTTACTTATAACTTAAAATTATTTCGAGATTTTAGATGGGTTCCAAACACATTTTGGTAGTTCCATAATTAGCTTTCAGCTCTGCTTTGCCCATGCTTGACATAAAAAATCATCTGAACTACTGCATCTTATGCAGACATGGTGATAACAGACCGCGGGCTGCTGTTGCTGGCTGGTGGTACCCTTGAGGGTTGAACGTCGAGGCATGGGCCGCTATCTGAGGGACAATGTTACTGGGACAGCCCCACACCTGAACTTTCTTTCCTGCACAGCCTCATTAAGCGATGATGAAGTGTTTTCACTGTATTTGGCAAATGTGATGAACTCCGTGTTAGCTTGCAGCCACATATACTTTGGTACTTGATTTCCGAGTCCCAGAAAAGCATTTTGTTTGTCAGGAGGCCTCTCTCTCCTGCCAGCAAGGGCATACTTATGCTGCTCACCAAGATAATCTTTGTGCTACTCTATGTTTTATAGGACCTATTTTGAAGGGGATGGGTTATTTTTGCAAACTGAAGGCAGACTGCATTTAAATTCCCAACTTAAATTGGGAGCTACATCTCAAGCTGCCTGGGCTGTCGTCACTGGCCATATCCAGCAGAGAGCCTGAAGCTGCTGTCCATGCCAACCACCCCACTGGTAGGCTCCAGAAGGAACAACCATCTCCTTGTGTAACGGCCACTGAAGTCTTACTACATATGTGGGCCTATGTAAACGGTGTGTTCATAGGTATGCATGGTGCACACACATCTATTCACAGCCGTATGCGCTGAGAGATGCTGGCTTTCCCTCAGGCCAGCCTGGATCTTTCAAAGCCCGGATACTGCCCTGCTGCAAGGAAATCTCCCTGATTAACGTTCCTGGGCTTACAGTGAGCAAGAGTTTGCCTCTGGTCCTAAGGAAGGATGAAGAAACGGCTTTCTCCATTGGAACACTTTCTCTTTTGAGACTATAATCATGAAATCTCTTCATAGTTTCTCTGAGGCCCCCTTTTTTTTTAATGAAGGTGTTTACATTCCTAATTAAGGAGCGCATTAAGCCTAGTGGTACCTTATCTGATAAACCTGTTACTAGGCTATGTCAAGCTGAGCCTTTCAAGGGAGCAAGCTAGTTTTAAAAACTGGTTATCCTCTGGGCTGGAAATGTGCAGGCCAAGAGCTTGCAATTAAATTGGGTTAATTACAAAATACCAGAAATGTAATAAAGTATTTAAAAATATAACACAGGTGCTAATGACCTTTTTTTTTTTTTTCTCCTCTCACCCTTTTTATTTCTCCCCTCTGCAAGAGCTAAATGCCTGTCACTTCACTCCCAGGTTGCACCCCCCTCCACAGGTGTTAACCACCTTTTTCTCTCATGTGGTGGAATTGATTAACATAATATGATTGATCTAAAAGTACTCACTTCTAGCTCGTATTTAGCACGGATTGTGCTCCTCCTTTGCAGACCCACTAAAGGAGCCAGGTCTGAGAGCCCTATTTCCAATTTTTTTGGGTGTATCAGATAGATAGTCTAATAAATTACATCTCTTCTGTTATGTGCCTTTTTTCCTGCATCACCTTTGAAGAACTTAGCAGCACTAGCAGCAGCAGTACTACACAAATGTAAGGCTGTGTGGGTAAACACTCAACTACTTTCTTCTAAAGTAGCAATCTTGCAATTGTACCCTTGCTGTTCCAGCAGCAATATTGCTTCCAGCTCAGCATGCTCAGTAAATTTCACTTGCAGCGTATATACTTGTTACACCCAGGACCCTCACAAACATATTAAACAAGACAAGTATTCGGAGAGCAGCCAGGAGCCTTCAGTTCAGTAATTCTTCCAGCACAACCCATCCATAGCAACTTGATCGCTCATTTTTTATCTATCTGTTGAACCTCCTATTTTCTTACGTTCACAGAATAGTTCCTCATGTGTGTCAAGTGCTTTATTGAAGGCCAAACAGTCCATGGTACCTGCCTCCATTTAGAAAATAAAGCATTCCATCAAGGACAACTTAGGGGTCGGCACTACCTACTAGAGTGATATTGTATGGCATCTAAAGAAAGTTTCTACTTCTTCTAGGATTCTACAGAAGACACAGCTGCATTTCTTGCGTAAAAAACCACTAACAAATAGGCTGCAACCCCAGGTGTGGCTGAAGGAGAGGGGAATATCTTCAGGATTAGGTTATCACCAGCCAAAACTTTTATAAAAGAAACTCTCACTCCAGGGGATGGGGCTGCTACTAACTTATCTGTAAGTCCAGTGTACATATTCTCTGTCTTGTAATAATACTGCATTGCACATTTATTGCATATTTCTTCTTTCCCCCCTCCTCTGATAACTGCTCATTCAGATGAACACAGGTGCCTTTTGCAGTGGTACAACATGACTATGCTGCAAGCAGAAAATAGGAAAATAAATCTTACCATATGTACTTTCATTTCTTTAACCCATTCTTGTGATATGAAAAAAAAATTGAAAAAAAGCTTCTGGAGATGTATAGCTAATGGCAACTACCTAGTACTGAAGCAGAGGTGAGGTTTTAGAAACACTGGGAAAATGAAGAGGATAACTGTTGAGCAGAAGCAAAGGAACAGTGAAGATTATGGCCTTATGGTTTTATTTTCTGCATGCTTGCAATCTATACTTTTAGCTGAATACATCTTTTAAATTTATATCATGTAAAGCTGCTGTTTGATAAAATAGTCTTTGGACATGCTAACAGAGTGACTGCAACTGTGACTTGAACTGCAGTTGAACTATTTTGCTGCAGGACAAATGAAACGAAGGTCGGAAAGCATCTCTGGAAAGCCATGGCCATACAAAGATGTCTGGAGGAAAAAGAGCCAGTGAAACAGAGAGAAAGGTAGAAATAAA
>JAUBNY010000568.1:1531806-1552440 GCA_032275445.1 Crypturellus soui | reverse complement strand
TCTCTGGAAAGCCATGGCCATACAAAGATGTCTGGAGGAAAAAGAGCCAGTGAAACAGAGAGAAAGGTAGAAATAAAGTAAAATAAAATAAAATAAAATAAAATAAAATAAAATAAAATAAAATAAAATAAAATAAAATTATGAGACGTTTTCATTAAAAAAAAGTCAAATAGAAAATGTTTCGAGACTCACCAGCTGTTTTTAACTTTTTAACTTTTAAACATTTTATTTTATTTTATTTTATGAAAACGTCTCATAATTTTCCTTAGAACACGATCCTCTGAAATGTTAAGTGTCACCCACAAACTGCTGAAGATATTTTGCTCCTTTGACTGCAACCCTTGTAGAGAAAGGTGGTATTCTGGGACAGCATTATTTTGTACTGCTAAGTTAAAATCAGGTACCAATCATCACTTATGTAAACCATATTTTACTAGATTTAACACTGTCCTACCCATTCATAATCTGATGTTTTAATTTCATATTTATCAGATGAGTCTATTTTCTTTTATGCATGCTGTAAGTCAAGATCTTCAGAGCAGTGTCCCCTAAAACGGATTCTGATTCCACTGGGGGGCAGCACATTAGCACATATATTAATAATGTGATAATGTGGTCACCATTTGCTGCGAGATAGTGTTTTTGTTTTTTCCCTAGAGAAATATTTATTTATCATGCGAGGATCTGCTTAATGTACCAAATATGCACAGGCAGATATGCATAGTGAGCATCTCTGCTCTAAGCACTGCTAGACTATACTGAATTGTCAGCTAAATAACCAGCACTAATCAGCCAATGGAACCGAGTCTGTAAGTGCAGAGGTAGTTTAAAGATAAACTATTTATTGGCACCAGGATCAACAGATTCTAAATTAGCTACAAAGCTGCAGGGAATAATGACATGTGAAGTCATTTTTTTTTTCTTTTTTTCTTCTTTTTTCTTTTTTTTTCTCCTTTTAATTCTTAGCCCCTCAGGAGATTTGGGATGGTTTGATGTTCATCTGGAGACTTGTCAAAATTCTATAGAAACTTAATAGCCTGCCAACATGGGTGGTTGCTGCTTGGAGGCATTTCCACATGGCAAAGGTCCTGCGTGCGCGCAGCAGACTCGTATCAGTCAAACTCTGCTTGGAATGACATGAAAAAAGGCACGGTGCAGTGTCAGGACACCCTTTTAAGGGATAATTCATGCCTATCCTGGCGCTCTCCATGGCAGCCAAGCTGTGGGAGGGATCCATTTGGCCCCTAATTACTTTGAGCGCCGCCTTGGCATTAAACCCCCCACGCTGCCGCCACACCTGTGTACCAGGGCTTGGGCGGGACAGCACTCCGACCTCCTGGATGGAGCAGAAACGACGGCTGGAGGGCAGCCCGCGTGGCACAAAGGAACCGGGTGGAAGGAGGAACCATGGAGAAAGTCTGGGCAGGGAGGTCGAAGGCAGAAGTCTTATGCCAGAGAAAGGGCTGGAGAGGGGCACGGAGACTGAAGAGCAGAGCGGAGAGGGTGAAGCACAGGAGCACAGCACAGGCTCTGGCAGTGCAGAGCTCCGGGCAGCTGGTGAGGCAACGAGCAGCATGGCAGGCTAAGGCAGGAGTCCTGCTGCCAGCGCTGCAGTCTTCAGCGAGACTGGGAAACCCAAGTTTTATACAGTGTACAGACAACTTCCCCTCAGTCACAACTCCCTTGGCAACTGTGGGGCCTCCAGGGCTAGGGGCAATCGCCACAAGAATTAATGGAAACTTCACAGGCCATGAAGACCTTTGGGAAGCAGAGCGATCTTGCACAGAGCGGAGGGGTGGGAAGAGGATGACTGTTAAACTGTTCTTCTAATGGTGTTCAAGTTCTTACTTGAACACATGAGAGAAGATTGCTCCACAGAGAATGGCAGTGGCGGCTCTGTGGCGGCAGAGTGGGGAGAGCTCCTCACGCCTTCCCTAGCAAAGCTCTCCATCACCAAGCCAAGCTCCTTGGGACGGTGACAAGAATTAGGGTGGAGAATTAACTGGTAGGGTAAGGCTCCGGTTGTACACCCTCCTCAGGGGAGGAATACAGATAGTTTGGCCTGCATCCAAGATCTGGATAGCTGAGGGGTACGTATATGCTCTGCAGGTATGGTAGTTGGAAGACAAAGAGTTGCACCATAGAAGAGGAGGGACTCGGGCAGGTTTTCAGGAGATGCCCTGCCTCTCTGAGTGAAGCCCTCACCCTGAGCTGTACACTCAGAGGAATGGCTTGGTTTAGACAAACCTTTCTCTGTTTGCCTGTTCTGGCAGAAAGATCTGGGCTCCACATAACATGAGCTGCAGGAAGAGTGTGGTCTACAGTGTATTTTCCATACTAGAATAAATTTCTTATTGGGGCTTTAATTATCCCCGAAGCCTTCACAGTCCTTTTGCAGTGCAATAACTATATTGTTTCAGAGAAGATAGGTTCATTTGTGTTTCTTGCTTCAGGATGTAAAAAAAAATGTAAAGTACATACTAGATATCTGTACCAGAACTGTGTTTATGTACAATGACTCTGGAGACAGTCCAGCTGACCCTTCTGTCCTTGTTGAGGTTGGTGTACCTTCAAACATTTGGATTTTGGAGAAGTGCTGAATAGAAATGTTACAGCTATTTAGGATCCCTGTAGGCTAGGAAGAGACAGAACTTGATGGAAGTTCATATTGACTCATCAGTCACTGGATTTTGGAGTTTGTGGATGAGAAGTTTCTCACTGGTCTTTGTGGGTTTTTGTTTTATTTGTTTTGTTTTCAGGGCTGGACATGCTGTGGATGGATTTCTATGAGACAGACTTTCAGCCAAGAACACAGAGTTACCTGGCCACAGGTTAACTCTTCACCTTTGGCCTTTATGAGGAAGAGACTTCTAAAGTACTACGAGGAGGGTGAAAGGCGCTTGAGCAAATGGATCTTTTCATGCCAAGGTCTCATGCCAAGAAAAACTCATATGTGACCATGGGATGATGAGGGATAAAGTCAGACGTGGATACAGAAGAGCTGCAAGGAAGCAGTGTCATAGGTCCCAGACAGAGGAGAAACATTATGTGGCTTTTTGGAGTTATAACACTCCACTCTGTGGACAGATGTGAAATATAAGTCATAGAGCAGAATTAGCCAGAAGTAATTAATGTTGTAATATGATTTAAAGAAGTAATATGATTTAAAAGATTTTTTTATATATATAGTTAGTAGATATCTTACGATTATCAAGATTAAAAGAAAGAGGAAGGTTATATTTGTAGCCTGAAGTTCCTTTTTTTTTAAAAAAAATCTTTTTAGAATTGAAGAACTTACAGTAGTGCAATAATGAAAGGTTGAATACTCTCCTTGCATCGAAGTTTCCCAGAATTCAGACAATAATGCAAATACTTCTTGGGCTAACATGGTCCATATCTTTACTGGAAAATTCGGGCTAGAAACTTAACGCTAGTATCAAAACCATCACACAAAAAATCACTAGATTTTAAAAAGCAGACCTCTTCAAATTCAATTTGTCAATACAATAAAATACATTCTGTTGGAAAAATTATCAATTCCAAAGTCTGTGCTTATTATATGCCTATCTGTTATCAAATAATTCAATCATCAAAAAAGAGGACTGGATGGGACCTTAAGAAGTTATCTTATCTATCTGCTTCACCCTAAGATCAAGTCATTCTCTATCCTACCTAACAAACATTTATCTAACAGGTTCTTACAAACCTCCGATGACAGAGATTTTTGCAGTTTTCCCTCAGCAATTTATTCCAGTGCTTTGCCGTCTTCAGTATTAAAATGCTTCTCTTAACGTCTAATCTGCATCTCCCTCCATTCACCTGAAGCTGTTTCAATTTGTCTTACCAACCATCAATGTGAAGAAGAGATTATTTCTTTCCTTTGCAGTAAGCCTCTTAAGTATCTGAGTTTGCCATATACTCTTTATGCAAAACAATCCAAATTCATTCCATTTTGCATTACAAGACAAGATTTCTAGAGCATTGCTCTTCTATCTAGATTTTATCCCATATTTCTGAGGTAGGTGTCTAAAACTGAACATAGTATTTTTATGAAGGCCTTTTCCATCCCAAATAGAGTATTTCACAAGGAGATTTATGAAGTCTTTGTGACACATCCCAAGATGAAGCTGTGAAGAGAATAAATGGCCTATGACTGACCTGCAGTCAGTTAGGGATCTACTAGAAACTATAAATCTTCATCTGTTAAACTACTACATATTTGAAGTCAGTGGATTTTTTTTATTTGCTTTTCTCTCTCCTTCCCTGAAATCTATGTTGGCATTTCCATCAGGATGTGAAAAAATACCTTGCATTTGTAAGACACATCAATTTTACAGTGTTGCTATCTATGCACCAGCAAATACGTCCATTTTGTACCTTACAACTGCTGTGTTTTTCAATCTGCTGGAATAAACTCTACCAAATTTGTTGTTTTGCCAGTGATGCCATAGTAACACAGTTCCATTTCCTGGGCTCCTTGCTTTGCCAGGCTGGTGAAGGGGATGTTGGGACTGTCATGGTAAGAGTGTTTTCATCTGGAGAACAAAAGCAATCTGCACCCTCAGAAAGCTGTCATCGTATCTCCTGCAGGCTGCTAAGCCATGCCAGCTCAGAGCTCTTCCCTGCGATGCTGGATAAAAGTAACGACTCCAGCACCATGATCTTCTATTTTGAGTTGGATGCTAAAGTTGCTAAAAAAGAATTTTCTGGCAGAACATCTTTGCAATATTTCCACTACAAAAATTGGCTTTCATCCTCAAACCCTAATGTCTCATTTTAAGGATTGAATGTTTTATGGGCAGATACATTTGCATGGTCAGGAGAGAATCCAGTTCTGAGGTTTGGCAAGAACAGTCTTGCTTTAAACAAAGCAAGGGAATTGCTCCCCTTTACCCATCGACACCTCTAAGTATCTTGTGTGTTACCTAATCGCACACCTTGTTCTCAATGACTGGAGAATGCTCTAATTGGTAACCCCCATTTTAATAAAATTATCTACTTCAGCACGTAGACATTCAGATATTCAATTGTCCTTTGGCCAAACATAGCAGAGTTAGGTTGACTCTTAAGTGGCTTGCAGAAAGATGGGAGCAATGGGAGTCAGTACTTGCATATTTAACGGTCATCCTGAAACCAAAAAGCAAAACAGTCACATCAATATGTGATGTGTAAGCTTCAGAGATGCTGCAGTGAAGCTTGTGCCTTGTTTCTTTGGAATACACCTACAATGACTTGGTGGTGTTTGTGCTTTTCCCCTACTCAGAAGACTGAAGAACCGCTTATGCATGGAGAGAGTGAACTTCTGAAAATCTTTGTGTTTTATAAAGCAGTGACTGTTCCTGCAGGTACTGCTCACCTGTCCTTTGAAGACCAACAATTCACAAGAAATGTGGGAAACTTTAATTTGGCACAAACCCTATAATGTTCCTACTGTCAACACTGTGTGACCCCCTGGTACGTGGCAAAGGGAGTGCATTTAGAAAACTAAATTTCAAATTTCAAAGTTGTTGCAGGTGACGAGTTTTTAAAGGATCCAATTTTATGGTGTCTGGAATACCAAACCCCTAGGAGAAAAGAGGCTATGATAATGAAAATATTAATCTGTTTTTAGCTTTTTTTTTTTTTAATCTTCTCAGAAGACAGTACATTAAAAATGTATTGGAGTGCCTTTCAGGTGTATTTTTGCTTGCTTACTTGACTTTGCTTCCAGAGAAAGCAAATACTGGAGCCACGTATTTGCTTTGAAAGGAGTCTAATAAACAGGTCAAACCTCTACATAGCAAGGTAGGGGTAACTGAATTAATTCAGAGAAGTATAAGGATAAAAAAAGACTGTGTGCACCTGATCTGTGGGGTATTCACAGTCCTAGTTGTTGTGGTGGGACCACAGTGTTTTCAGTTCATGTCACACAGAAAGCTACTGTGTATGGTAAAGCCAGCGCTGGAGTGCTGGATTCAGCGGAACGGGAAAGCCTGCGCCTCAGCTTGGTCAGCTCCTGCAAAGCTCGTCTGCGCTAGAGACACTTCCTTCAACATGTTCTGGTGTCCAACAGCCCGAGCAGGACTGGACCTCTCGGCTGGTGCCCTCGCTTTGCTGACCCAGGAGGAGCTGGTGCTGCTGTCCATGAGCAGCCCTGGTTCTGGGCACGTCGGGAGGGAGATGGGAGGCAAGGCTGTGGGAAACATAGTAAACCCCCAGTCTAAGCGGTGGGAAAGGTAAAGTGAATGGCTGTTTTTTTTTCAGGGAAAGGAAAAAAAAAAAGAAAAACGAAAAAGAAAAATAATAAAAAAACACATTGTTTACTGCTGCTGGAAGCCTAAAATATTTTACCACTTGGAGAGAAAGCAGAGGAGGGTTTGAAAAATGACCAACATTGTTTCCTTTTATCTCTTTTTTTTTTTTTTTTCCTCACTTCTAACAGCCTTGGCAGGGCAGCCAGACACGGACCCTCTGCAGCCACTCCTCTCCCCTGCTGCCGAACTGGCCAGGGTGTTGGTGGTGATCTCAGCCTGCGCCTTCTGAACCTGACCCAGCACAACTGCAGGGTGCAGGACTCGGCTCCTGTTTTGTAAGCAGTCTCTTGACCACTCTGAAATCACAGCTGCTGCTGCTGGCTTATCTCGTCGTCTCACTTCCTTCTGCTTTAACCACACCAGAGGCTGCCCTTATCACATATTTCTACCAACTCTCTGTACCTGGATGTGTGTTTGCAGCATTATAGATGTCTAACACTGAAGGCTGCAGACACCTTGCAAACCAGTGCATGTTTATCTAGAGACCAAAGGCATATACCATGAAATATTCTATGGTTATAGAGAATCTATGTAGCTAACATTTGTTTGAAGTATTAGTTTTGAACTAAAAACTTTAGGGGGTTGGGAAGTCCTTGTTAGTCATAAACAAAGTTTAAATCAGTCTGTTCATCCTCTGGATTAAAATGTTGGTCGGTATCAGTTTATCACTAAGGAAATAACCCAGACACAGATGGTACTGGATCACACAGACGACTGCAGTGTTTAGTGAAAATAAATAACAAGGGACTCTTTCCTCTTGGAAAAGCTGTTTTGGTAAATTCAAGTCTAAGCATGAAGCAAGCAAAACATAAATTTAAGGTCTTTCCTGTCAAACATGATGTCTTGTTCCACTGGTTTGAAAAAGATCTTAGCTCTTGTTTTTCTTAGAACAATATGAGAGCCTTGGGGAAAATTAAATTGGGGAAAGATTCAGTGTGCAAAACATACAACACAAAATACTGGAGAAATCTCAGTTTGGGCTTAAAGACTCCTTCCTGTCACATGCTGGCAGAATTCTTAACGCCCATTGCAACAAAGCTGAATTTGGGAAATTGGTAGGTGAGTCTGCAATTCCTGGTGGAGCCCTTTACAATCTGCTGAATTCTCCAGAGAACAGCAGATACCCAAACTCCAGGTGTGAATGTGTTAAGAAAATCTGATGCAGAAGGATGTGTGACTCCATGAAGGAAGATGTTGCCAATTAGTCTGTTTCTGGAGAATATCATTCGAAGAATTTGGGGGAGAGGAAATGCCAAGTTTCTTGTTAAACTTGTTGAGTATCTCTGGCAAATTTGAATAAGAAACTTTCTCTAGAGAGACTATAAAAATAACTATCTGAGCCAAGTAAACAATGTATTCAATGTGACAACTTTGTCATCATGTCAACTCTGATTTTCACAGATTATGATGAATGCAAGAGCGAGAAGCTAAAATAACACTGAAGGTTTGTAAACATCGGGGTAATCTGAGCGAGGATTTGGAGTGCGGGAATAAGTTACAACCAGGACAGTACAGCATATTAAACCCCTCAGGCTTTTACCAAATTTGCCTGTCAGAGCATTCTGAGTCTGCTAACTTAATATGCAGTGTGCAGCCCCCAGCCCGCCCCGAGGTGGTCGAGGAGCTACATCACTCTAAGGTTAAGAAAGCCTTCTGAAGGGAGAAAATATAACTTGCTCTCTCACGCTTTACATATTAGCTGCTGATATCCTGCACTCACATCTTGTTTTTCAGCAGTGCTTTTATATCTGTAACAGCATCTTAGATGTGTGAATATGTGATTCACTGGCTCCGTTTGCTACTGCTGGAAAATAGGAGTCTCCTCTCATTGGGAAAGACATCGGTGTGTTCGACATTGCTTTATACTGTCAGAACCCACTAATGCTACGCAAGGCAAAAGCAGGCAACAGACACTGCTCACAGAGCTCAAACGCAGCACGCCAGCCTCAGGGTGCCACATGGTTTCTGGTCCTGTTCTCAGCCTCGCTCTACTGGAGGTTATCCATTAAACTGTCCTGCACAGAAAGGAAACGCTAATACACAGCAAAGGAACTGAGCCTGGGATTTGGGCTGTGCAGATAAGTACTCTGACAGAATTTGCTTTTCATGTTGCATAGAAGAAACTTGCTTTCAAGTGCGGGGCTGAAGAGCGCAAGAGTTGTTCCCATGCCAGACCCGATGGCTGCAGAGTGGTTTAGAGGTAGCAAATATGGGAAACATTTGCTCTCTGACGTAAACGTGCTTATTTTTGTAAAACCTTGGACCTGTCTCAGAAGGGTGAGCTCATGAGCAGCTGAGCGGACTTCAGTCCTCTTGCTATGGATCAGCTTGGCAAGTTGCTGTAGATGATTCAAGTAACTTACAAAACCTGTAACCATTCCTATACCCAGCCTGTGCACCTCAGCAGTCCCTTGGAGCCCTCATAGCTGGATACAAGTTAAGGCAGTCCTCAGGCTGCTTTAACACACATTGGGCCTAAGCCAGGAGAGGCAGAGCTCAAGGCATGTTGAGTCTGAGTGCCCAGGCCAACACTGCCACATGATTATATTTCTGCAGCAGTGCTAACTCCATAGTGTGCCTGCAGCAGGATTTAGTTACACCTTGCATGGTATTTGCCTGTCCGAAATGCAGCAGTGTCTCTCAGCTCAGTCTTGTTTGCTGTGTAGACGTTTTCCCCCATCCTTCAGAGATCTGCTGTTGCATGAGGGTTATGAAACCTCTGCGTTGCCCACGAAGGCGCAATGGCTGGTGGCACTGAGGGGTATGGCCATGTCTGTATGTCATCCCATGCTGTGACAGCACCCCTCTTTGGTCTGGAGCGCATGGGGGTCAGTTGAGATCCGCACATCTGGATTTCTGTGCTGCTTCCCTAAGCAGCGTGAGCAGTGGGGTGGAGACCAGAGTCCCTAGGCCAGAAGGTGTCGAATGTGGGCGCTGAAACTCGACGTTCATTTGTACAGCCCTGGTCCAAGGGCAGAGCGGGCAATGAGGTGAGGAGCCCGCTCCATCCCCGAGGTGGGGAGCCAGCAGAGCCGCACAAGTGAAATCCTGCGGGAGTCGGTGCTGGCTTCCTCACTGATCCCGGCGGGATCTGGATTGAGCCACGACACACTCAGTGTGCTGCTTGTCAGAGGGAATAAAGGAGGATCATGTAACTCAAAACTGTGTGTGTTCCCCGTGCTTAAAGGGAGCAGTCATTAAACTGGCCTACCAAAGAGCACCCCTGCAAGCACCGCCAACCTGCCCCAGCACAGACCCTTACTTAGCGGCCTCACTGGAAACGGGAAAATCCTCTCGCAAACAGCCGGGTCCTAGCACAGAGCCTTTAATGCAACACTCCAGTGCAATTACTGCCAGAACTCGCACAGTCACTAGCTCATTAGCAATTAAGTAACGGCTCACAATTAGGGAAAATATGAAAATGGCTGTGACAAGCCCTGCTGTACCAAAGCGCTTATTTGCAGCCTGTTACTTGCATCAAAATGACAGGTTAGAGAAAGCTGAGGGGAGCCTGTCACAGCCCATTTTAAAAGTCACCATTTGTAGGCAAGGCTGCCTGCTCTCATCCCGCTTTGCATTATCAGCTGAACCGCTGGCACCAGGTATTCAAGGAATTACAGTGGGGAGGAGGAGAGCACAATATTTCCTTGTCATGGTGATGGATCTGACAGACCATTTGGGCACTATGTCTCAAATTCTGTCACACAAATTGAAATCTTCAGAAAGCCAACAGGCTTTCAGAACAGTGTGCACCTTCTCCAGACTTGCGCTATTAGGTTATTACTAGAGCCCTCTTTTGCTCGTGAGTCATTTGCTTTCATCTTTTAGATGTGCTTAGAGAACTGGGGGTTGGGATAGCTCCGCACTGCTCTACCTGACTCGGTAATTAAAGTGCCCACATTCTCCCTTATTTTTCCCGGGTGCTTGCATCCCAGGGAACAGGTTTTCTCTGCTAAAGATGGAGTTATTCCCCACGCCGCTGAGTATCTCAGAGACAAGCAGTTTCATTTGCCAAGGCAGTGGCCTGCGGTCAGTGGGGCCGGCGCTAGCAGAGATGCGGAGCTGCGCGGCAGGGTCAGGCTCGGCTCCGCTGCCTCAGTGCGGGACGTCGCGAGCGCGCAGCGCCGTGCCAGGCGGCGCGGGAACCCTCCCTCGGGGGTGCTGGCACCCGACCAGCCCCTCTGCGAGACCTTTGAAGTCTCAAGCTGCTGATGGTGCTGTTTAAGACCGCTAAACAGGCATCCTATTAAGCTGCGGTTGGGGAAGGACGGCTGGTGCTCAGGAAGGGGGATGTTAGCAAGCGAGCAGCTAGGGGAGCACGGGACCACAGAGCGATGGCCCCATCACTTCAGCACGGCCACGCAGTCCAAGTTTCCCTGATCTTTCTGGATTAAATACCTCTGGGGTTCGCAGCCAAGCAGCATTTGTGTAACTACTTTTCAGCAATTGATATCTTCCCATAACATCTAGAACATTGTCCCTTAGTTCATGTGCTCCAAGTCGCAGGAAAGTATTGCTGAGCATTGTACTGTATTTTCTACCCTGCACCACAAAGTCAATGGCATCCTGATATGGGCAAACCTATTTTCATGTAGAGTTGATATATCCTTTTACAAAAAAGAAAATGTCGATGCTTTGGTTCACTGTGTACCTAAGACTGAAAATACAACCCTGTCTATTGCCTTCACTCTTTTTTAATGGTCTCTCACCAGCTGACTGCATGCTATTTTTCAAAAGTCCTGCATGATGTGCTGGACACATGGAAATTTTGGCTTTCTGCACTGGAATGACATCCTGAATGAACTCAAGGGACCAGTATCCTGGCTTTGAAAATATCCCAGGCAGATGCTTCAGTAAACAAGTAATAGCAGAGTCCTCAATTCTGATGGGTTAATTCTTTGTGCCTCCCACTGTATATTCCCAAAGCAGAGATTGCAAATGCTAAGATATTTATTCCATTTTTATTTCCAAGTCAAAAAGTGTGCAGTTCCCAGTGAGGAGTATTTCCATGCCAACTCTGAACTTTCAGACTTCATCCATCTTTCTGTTGCTTTGCTCAAACAGGTGATAATTTAGAGAGGGCAAATGACTTCTCACTTGAAAATCTGAGAACTGATTTTCTCAATCTTTTTTTTTTCTCATATGGTTTATCTTTTGGGGAGAGATAAATGAAGCCGTAGAAAACTTTTCCTTGGCCATTATTAGGATGTATACAAATAACTATGTTGTCATACCTTGAGTGTCTAGGGGTAGAGCCGTGAGTCATTTCAAAGCCTCCCCTCTCTCCTCACTCTCCTACACAGAATGGGAATGGCACTGTTTTCCCTCTGCTGCTTTGAAGGGTGCAAGCACTGGTCAGCACTTGTTTGTCTGTCTGTCTGTCTGTCGGGATACAGGATTGGATCTCTTTGAAATCTCTTGATTTCAAAGCCGCTGCCCAAGTTCGTGCCGTGAAGGCAGCCAGGCCCTGCTGCCTCCTGCTCAGGGCCTTTACTGAGTGCCAGGCAGAGATTTAAGCCAGAGACTCTTCCAGTTATCGACAGCTTTAGGAGGAGGAAACAGAAGATTAAGCATGGTATCTAAGCGAGTTCCTGATAAGCAGATTAATTTAAAACAGCACACTTTGCTCATTTAACTTTTTGTGAGCAAACATAAAAGCAGCACAGTAATTGTACTCTGGCCTGTGGGAATAATATCCCAGAAATAACACCTCTGCTTAAATTCTAGGAGCTTAAGATCTCTGTAGGGCGGCTTCTTTCACTACAAGACCTGTAATTAGCCAGGCATTATGGCACCGAGCAATAGCCTGGAGGAACCTCCGCTTCTCCCTGGAGCACTGGGTCCCAAACGTGCCAGCCAGCACCCAAAGCAGGTTTGGAGGTTCCCCTCCCTCCTGCTAGACCCCAGCAGCACAGGAGGTCTCACCCTCCTCCGCGATATCTCAGAGAGCTCCACTACAGAGATATCCACTGTAATGCCTTTTCAGGTGTCTAACTGCAGGGTTTCTAGAGTCCTAATAGCTGCTGTGGGGGTGATTTGGGGTGCTTTTGCCCATTCTTACCACTGAGCATTGCTGCTGCTGCTCTGTCAGAGGGACTTTTGCTGCTGATGCCGCAGTGGCCGCCCTCACCCGCTGGGCACAGTGCTCAGCTGCCAGGGCCCCCTCGCCATTTGGCTGAGACGTGTTACTTCCTCACTCTTCACAGGACAGGGACCTGCAGGGCCCAAAGGCTCACAACACCTCTGTGTTTTCCAGGAAGAAAAGAAAGTAGCTTTCTGTCTAGGCAAAAGGGGATACTTCTGGGCAGCACTGCCTGAAAACTAAGGTCAGAAGGAGTAAAACAGGATATGTGGAAAAGACCTAACAAAAGATCTTTCTGCATGATTTTGACTTCCCTTAAAATGAATTAGCTTTTTTTTTTTTTTTTTTTTTTGGTAAAACAACATAAATATCAAACTGTTTCACTTAGAAAACCCTACATCTGAATCAGTTCACATTTTCCAAAGTATCTTCCCAGTTTTATTGTCTAGAACCATTTTGCAAATTAGAATAAAGTTTATTAATTGTTTTTGGTTGCTTGGGAACAAGGTTTGCAGGGTTTGTGCATATGAACAAATTACTGTCTGAAAAGATTTCCCTTTTCCATGTATAATCGTTATTAACACAAACTCCGCCACCAAAGAGCCTGAGGATTCTCTGCACTGTTGGATACTGGAGTAAGAGCTGTCCTAATTTCCACACACTCAGGGCAGTGAGATCAATATGGAGCCGGTCCTCAAACATGCCAGACTTCAGCCCTTGTACAGCTTCCTCTGAGCCACCAGCCACCCTAAACTTACACTTAGAAAAGATATACAATCCTTAACATGACAGCTTAGCTCTAACTTCTGATGGCAGCTCTCAAGAACAGAGGCTATCCAGGGTTCAGGGGCATCAGGAATATTTTTTGAAGACAGCCTTTCCAACATATCTTCTAGCTTAAATGCAAGTACCATAAATACACCTTTTTTTTTTTTTTTACAAATATGTATTATTCCAGACCAATGATATCACACACACAAATTTCCTATTATCAGACTTCATGTAATGAAAACGGAGATGGTTGCTAAAAAGAAAGGGAAACTTCTTGGGGTCAGGGGAAGGAAGGCATGCAGGAGGTGTAATTTTCTGCTGCACTGTAAATGTGATTATTCCTCACAAACAACACTGCATGATGATGCTAAGCAGCCTATATTGCCATGGTGAAAGACAAATCTTTGACCTGCCTCAGATGCAGATATACTTCAATTTCTCTTTCCCATGTATTTTATGAGGAAATGGATACAGACAAAAAGCATGTATTGACTGAGGGGAGAAGCCCTTTTCTTTGTCCTCCTGCTCAGACTGAATTGTAGGTTTGGGCAAAAATTTATATTAAACTAATCACTACAATAAGTTAGGCCTGAAAGGAATTACATTACCAGTTAAGTGTAGTTTCTTTATCTAGTAGTAGTAGTAGCACATGTCAAAGTAAATCTCACATTACTTGTTCAGTATTGTCACGGGTCTGATGTTGCTGTAGGCTTCTTTGGAAAGGTGAAGGTAAGTTGCAAAAGGCATAGGAAATGTATAAGAATAATTAAAAAAAAAGGAGTGAATCCATCTTTTTGGGTATTTAATGTCTTTGGAACTAGAACTCAAAGAAATCTTCCTTGAACTTGTCTCAGTAACTTACTGAGGTTTTGTTCTCACCATCATTTTCTTAAGAGTTCTTGAGACTTAAGAATGTTTGTATTGGAGGTATTACAGGATCTGCATGAATTTTAAATACTACTCAGATGGATGCTGTAAAGTGCTCATACTTATATCCGAGTTAGGAATCCACTATATGAAGCAGCAAGCATAAAAGTTGAGTGATGTGGAGAGCTGGGAACCATCACAGGAAGCAAGAAGGAATATAGACAGAAACGTGTAGTGGCTTAGGAGGAAAAGAAGCCATGTGCTGCCTTGGGATGCTGATCAGGAGCTTGCTGGAGCTCAAGTCATTGCTGAGCATTGAGGGTTGCATGACCAGGGCCATCTGAGACGCTTGCTTGACCTCAGGATGCTCTTCCAGAAGGCTGCAGGCCCCCTGTGTCAGTCCTGTGTCAGCCCTGCCAGCTCCATGCAGCCATCTCATCTAGCACAACTCTAATGGCACACAACACTAACCACATGTTTGTGAGCAAATTAATATAGCTCTTCAGAAGGCTCTTTTACCCATGCAAAATCACCTGCAAAAGGGAGGCTTGCAAATCGATTGAAAAAAGCAACACTAAACAATCTCATTCTTAAGATCCTATAGTAGCAGAGTGATTTTCTGATTTCAAATTTAGATGAGTGTCTGTGAAAGAAAATAGATATAACCTTCTAGTGGCTGGTTCCCCTATAAATATTTATTTCTATGGGAACTGACAGCAAAAATACTATTTTTCTGACTTATCCACTTTATACTCTTATAGGGCACAAGGGAAAATAATAAAGTGATACTGAGTCAAACTAGCTATGTTTTTACCTATAAACTGAACATATATAGGGATTATCCGATATAACAAAAAAACATGTCACAAAGGCAAATTTCTGCCACTTTCAAGCAGGCTTACATTTTAAGAGCAGGTTAAGAAATCTGCAGCCTCAGACAGGAGTCTGTAGCATAAAGGGGGACCAGGCTGTAAGTGAAATGCAAACATGAAAAGTCTTACTTTTGGAATGGCCTTTGCTCCCTGGGCAAAAGAGTCTGCCCCATGTGAGCATGGTGACCGTAGCCTCTCAGATCTCTTCAAGTCTTTCTGAAAACTTCCCTATTAAAACTTTTTTTTTTTTTTTTGTTATGTGGAGATGGCTGCAATTAACATGCACATTTCATAAGACAGAAAGGTGGCTAACAGCAAAACCAAAACTGCATGGGTAACTTAAGCTATGCACCGAGCCTTGCTGTACTTGGGGTTGTTTAACTGCAAACTTAAGAGTGTTGTATTTTTATCATTTATCATTCTGAAATAAAACTACAGTATGTCTGTACATTTGCCCCCTTCTTCCATAATTGCTAAACCACACAGTTTGGCAACTGCTTACAGGGTAGATAATCCTTTCAGCTTAGTGTTAGCTGTAGAGTACACAAATAAAAACTGTCTCTTCCTCAAAGATCTTACAGTCTGAAAGATAAGGACATGAAAGAATGTTTGGGAAGATGCCTAACTTGGGGGGGCTGCGGGAGGGGTTTGCCAAAGTTAAAAACACAAAAACAATTCTTACAAGCTCTCATCTCCTGGAAGTCACTTGAAGAACATATTGATCCCATTGCTGAAGCGCATATTCTTTGCGTAGAATGGTCTTACAATTAAGAAGACACGGGGAAGCTGTTGACATTTGCTTATGTCTGTTTTCATTAGGACTTAGATGATGTGTTGCTATTAATTCTCCCCAACCCCCCAAGCTCTTTGTTGATGTCATCCTATTACAGCCTGTCGCCACACAAAAAAATGCTCTTGCTCAAACTGTTGGTCCTAACTTGAGGGAAACATGCGCTTATTAGAATTCTAAAATCTTATTTCTTTCCATAATGACCAAATAATTTACTGGTTTTTTGACCTTGAGAAGGATTAAAGTGGAGCTTTAGAAACCAGATGTTTTTTGTGTATGACAGAAGACATTAACTTAAATACACTAAGTTGTTGGATTTTTTTTTTTTCAGATAGATACTTAGGAAAGTTACGAGTCATGAAGTAAACAGAAATAACTGTGATGTAATCAACACGTGCAGATTTCCATGACTTCATTTTGCAAACATTTCTCCTAGCCCAGCGTATCTTTCTTCATACATCAAGCACGAGCTCAGAGCAGGAAACCCACGCTACCAAGGCACCTGACTGCTCTGTCCTCAGGAAGGAAGGGAGGAGGCTGCAGGGGTGCTGCAGCAGGTTTCTCACAGGGAACCCTACCCTACCCTCCCGACCCCCTTGTTCACTTTTGTCTCCAGATTTCTAGGAGAGTTTATTATTACCAGAGACACAGGAGCACTGCACCAAGTAGCGCAGACTTTTCTATGGACCCCCTATGGATACAGATATGCTGCAGTGGATGTCCTCAGGCTGTAACTTCTTTATATATCACCTCCCAAGTGATAATTTGGATCCCCCCCCCGAAAAAAAAAGGTGTCAAAAGATTAATTCCTCTTTCATTCTTAACGCAGGCAAATAGATATCAGATGGTGAGCTTGTTGTTTAACTTGGACCATACCAGGAAGTTTGTTCCCTAAACATTGCCTGAGATCAGATTTACTCTAAATCACAAGGATCACAAAGATGATTTTGCCTTGGCAGTGCCAGAACAGTTCTGATACTAACAGGAATGCTATAGAGGCAGTGTCTCTTTGCAAAATGTTTGCAAAACATTATCAAGATAACACATCCCAAGTAATGCTTCGATGGCTTGTGTGAAAGTGCAAAGCGTGCAAGTATTTTTGTGAATCTGAGGGACAATCTGAGAGCCAACTGTGTTTTGATTGTAAGCCATTGAAAATCAGATTTTCCTTTTGCTGGAGTAGATGCAAAGTTGGTGGAGCAGGAGGCAAGCAATGCCAAGGCAAAACTATGCACCTTTCTTGCCATACGTCTTCAGGTAATACATCCTGGGGTTGTTCTTTATATAAACACACTGAGATAAATAAGCTATTAGCTACTCCAATCTAATTACTTTATTAGCAGCACAGTTAAAAGTTAACCTATGCTACAGAATTTCCAGTGCCAAAGACACACAGGATTTTTTTAAATGCAAAATCATGAAACTGCTCTGGTGCTTTTGAAGTTTCAATATACTCATGCATTTGCTTAAAAACTGCACAAAAATAAACCTTCTTGTTTGGGTTCAGTCCTTCAAGCTCCATACAGGCAGTCTGCAGTAAAATTCATGGGCTTCATCCCCCACAAAGGACACTGTAAACCAGGCCTTTCTCTACCAGTGCAACAGAACATCTATATTTTTCGTACTGATTACTCCGTCTACAAGAAATTATTTTCACAGACAGAACAGTAAAGGGCACTGCTGTGCAGGAAAGAGGCTTACCAAAGATATTTTGAAGGGAAAAAAAATACCAATGCCGTTTTCTCTTACTTCTCTAATTGCCGCAGATGTTACAAAAACATAATATTAGCTTCTCATAGGTGTGACTATGCAACATTTTTGATCTTCATTAATTATAGCTTACAAAAAGCAGCCTCTGTCTTTAATACAAATAAGATTAATTGCATGGTCGTTCAGAAAATGAACCACCAGTAGTTAAACAAAAAAAAAAAAAGAAAAAAAAGTTTGTCTTTAAGCAGCCTTTGGATGATTAAAAAAAAAAGAAAAAGAAAAACTGTTACAGGAAGTGCAGAGGCTGCCAAATTACCGTGCCCGTGAGCATCTCTCTCATTATCAGCCTAAACGAACGTGCACACCCTGACACTTTCATCCTCGTCCAGGGCCCAGAGAAAGAAAGAAAGAAAGAAAAAAAGAGCCATTAAAAAAACACCCAACAAGGCTTGCACACAAAGCAGCGTCTCTGAAGTCAGGAATGCGCCCTGCTTGTTTGAAGGCGAGATTTATACGTGTGCACGGCGTCGAGCGCGCTGTCGGGACTCGCCTGCTCTCAGATGAGCCGCGGCCCGGCCCTTGCTCTGCCGCGGCCGCAGAGGCGGAGACGAATGCGCTGGCGGTCGCTATTGCTTTGAGGAGGTGGAAAAATAATAATAATAATAATGAGACAGTGGGGCAGAGTCCACCAAGGCGGTTTGCGCTCGGTGAGGTGACGCTCGTGCTACCGCATGGTGGGCGAGAAGAGGCCGGGTCTCCGTATCTGCCCATCCTCTCCCCGGGCTGGATGAGGCCTCTCCTGCAGCACCCCCAGGTTCCTCCCCGTTCTGAGGAAGCCCCCTGGCAGCGAGAGGATCGTTTTCACGGAGGCCTCCCCATGGGAAGCCAAGTGCCGGGTACGCACGTGAAGCCCACGAGGGAGGGAAAGGTGTGATGGCGGCTGCGGACGGTGGCGGGATGCACGGAAACACCGCCAAATGTCCTGGAGCACCAGCTATCAAAACAGCATTAGCGGCTGCCGCGTACTGAAACCTTTGAAGTGTCGGCGTCAGAAAACGACTATCCTAATGAGAGGAGAACGCCCAGCAATTTGCAGACATATTTATCATAGAATCATAGAATCACTATGGTTGGAAAAAGATCTTCAAGATCATTAAGCCCAGCCATAAGCCCTGCAACACCATGGGTGCTAAACCATGCCCGTAAGTGCCTCATCTACACCTTTCTTGAGCACTGCCAGGAACAGTGACTCCGGCACTTCCCTGAGCAGCCCATTCCAAAGCTTCACCTTCTTTCCATGTAGAAATTCTTCCTAATGCCTAACCTGAACTTCCCCGTGGTCTGTTTTGCGCTGCTGCTTGAAGGCCTGGTGAAAGTTCGAGTGTTTTCAGTATGCAGCTATTTACACTTCCAGCTTGGAGAGTGACTATGTTTTTTGGGTTAGTGTTGCACAAATTCTTGGCTCTCAAAAATGTCTGCAAGTGGGGAGGTATGCTAAAATAACACTGACGGAAGAAAAAAAATGGCAGCAGAAAAATGACAGCATAAGAGATTCTGCAGCTAACACAAAACTGAAAAAAATGAGAATATTGTGTCCTTTCCGAGACATTTTACTGTGCTTATCTTTGATTCTGCCACCTGAAAGCAATATGGGATTAGCAAAACTGAAGACCTGAAAAGCTGTTTCAGCATCACAGATGCGGAGAGCCTACCAGTATGTTCTGGACTGGACCCAACAGCAAGCTCTAGATTTCGTTTTCTGATTCACCTTGCTGAAGCATTTTAGACTGAGGCCTTTAAGGGGCTTCTTCCCATATTTCCAGGCTAACAGGAATAGATGGGATATTGAGATCTGGGGGAGAGTAGTTGTTTTAATACATTTCAGTTGTAAAATGTGTTCTAAATTTAGGATGTTATATTAAGTCTTATTAGGAATGCAAATGATTTGTATTTCTAGGACTGCAGGTACTGGCATGTCCCAGGTAGCACACAAGTACCATGCTACTACCAATCTGAATAAAGCAGTTAAGTTCAGAGCAGATTTAAAATAGGGCAAAAGGGAGGGCAGACTGTACAACATGCTAAACACAAGTGCCACTAGGATGGTAGCAGAAGCATCCACAGTCTGCATGAACCGAACTGACAGAACTGCCTGTGAAGCTACAGCATCAATCTCAGCTTGGCCCCAGATATCCCGTTCTACTTTCACACTTGAAAGATTTACCATTTAGGCATTTTTTTTTCTTCTGATTTTTTTTTCCTTGAGGGATAATGTCTTCTATCTGGAGCCAGCAGGAGGTTCTCAGAGAAATCAGTTTTATCAACCCATGACCAATGTATTGAAAAATGGAGCATGGCTCCAGTGACACAGTCACAGGAATCCGCTGTGGACACTTAGCCTGGAGCTTCCATAATTTCCGACACTGAGCATCTGAGGAAATAGCTTTCAGTATTTCATTCTGACATTTCAGCTCGTGACAGCGAGTTACGGAATGCTGCTTGAACCTGAAGTCAAATGCAATAAAAGGAACACAGCTTTACAAAGAAAGAAGTGTAAGTAAAGCAAGTTCAGCTTGCCTTATCTCACAGAGAGCCGCAAGAGAGGAAAACAGAAATACATGGCTCTAGGCAGTCACTCTTTTGCTGAGTGTCTGTTAAAACTAGCTCATTTGCAAGAAACAGTTACAGGCACAATCAGGGCCTCTTAGCCTAATTAGTGCATCAAATATAAATTAGACAGCAAAACCCCTGGAATTCCCTGGCATTTTCTTCTTCAGCCCTCCAGAGAAAAGCCACCTTCCTATGGTTCCACCAAATGTGCTGTTTTTGTCGCTGTCCAGGCCCTTGTCTTTGTATTAATACAGCTTCTCTTTCAACACATGGACTTTGCAGCTTCTTATCTTTAATTCTGCATTATCTCTTTTGCCACCTTTTCTCATCCTGCTCCAGCTGCCTGACCTATTCTGCTCCGAAAAGCAGCCACACACTGATGGAAAGGGGATGTACCCTTGCCTGCCCTTGGTGCTTCTGCAACCAGTATGGATGCTGGTCCATAAATCCTAGGAACTCGAGTGGCATTTGAATGACTTCTCCTTCACTCACGCAGGCTGCAAATCCTCCTTCTCTGCTTTATCTGCTCCACTTATGCAGTCGTTCTCAGTAGCCTTCTAACCCTCATAAACTCAAGATGGAAAATATGCAGAGAGCTCATGCTGCCTCTCTATCAAAATAATCCCACCTGGAGGGAAA
>JAUBNY010000568.1:1488823-1508400 GCA_032275445.1 Crypturellus soui | reverse complement strand
TTCCTGTGTTCTTGCCCCTCTTGCCACAGTGCCACTCAGAGGGTTTATTTAGTTAACTACAAACACCAATGGAGCAAGTGTACCACAGATCTAACCTAGAAGTTTACAGAATGTCTGGACTTCATTACAGTGGATGTTGGACAACCAAAGCCTGAACTGCTCTATTAGTTAGCTTATCTATACTTTCTTACTTACTCAAGGCTCAGCTTTGTACATAAGCTTCAACTCTCCTTTATCGTAATAGTTGATATGCTGGCTCGTCTTATGGCTCACAGCTGGAGCAAGCTAGACAGCCAGGTGCTCAGCTAGACAGGGAGGTAGAGGATTATCTCAAATGTCGACGCATAGTGTGTATGTGACAAGGTAAATCCACAGCAAATGTGAGCGAACACTTTGGCACGGCTTGTCAAAGACCACACAGTCTGAGAGGTTAGACAAAAAAAAGCAAATAACAGGGAGAGAACCAGGAACGGAGGCAATGACTAGGACGTGCTCAAGAGACACCTCATACTACACACCCAAAGAAACAGTACAATCTTGTCTATAAGAAGACAAACATGTCTTTAAAATTATGAATAACTGAAGACTTTTTGTTTTCCCCGCTAGTAGTATCTTTGCTTCTACAATATATTAAGGGGATCTTAATTTGTAATTTAGCAGAGACTTAATTGCTGTAATTGTTAAGGAAAGTTAATTTAAATGCTTAGCAAAGTCAGTGACCCAACATGCTCTATGAACTGCTAAGGTTGGGCACAGAAGAATGTGTTCTTAATATACTGGATTTCTTTGCTTCGGGCAAATACAGGGCCAAATGTTCAAAGCTACTGCTTAAATTGCACCTACAACATCTGAGAAGACTTTTGCTTATGTGTAAGAAATCTGATTTGCATGTAGAAATACATTATTCAACTTAAACATATCTACACTTTATTTTCACACTAGAAATCATGAAAAATTACACCCTGATGAACAATGTAAGCAATTTTATATGCTTTATTATATTAAGAAGAAAATTTAATATTGGCCATAGTTGTTCTGAGCTGGTCCTTCAGAGTACCCTGTAAGATAAAAGCTTAGGGTTCTGCACCTACCTCTGCAGCTTGTGGTCTGTTGACTTAACTCTGCAAATGTTCTCTATCTGGTAGAGTCTACACTTCCCTTGCAGCAGTGCTGTTAGGCTTAGTTAGTGATTGACATATGCTGAGATTCTTGATGGAAATCTATTCTAGGAATATATTCAGTGTTGTCCTTCTTCTAAATACATGTACAAATGATTTCTGTTCCTATTCATTGTCTAAAAGACTTAAAAAACATTATTTGCTCCTAGACTTGGAGGTCTTCTTGCATTTAGAGATTAGAGTAGAAATTTCTGTCCTCTCTGGGACACCACACTTCATATTCTCTTCTCCACATACATAATCCTGAAAGTGGAATGAGAGTGCTCCAGGACTGGAAAGCATACTCAGCAGTATCAACAGCCCTGCCAACGGTGCTGAAGCCTAGAAGAAGGACAACTTGAATTCAGAGGGGCAGGAAATAAGTGGTGGGCATATCTTAATAGTTTATGAGAAAAAAAGCTACTAGGGAAACTTGGAGGACAGTGGAGCAAGAGGGAAACTAGCATTAAAAGCTGGATAGTGGGACTGAGAAGAAGAACTGAGAGGAAAGATGAATACTGGAGATTTTTGTGGATGGGGATAGGAACGGAGGGTGTCACCTAATATGACAAACATACAGGCACTGTTACTGAGAGGAAATTTGTAAACTGACAGAGAATTGTGCAAGAAAAATGTATTTGGTGAAAACAAGGCTGTTCCATACAAGCTGTCATCTACCTGGGTCAGGTTGCATTCCCATATATGTGCCCCCCATATTTAGCAACTCTATCAGGCAGTGGAAATGGAGGGCCACAGATCCTATAGTTTGCTTCAGATGGGTGTTAAAGAACTTAATATTATGGCAGAATATTCCCATATATCATGTATTTTTCTCAGTCTTCAGTGGATGCCTTTCACTGACTTCTGTTGACCCCTTCTACTTGAACAGTCAGCAAGGATCATCCATTTTATGCTTCACTCACCAATGGGTTTATCTTTTCAAACCCTTCATGATCCTCCTCACTCTCCTCATCACTTGGCCACTATTTCTGTAAGATTTTTTTAAGATAAGGTTATATGGTCCACAATACTGAACTTAATTACTACACAAAAGCTGCAGACTGATACATGGACAGTCCTGGGTTAAATGCCACAGTTATGTAGATTAATAGACTCATAAACTTGTGACCAAAACTCCTGGGTCCTTCAGCAGGCACTGGATCAACCTCTACTACCAAATAACACAACAGAGAAAAATTCATGTGCCTAAACAGAATGACATCTAGAGCCACTATAGAGCTTGTCATGCACTCCACTAGCTGCCATTTCACAAGGAAGCAGGGGCCTCTTACAAGTCCTGTGTCTTACCTGCTATTCCCATTCAGGTGTCCTAGATACCTAGTACATCAGCTGGCAATAGGCACGTGTTTTTAGACAATATGCTTTCACCAATAATCATCCTTCTTTTTATTGTCTTGTGAGCTTAAATATATAAATATTGTGATCATGAGGATGTTCCATCATATTGGAGGCAAAATCTGGTCCACATGTGTGAGATTAAGTTCCTGTAGGCCATCTGTATTTGAAGAAAAGAGGAAAACATCAGTCACTGTGAAGAGATTTTGTTTCTAAGGGAATAGAGATATTTTCTTGACAAATTGTTGAAAAGTCAAAGTTCTATAAAATACCTGTAAATTCAGAGTACTTTAATTTGGTCTTTTCATCAGATGACGTTAATTCCAGTCATAAATGTGCTGGTGTGTTGGTAGATAAGTTACCTGTTCTAGCTTAGTGTGATTTATTTATCCACTTTCCAGAGGCTAATTATATCTTTGCTGTTATATAATAGGTTTGAATGCTTTCCCTGTAGACATAACCTGCAAGATCTGGGTACATAAAAGTTAATCATCATTGATAATTGTATGATGGCACCCCTGAAAATTAAGTCAGAGCAGCTGCAAAGCATGTGAAATAATGAGACTTGTCTATGTTATAGTCTGGGTGAAATCTTGTGGAGACCTTACAATACACTTTATTGACCTTCTCTAGGGTGCAATAATAATACATCCTATGTCAGATCTACATCACTGTAATTGAATTTTAGAGAATTTTTGTGATGACACACAAAATTAATCTGCTCCCTGGTGCCTTTTCTTTCAATACAAACTGAATCCTTTTATTTCATTCCTCCTTTTAATTATGAAGGTGGCGAGACTAGGGAGAAGCGTTACCAGTCTTTCTTGGCTTACAGCCCTTTGCTTATGCTAACATTTTCCCAGCATCTATCACACGTAGTAACTTTATGTTATGCAGGATGGGCTCAGGAAGTTTTTTACTATTTTACCCATGGTAGACAGGAGACTAGCACCATCACCACTTTCATTTCAGCATTCAAGCTCTAGCACCACTCTACCATATCTTATTTCCTGTTGACAGTTGGACTCTACTCTACCCAATGTACCTTATTTCAGGGGGGAATATTTATGGCCCTCTCCCCTGTGCAATGGCCAGCTGAGTGGCAAGGGCTCAAGAGAAGATGGATCTGTTTTCCATAGTGAGGACAGCTATCTTCTGGTATGGCTTAGCCCAAGACGATACATCTCTTTGTATTAGCTTTAGACATACCTACCACACTTAAAATAAATCAAAGGTATTGGGATAGTTAGTAATACATCTTCGGCTTTGGCATCTATCCAAAGACACATCTGCACTGACTTCGAAAAATTTAATAGTGAGGTTTTAGCAAAAGATTGTTGTTCCAACTCCCTCTCTCTTCAGTCCAAGATACTTACTTTTTTTTTCTTGTTAATGAGAGGAAATAATGAGATGTTTTTTAGAAAGCCTGCTTGAAGAATCCAAATCACTGGAGTTACTGTACTGTAAAAGATGCAGGCAAACCACTTTCTCTCTCAAAGCTAATAAAGGTTTACATTAAGTACATAGCATTTTCCCTGCTGGGACATAAACTAGATAGCTATCAATAGAAGGTGCATAGAGATTCCATCTTCCCTTGTGTCTATAGCTATGCTGGGTTTAATCTTAAAATCGTATTTTGAAGAAAAAGTCTAAGTGTGTTTATAAACAGCTTTTCCTGATAGGAAGGAATTGTCTCAGCAAGATACAGAGAACATGCATGCTACTCATTACTAAAGGTCTCTTCTGCAGTGAAATCCTTCAAAGGAACAACCTCTCCATCCTTTCCTCCATGTGAAATCCTCCTTCAGAGATATTGACACCTTGAGGGATGTAGCAGAACACATGCTATTTATTTCCAAGTTTCTCTGCTAAAATCAGTTTACTTTTGGCATGTAATACCTATAGCAGAACTATAGCAAATACAATGCCAGGACTGCAGTTGCCTAATGTGATATAGCATGGAGATTTACACTATTGTATCCTGGAGTAGTTGTTCCACGGAGTTTATTGTGTACCTATCCATGTCAAATCAATGTCTGACAGCCTTGTGAATCTTGGTAGTCTCTCTGGAGCCTATTTAGCTGCACGTGAGTGTGTTACCCTATCTCTTCTCCCTCAGAAACAAGGACAGAACTGTTTAATGAAACAAAGAAGACCAGATCAGTTAAAATCAATCACGATCACGTTTAGATAATACTACATAGTCTCTCACTGTCTCTCAGAGTGTTTTCCTTTCTGCTAAAACTGACAACACAAATAATAATAGTAAAATATCTCACGTAAGATTTTCTAGGCAATGTATATAAACCACAATGATAATGTCAGGGGAAAAAAGGTTCTCTCAATGAAAAAATATCATTATCTTTACACTCCTTTGTTCACTTCTGATAATCATTAGACTACTTTTATCTCAATTTTCCCCTCAACTTTATTTTTACTGAAATGCAAAGCACAGATGCATTTGTCACTTTGTGATTGAGGGGAAAGAAAAAGTTTCTATAAAATTTCTGAGAACAGAAGGTATTTTTGTGGTGCTCTGAGCAAAGTGCGATTATGTCTAGGCCAAAGTAGGAAGTGGCAGAGGCAGATAGATAGAAAAGAAACATAGAAAATGCACGGTGGATAGCAAACACAGTTAATAGAGACCCAAAATGCATAGGGAGCAGTGTGTGTCATAATAATTATGAACAGCTTTAAACTTTAAAGAAACTATATTTTCACTCCATTCTCATTTCTGAACAGTTTGTGATACCTGCAAGTATACTCATGCTATAGCTATGGTAAAGAGAACTGTTTATCCTATACCATTATTTATGTCTCAAGTACATATTCAGTGTATGTGGTGGAATATAGGATGAGGTGCATAGTGCTGTTCTTTCACACATTTTTGCATGTTCCTGAAATGAGTAACTGTCAGAATATCCCTTCCTGTTCCATAAATACTCCATAAATACTTGAATGAAACTTCCACTGTTGTTGCCCACAGGATAACTGTCTTTGCCAGTCATCACTAAGATGAGTGATCAGTGCTACAGAGCTTGAAATACATCATTGCTGAATGTTATGTAATGAATTTTCAACCTAGAAATCAGATGAAAAAAATATTAACAAACTAGTTCATTCCATTGCTTTATCACAAATAGAGTAGTAATTATAACTTTCTAATCTATTTTCATTTCTGAGCCTTTTAACCAAGAAAGCAAACACAGAAAGCAAATACAGCAAACACAAAATGTTTATCCAGAGAAATAAACATTTTGAATATCAGTCTTTATTGGTTTGTTTCTTGGTTTTGGTTGATGAGGGGGCCAGACTTTTTTCAGTGGTGTCCAGTGATAGGAAAAAAGGCAATTGACACAAACTGAAACACAGGAAAATCTGCCTGAATTTGAGAGGAAAACTTCTTGCCTGTGCAAATGACAGAGCACTGGAATAGGTTGCCCAGAGAGTTTGTTGAATCTCCTTCTCTGGAGATCTTCAGTACCTACTTGGACATGATCTTGTGCAATGTGCTCAAGTTGCTTGAGCGGGGGAGTTGGACTAGACAATCTCCAAAGGTCCCTTTCAACCTCAACCATTATGCGATTCTTTAGGGTGTTGGTTGATATTTTATAGAGGCTGTTGGGTCTGGAAAAGTATAAAATATAATTTGTGCACTTCCAGGATGCATTTTGTTAAGATGTAGGCTCCCAGTTGTAGAGGATTTAGAAATGGGAAAATAGAGAACAACTGCTTCATGTGACTTAGGACATGTATTGTTAATATGAAGAAAAAGGACTTGAAAGTTATGCATGTTTTGTTTATTGTATTGCATCAACCATGGACAAATTTCAGACACCTTCACTGAATGACCTCTAGTAGCTCTCAGCACAGTATGCCATGCACAGTGCATACAGAACGGCCACTGATATGGAGCAGGAGTGAAGGGAAGAAAAATTGGTAGAATCAGATGTCTGAAGCCCTGAACTAGGCACTTTCAGGTTTAGGAACTGATCTGGGAGAGAACATTGTGGATAAATGCTATGGACACTGTACCATGGTTCTAAATTTTGTCATTCGAGAATCTTTCTTTTATCAGGTAACATTAGAAAAAAAAATATTAAAAACTAATGTTGCATTTTTTCCAGTTTCCTGAATTATATTTTTTCTGAAAACAATCAAATCCAACACCTTGGGCTACAGGAAAGCTGAATCTAAGCCTAACTGTGAGATGAGTAATTCAGGCCAGCACTCCAGTAAACCGAATAAAATAAAGAGGAAAGAGGTCTGATTGGGAAAAACAGGCAGCAGTACTGTCTCAAACTGGTTCTATGGCACATCCAAATATATCTCTTCTTACTGCAAGGAAGAAATACTCAGTTGCTATTGAAAACACAATAACTGCTATGGAAAATAGCGACAGAAGAGTGGGCTGTTGGGATGACAGCATTGGTGAGCTCTTTGAGATGCACCCTTCTGTGTGGCGAAACCCTCTCTGCTCTTCTTCCTTGAACTTCTCTGGGTCATGATGGAGCCCCACATTTAGGACCATAAATTAAAAATGGCTGTGATTCTATCTCAGCATCCATTTTGAGAAGGAAACGGATTTCTGATCAATTTCTGTAGCTTTTTAGTGTGGGAGTTGGTCATAAAAGAATCACAGGCTGTGCTCTCTCCTAGAGCATTTAACTAGTATTTAACTTACATTTGTGGTGCTTAACTCAAATACTACCTAATGACCAAGTTCAGGAGGTTATGCACAAGAGGAAAGATCTGTAGAACCAGGCCTTGAAAGTACATTTCCTCCAGGTTAAAGTATTTTTGCTTTAATAAATAGCTGTATTACTTAGATTACTGCCTTTCAGCTCCTGCCTATGCTAAACCAGTCATAATAATGATTTTGCATTTCATAATGATTTTCTCTCAAGCATGATGTTATTAAAAGGCAGATACTCCATTATAAGTCTCATTACATTTCCTGTTAAGCTAGCATTATATATCAGATATGGAGAGATAGATGGTGATATAATTTGCTAAGAATAACCTCAATAAGGATTTGCTAGATCTGACCTTCTGTCTAGAGAGCTGCTGCATAGCAGTAACCATATACCAGGGACCCCTCTGTTCCGAAGTGTGTTCCTTGTGCAATTAGGCTTTTTTAGCTTGCAATTTCTGCTCTTACAATATTAATCGGGAATGCATTCATTATGCATAATAAAGCGTAATTAGTTCTCTTAAATAAAACTTCATTGTCTCCCATAAATCCAGTAGATCCAAGTCTTTGGAAGACATTATTTTTTCAGAAAGAGGTCGATGTGTTTATCAGTTCAGTCTATGTGAGCCTGTGACTGATGAGACAGGAAACTACATGTACATATTTTATGTTCTTCTGCTGACACTACAGTTCTGTTCTTGATGAAGTTTGAGATTTTTAGAGTAACAAGTCTGTTTGAAAAGGAGAGAGGCAAGCTTCTGAGCAGGAAAGTACAGAAATTTCTAGATCCTTATCAAAATCTTACCTTTCATCAAGACTTTAAGCATATCAGTAACTTTCAAGAATAAAAATTTTCTATTACCTCAGCCAATCATGGAAAGATTTCTTGTTAAATTAAATAATCTCCTCGTATGGATGTTAATTTAGTCTCCTTTACTAAATGTAATGCCTATCTATGGAAGAAAAGAGACCATAATTTGAATAAGAAAGAATGTATGATATGTCACTAATTCTAATTCAGGAGATACTAAAGTCAGGATGAATTACTGAAATAACTTTACAAGAAAGAAGACATAATTTAAATTGTGAAATATTTCTAATTGTTCCTCCATCACTTTCCCATATAATAAACGGTTTATCACGCGGATCACTTTGGTCAGTTCGGTCACAATAAATGGATGCTGATTTAATGGATGGATAAAGCAAGGATGGAAGGATGGTTGAGTGCAAGAACAACACTAAGCATATTTTGTGTCTGCACTTCTAGATACTCTGTATTCCCAGCACAGTATATACATCTCAAGATAAGATGAGCACTAACTCCTATTTAAGAGGAGTTCATTTTTTTCTGTTGTTTGTGTCTTATGAAGTGTGACAAGAACATTTTTTTTTTAACAAAAGCCTGGGGTAGAGGTGGCATCACCAGTTCCAGGCTCTAATTCACTGTGGCTGGGTCTGGGTCACCTCAGACTAATGTGTGAACCTCTCATGATGCTGCTGACTCAGTAAGTGACAGAAACTCTGTGCACACCTCTGAGAGACACTTGGCCTATTTCTCTTCACTAACAACAAAATGAAGGAGACCTGCACAAAAAGAGCACATGCAATTTTTTCCTGAAGCACAGGCTCTGAAGGAGTCCTCTGAGTCTGAAACAGAGGCTTGCCAAAATGAAGTTCTTACAAGTGATGAGTGCTTTTCTGAGCTACTCTGAGCTGTCACACTTGTTCTTCATAAAAGAACTTCACGTCCCTCCTACCCACTTTTTTGCAGCAGGACAGGAAGAAATAAAGGGAGAATTCTCAGAGAGAGAAGATTAAACTTATGATATAAGTTCTGAGATCTCTATATGCAAAAGGAGCTGATACTATTCTACTGCTTGTTTGCAATGTCCTTATATCTAGTACTAATGTTTTCTGTCCCTTATTGGAGACAGAAGGGAATTCCTCTTTGCTTACTCCAAATATAATTTGACACTGAGGCTCATAAAGTTCTCAGGTATGTTTTCAGACGGTGCATCTACTTTAGGATTTTAATTCAAGAGTGGGATGCAGCTTTGGAACAAATGACCCCCAGTTAATGCAGTGCAGGTATCATCTCGAAGAAGCTGCAGGCTGAGTGAATGGCATTCCTTGGAAGTGTATTCCTCACTCATAATACAGCACATGTCATAGCATCATAGAATCCTTAAGGTTAGAAGGGACCTTTAGAGATCATCTAGTCCAACCCCCCTATACATACAGGGTCCCCTAGAGTGAATAGTAGGTCTGCTTTAAATGATCTAGTAGATACTCTGTATTTGCAAGACCTGGAAATGTTCTAAATTGCTTGCATTTCACTTCTGCTGCACTGCAAGTATCATGAATACTTTTCTTCCTACAGACATCATACTTCTTGCAGGATATTAGGAAGGCTTCTTGGGCACAGAAAAATGGGAAAATGGGTCTTTCAGTGGGGCCTCTGTTACAGCCAGTGGGGCCAGGATTCAGCAACTTAGAAGGTCCCTACAGTTCTGTGCTCCCGAGTCTCCACTGGCAAAGCTGTAAGAGGAGTCAGTAGAAACATGCTAGGAGTCAGGAGTATAGATCAAGAACTAATGTCACTGCAGGATGCAGGACATCCTACTCACCTGTTCTCAGAAGTATGATGACTTTCAGTCATCTTAGAAAGCAGACATAAACTGTTGACATAAAATGCTGATTTTCTAGCGTTTTCAGGAAATCTGAGTTCGTCTCAGGTACAGGCTGTGTCCATCTCAAAAATGCATTGAGCATTGACCAACTTGGAGCTTCACAACTTCCAGAGCAATTACCATGAATTTCTTCTGAGAGTCTGTAAAAAATGTCACCCTGACTCAGTGCAGCCAGGTTGTTACCCAAGGGAAGGTGCCTTCAGACTCACTGTTTTCACCAACACTATCTAATCTGAGGAAGAACTTCCTTCCTGTGAGGGTGACAGAGCCCTGGAACAGGCTGCCCAGAGAGGCTGTGGAGTCTCCTTCTCTGGAGATCTTCCAAACCCGCCTGAATGCCACCCTGTGCTCTCGGTGTCCCTGCTGGAGCAGGGGGGTTGGACTAGATGATCTCTAGAGGTCCCCTCCAATCTCAACCACTCTGTAATTCTGTGTAATCTATCCAAAAGAGACTTTTATTTCCAGAAAAGATACTTCAGGAATTTAACTCATCTGTCTCAAGATAATGCTTCAAACAAGTGCCATTTACTGATGCTGTGGACTAGTTTTGGATTTTGGGGAGGGAACTTTTTCAAGTGTAGAAAAAAAGAAACATGTCTCTGTCAATTGTAATTACTTCATTTCTCTCTTGTTTCCATAAAAAAAAATCCCCATCAAAACACAATTTATTTTTTATGCAGCAAGAAAAACACATTAATGAATCTTATTGACAACATAATAGTGATAGACTTTCTAAGATATTCTGTTATTATCTGACTTTGAAAAAAAACCCCACATTTTAACTTACAAAATGCATTTTTTCCATGTTTTTAAACCTCCTTGGGTCAGATGTTCCTCAGGATGCTTCCAGCTATGCATGAGCCAGTCAGCTAAAGGAAGTCTCCACCAGCCCCTGGCAGAACCTGGCCTTGCTCTGAGCAGCCCTAGCAGTGCCATGATGGGTCCTGAGGAGCACGTACCCCACGTGTGTCTCCACGTGCAGCCCTAGCAGTGCCATGATGGGTCCTGAGGAGCACGTACCCCACGTGTGTCTCCACGTGCAGCCCCACTCGGAACCGGCTGGCCCTGCTCCTGATGCTACATAGACTGGAGCATACACAGCCTGGTAGCCTCAGTCTCTCTTTGCCAACCAATCTTGCAGTTCAGGAAACTGAGAAAAGAACATTTCAACCTGTAGGGGTTTTTTTAATGCTGATTGTTGAAGTCCCTTTTTACACCAGTGCAATTTCTCTCACAGCTTCTGCAAAGCGTGTGCACAGCTCTTGTCCGAAGGAATGAGTTTGTTGTGGTGCCATTGCAAAACCAACATGTACTCTGTATTTTTAATGCAATGGACATATGTTCTCTGTTTTGCAATATTTTACTCCCCAGTCTGACTATATGGGCAGATTCTGCCCATTCATTGTAGAGCATTCTCTCCATTTACTTCTGTGCAAATAGGTCTCTGAAATGCAATATAGTGGCATAACATTGTCCTTTTGTTTCTCTTTCTTCTCTTTTCTTTTTGTCAGTGCAAATCTTCACTTATTTCCTTAATATTCCTCTAGGAAATATTCCTTTGTAAAATCTGTTTCCTTCATAATCTCCACAGCACTGAGGGCATTATGAACCCTACTTCTTTCCAGGTTTTACTGATTCTTTTCTTAGCTCTGCACTAACACAGAATCTACAGGGGAAAAAATATATATGTATTTAGGCAGCTGGTTGGGAGGGTTATGGATGTGTTTGGGAGGGCAACAAGGAAAGGGCTGACATGAGAGGAGAACACGACGATGTTGTGGGGAGGTCTTAGGTGCCTGTTACTCATGGCAGTTCTCAGGTATGCTGAGTTATGGACCGATCTCCCCCTCTAAGAGGGCATTTACTCTAGTTGCTGAGTATGCATTGCAAAATCCCCCTTTTTCATTCCTGTGGGGACTGGCTGGTCTCTGTTGCCTTCTTGGCAGGAATATGCTTCCAAAGGAATACGAGACAGTGCTGGTTAAGGTGCGGGGTTAACCAAAACACTCGTTCTGCTGCTGGCCTTAGTTCTCTTTTATTTTTCTTATCACCCCACTCCTTTTAATAGCTTTTCTGTCTTGCCCTTTTGTCATGCATATCTTAAATTGCCATTCCACTTTTTTTCTTGTGTGCTGTGGTAAAAAAGCATGTGAGGATATTCAGCCTAAGTAGCAACTTGACTTTTGACCATATATTTTTTCTAGTTATAAATATTAAATTCTAACCTACTGTTAGGTTACAAGCATCACTATTATAATCTGCATGATTCCACCAATGTCAAGTTCCCAGGTAAGATTTTGAAGAAAACAATATACGGTATGATTTTGCTGGGAGAAAGATCCTCATTTTTTACGAAACACAATAGTTCCAGTGACATAGAAGTGTAGACTGGAAAGACAATCTTGTATAGTCAGTAATTTTATTGATCAAGTTCAGTTTTATATTATGGGGTAAAAGACTTAATCTAGAAAACCTTGGATTTATGCTCTGCAAATGAGGTATAAATGGAGCTGTGATGACCCATATTAACTTTTTACACTGCTTCTGTACAAGGGTGAATTATTAAATGAGGGGTAAGATGGCCTTCCTGTTACAACCTTTTATAATCTGGCTACTCAGATGGGAAATAAAAAGAGGAAAATTAACATGGTAGAAACAAATGCCATTTTTTTTCTGTAAATGGAAAGCTGACTGAATAGTAAATATTTCCACAAACTAAAGAAAATGTGTTTTGATTATATTCAAGACTGGCCTAGCAAATAGTTGCTCTGACTGTAATGTTCACGAGGAAAGTAAATTCTAGGGAAGCCTATGAAGAATAATGCTGGTTTATGAAGGGTTATTCACACACAAATCCGGTGTGAGGAATCACTCTTCTCTGATGCACCCCCTAGTATAATTTCTCTAGGTACCGAATGCTGTTTCCTGGGGAAGGAGGTGGTTTTGAGCTGCCACCACAAGCCATCTCCTCCAGCAGTGCTCACTGACAAACGCAGGCAGCAGCTACAACGTTTAGTTCATCTCAGCAAGCGCTACTCAGTGTTCAGCATTTTTAAAAAGTCAGGTAATTAGAATACAGTTGCAGGAAGATTTGTGTCTTGTCATCAGGTTTAGGCAGGAAAAGGGGTGCTGAGCTGCCTTATCATATTAAGGAATGAATTGCTTCTGAATAGAGTGTTTACTACTTTAGTTTAAAGAGCCAGTCACCCTCATAAATTTTGTATGCTCCCAGAGAAGCTGGTAATTAGTGAAAGAGAAGTATATAAAACCAGTATCTATCGAGAGTATATCTGGAAAAGATATTTCTTCATAAAACTTAATAAACTAAAGAGTTATTTTTCTTTCTTTCCTCTCCTCCTAGTTCCACCTGGTGTTTCTGCATGGTATTGCTTTTTTTTTTTTTTTTTTTCCCTCTCATTTTAAAACTTCCTTCAGTGTTAAATATTCATAAGCAATGTTTATGATGCTAGATACTCCAGGCTGACTTACTCTCAAATCAGCTTGCTGTGAATGCTTCAGTCTGCTTTTTCAGCCCACGCTGGCAGAATATGAGTTAGTCTGCAGCAATGCCTAATACAGGAGACCCGAAGTATAAGGCAGTTTGAAGAGCAGTATAAAGACGAGGGGCAAGAGGTTTCTTGGGAACGCAAATGGTGATGTGAACCAGAAATGTTTCAGCACTGCTTGAATAGCATATTGCCAAGCTGATGGAGGTTAGGACACCATCTGTACTATTTTCTGTTATCTCTCCTACTGTTAGGTTACTAGACAGGAATCCTTTTTATAGTAAATTTTGTAGTTCCCACCTTTCTAATATTTGCCTACTGACAATGTAGCGCTTATACTTTGGAACTGCTGTTACCAGACACTTGCAGTCCTAGGCTTAAAAATGTGAGTAAGTACTATGGAATTTTTCTAGATATGAGTCATTTTTGAATTTTAATTCTAAATATCTACAGGAGTAGGATATAAATATAGGAAGAAGCTAAATACCACATGTGAAAGGACTGTTTCTATTCCTCTTTGCAGGCATTGGGAAAGCAATTGTGCCAAATGACCAGGGGACAATTTGCTGAGTTATAGTTGCAGTGAGTGAAATTTTGAAAGCTACTCTGTCGAGCATTGGAGCTTGTGCTGCAGAGACCTGGTTGGCAGCTCCTCCTCCTGCTCAGCTGTATATTAGAGTTGAGAAAACACAAAATTGCTTTTGGTCACATCCAGTCAGTCATTGACTGGGGGCACGGAGGAGGGAGAAAAAGTATTGATCTATGCCTACCATCTGTCTAAAACATCGTACTGTGCAGGTATTCTTAGCCCTGGATTCAAGGTTGGTGGATGTGCATTTTAGAAATTACATCCTTGCAAGATGGTAGTCCTTGCAGATGCTGCCTATGAATGAAGCATCAAAAGATCTTTCCCTGTGCAACAGACCATGCTGCAATCCTGGCAAGTGTGCCCTTATTAAAGCACTACTTACGACTTTATTTATTATTCATGAATACATTATAATGCCTTCAAAAATATATTCTGCAGCAGGTAATCTAGCATAGGAGAAACAAAATTGTATCTATCTAATGCATATATCTAATTATAAGAGGCACTGAAAAGATATTGTAACAGCCTACCTCCTTAGCAGTGGCGAAGTGCTGCATTATAGATTAAAACAACACAAACACTTACAGTTTCTATAGTGTTTCACTTTTATTGGATGTATGTTGCTAAGAGACAAAATTGAAATGTCTCTTTTGAACCTGAAGCCTCTTGGGAGAATGGTATTGCATACGTAGTAAATGTTTTTCACTTTAGGAAGCATTAAATGATAGGCCAGGAGAAGCAGGAGGGTTCATTAGGATTGCATGTGTTCCAATCTACTGCCAATGAACCCAACTATTATAGTAGTAAAAGCTACGTAAGGAGCTTCTGCTTGTTCTGTGTTGAAGTGTTGACAGCTGCTTGTTTGAATATTAATAAAGTCTATTGAGTTATTCCCTGCCTGTATTGTTTGTAGCTTGGAACTGTGAAGACTTCTCTGTGTATTGCCTCTTTATGTTTCTAAGTATACGCCTGACTGTGGAGATGGTACCCATTTTGTTCCTAGAGACGCTATGCCTCATTATAGAGAAAATTACATCCTTGTGCTCCATTAAACATTTATTTTGGCAGTGTTGTTGGTTACTGTTTCCCCTATTTGATTTAAATAAGTCAGCGCTGATTGAGAGAACACGTGCTTTCTCTTTATATATGGCAATTAATTGTTATTCTTCCAAACTTTTACGAGTAAAAGTCAAACTTGCTTCTGAATCAAAAGCAAAAGAATAAAAGTTAATTCTCCTTTTAAAAGGCATTTATTAAATCAAAAGCGTGGTACAGGAATGAACCCTTTTACAGCGCATCGTATTTTTTCCATTCATGCTTTCCCTGCAGATGGTCCATTATTTTGATCACGCATCGACCGACTTGGTGGCACAGCAGCAGTTTCTGCTGTGTGAGCGTGCTCGTTTGGGGATAACTCAGTTGTAGAGTGGTGGGCCCCAGCACTCTTGGTGGCGTGAGATGTGTGCTCCTAATAAACAGTGAAACATCTCCTTTGGATCTGAAGCCTCTTGGGAGGTCGGGAACTTCTCACTGCAGGTGAGAACCATTCGTGGGGCACCTCCATGGCCTGAGGAGCCCTGCTCCGTCTGGACACACTGCTGGCCACGGGTGTCCTGGAGGGGCCTTGAGGGAAAAAGGGGACTGGCAGACAAGTCAGCTTTCTTGGCTGGCTGCTCTACGCTGAATAACCCTCATTACAAGACAGAAATATTGAGCATCTCCTGCTGAACACATCCTGATGTCTCTAAGGGCACATCAACCTGAGAAACCTGGGTGCCAAGTTTCTAGAAATAACTAGACAACTAAAGGAAGATTAATAACTATTTTTAAACTCTAGAAAACTGAAAATAAGAAATGTATAGATTAACTGCAGTAATCTCTTTAGTGGATTTCTCTAAAACAACTGGACTGTCTTTTCATTAGTGGTGAGGCAGCTTTAAAGTAATGCATCTTCTTGCACACAAGACAAGAAAACCCCACGATGCCCTACCTGGGCCTCTGCTAGAGAGGTACTGTGACTCTGAGAACTGCAATGCTGCCGCCAAAGCTGTGTGCTCCTTGCTGCTGCAGTACCCCGGTATTCTAACATCAGCAAAGGATCACAAGAAAATACTTGGTTAGATAGCCTCAAAGGTCTTTTTAATTGTACGTGGGTGTTAGTGGGAAGGATTAGCAACAGGAACACTGTGAACAAATCAATGAACGGGAAAAGTATTTTGATAAAGGGGGCAAATGGATTCATTAACAGAAGATTTTTTCTTTAATTTTCTAATGAAAATCTATATGGCCAAGCAAAGACAATCTAGCTAAATTTATGAGCTGTGAAGAAAAGAAATAAAATGTATTTTTTATCATATTAAAGAACTGTAAATGATTCCTAGAGAGGGTATAGAACTAGCAGACCTCACACTAGCCATGACCTAAAAAATTTCCCCTGGACTAGAATAATATCCTTCCTAAGACTTTGATGCCATCAACTCAACTCCACCAAGATTAAAAGCTGCTTGCATAATTTTTGCATAACTTAAAGACATTGATCTCATAAATGTTTGAAGTTACCTTTCAGTCTTAAAAAAAAAAAAAAAACATAGTACATAGTAAAAGCTCAAATTTTAATTTTATAAGAGCCCGAGCCCAAGCTAAATCTTGACAGTCATGCAAGGGGAATACTACATAATCGTATTGGCAGTGCAGTATCTTATCATGGGGCTGGATATGCCTTGAAAACTGCATAAAAGGCAACGCCTGCTTGACTGCCTCCACATCTGGAGAAAACTCCAACTACCCAAAATGTGATAAAGCTCATGGAAAAACTGCAGTGGTGGATAGGCTGGCTCTCTAAGGCTCGACCCAGTATCTTGTCCAAGGAAGTCCCATTTTAGTTCACATGTTTACTGAGATAAACCCATAATGCTTTCCTAAGATGTAAAAGAGTTTTAATGCTTATAAGACTTCTTTTTTTGATGAATTTTACAGACAAAGTGCTCTGGATTGTTCTTCCTCGGGATAGTTTTCATCTGGAAGAGGTTCGTGATGACTGACTCCCTTCATGGATTATCCAGGCACTGATCCAGGTGCAAAGAGAGGGCAAGAGCTGGCAGCCAGGGCTGCAGGGGAAGACAAGGTCGTGCAGATGCTGGGGCATTTTTTATTTTCCTTTCAGTGTTATAAGACTGTTGAGGGAAACTTAAACATCTTCCTTAACTACCCTTCTAAGTTGTCATTCTGACTGTATATTATATGGGAACATCAGCCAGACTTCCCAGACCTTGACATAAGTATTAATTTATTATTAATATCATTCAGATATCCGCAAATGCCTTAATTCTTTGTATCTAAATGTAAATACTGCAAGTAAAGCAAGCGCAATTGAAGGATTGTACACAGAGAGAAAATGCAGTAGTAAAAACAGACCGCTCATTCTAAAATAATAACAATACTTAACAATTTTGTAATGCTTTACCGGTTTTTGAAGAATTGCACAAATAAGAGCTATTCACTAATCATTATTTAGGAGGCAGAAGTTCTCTAGCTGTGTAAACTAAATAGTTATTGTGCTGTAGATCCTTGTGAGCAGAGCAAGAATAACAGCTAGAAATTAGAGCAATTTCTATATTATATATATATATAATATATAGCAAGCTACGCAGGTTCAAGAGCAGCACATAAGTACATGAAGGGAAAGCTGAAGGTTTAACTGATCCCAGAAAACCCCTTCAAAAACCAGTACAGATACAGCTAGAGACAACAAAAACTGTCAGACTTTCCTGTTTCGAAGTGAATTGGAAGGAAAAAATCACATTAAAAACAACATGAAAACAGTAGAATTCAAAAAAAAACCTACCACCACCACCAACAAAAAACACTGAGTGATTACTGCAAATGAAATCTTTGAAAGCATCAGCATCAGTTTACTCTGCTGCAATAGCATTTTGCCTTTTTGAGTCTCTTTTTGTCCCCAGGTACTTTTCAAATCTAACAAATCTAGAAGGATTTTTTTCATCCACTGTGGGAACGAAGTCACTTCAATAACTTGAAATAGAAATTGTTTAACAGCTGTCTCTTAAAATACACTTACAGAAGAACTGTGCAACTCCATTGGCTGTGTAAAATAGCACCTCTTCTTAAGAAACATATTATTAACATTAATTTATTAGTTCACAAATAATTACTTTACACTTCTAATCTGAAGCTAGATGTTCTGGCTGCTGAGACAGGAAAATTGGTAAGTAAATTACATTTTTTAGCAAAACCAAAAACTGTTGTGTCTTTTGTATCTTCATTCCTTTCTACGTGCTTTTTCTCATACTTCTGAGTATTTTCTCCTTTTTTTTTTATTTTCCACACTTCTTAACACTCTGAGTATTTAATTCCTTAAAATTTAATTTTTCCCATGGTCTCTTTGGCAACAAGAGAAATTATGTGTGATCATTTTTACTTTCTCTCTGCTCCTTTGGGCCTGCCTGGCTCTCATCTAGCCCAGATACAGAGAGACATATAAACACATGCTCAATTTTAAGGTGTGAAAATGCTTTTTGACACCAAAGGCTGCAACTACTCCATTTTGTTTTGTTTTTGTTTTTCTTCTCTCAAGTCCCTCCATCCTCTTCATAAAAAGTATTTTTTTAACTTTTCTCTCTTCTCTCATATAATTTCTCTATAAATCCCCCCTTTAATTCATTCCTTCTTTTCTTTTTCCTCACCTCCTTTTTTTCCCCTCATTTTTTCCTTTCCCTGGGTCTTCTCAGAATCCCAGGTTCCCGCTGCTTTGCTCTGCTCTTCTTCCATGTGCCTCCCTTGTGCCTGAAGGCTCCCTCACCTCCTCCTCCTCCTCCTGCTGCTGCTGCTGCTCGCAGGGCCCTGCTGTGGCTTCCCTGCAGGTGCTGTGCACCATTCTTGGTGACAGCAGTCGGCTTGTGGTCCTGGGGAGCATCGCCAGGGATTTCGGTGCAGGCTCTTCTGTGTTGGGTCTGCAGCCTCATCCACTGAATATTTTCCATGTTTTTGCCCTTTAAAAGCTGCACCAATGCCACTTTTCTGGATTGATGTGGCAGGAGGTGGCAGGTCGGCTTGGCTGAAGCCCTGCAGTGACCAGGAGGGAGGCCAGCAGCAGCTGCTGCTCCCGGGCTCAGGCTACATCCACCAGGGCAGCCTGAGCATCAGGCTGCCCCACCAGCGCAGCGGGGCAGGGGTGTGCGCGTTTCCAGAGCGATTTTTCAGCTTTCATCTTTGAAACAAACCAGCTGCAATGAGGAAAAGGCTGTGCATTTCACTGCTCGTGTCTCACCCCTCCTTGCTGAGGCGATGCCTGCTCTCCTGCCAACTTCTCTGCCACATTTTGTGAGAACTTTACCCCGATACTGCATTTCGCATCTCTTTAACCGTCAGTTTTACTCAAACCAGCTCAGAGCCGCTCAGCTGCGGATTCCCTCGTGCAAGGACACGGGTCGTGCGAGTCCGACCCCGCCGAGAGCTTTTGGGGCCGAAACCATCAGGGATCCCCGACCGCCCGCCCGAGCAGCGGGGGACGCGGCGGCGCCGCGCGCGGCCGCCAGGGGGCGCCGCGCTGCCGGACACGGCGCACGG
>JAUBNY010000568.1:1467671-1479773 GCA_032275445.1 Crypturellus soui | reverse complement strand
TAGAGGGTTCAACCTCTGTACCAATAATCTTCAGTCAGGAAGAGCTTATTTTATACTTATTAACAAACAGCAGCTCAACAGGCAGAGCTGAATGGACATCTCCCACTCATCCCAAACCTGAAAAACAAGCGAGTTAAAGGGAAAGGTTTGTGTCTTCCTCTCTCTGCTCTACCAGAGGGACAGAGAGACGTACGGAGAGCCACAAATCTTTTCTGCTTCCAGTTTCTGTGCCTCTGATGTTTTTTAGATGGATTTGTACCATCCAAGTCTTTGTTGCTGAGCGTTGCTTTTACTTATTCCATTTTTAAGGACAGGGAGTGTTGCATTGACTTTGCTGCCTCCTGCAGTGCGTAGCCAGAGAGCTGGAGAGTGCGTGTATCTGCCCTCCAAAACGGCTTGTCCTCCTTTGAAAAGTTACTATAAATAGGCATCCCAGGAGCAAACGGCCGTGTTTATTAGTGGTAGCAGAACTCCAGCTGCTGGGAATTTCCAGGGAAGGATCTTTGTCCTCATCTGCTTCCCAACATGTTCTGCTGCCTGTCAAAAGCCTGCAGCATGGGGTGGGCATGGGGCTCACAAACAGCTCAGCACAGGGCTCCTACAAAGGGGAGATGTGGATCTGTGGTCATCAACTCAGTAATCTCTCAAATTAAAAATTATATATATAGCTTATATTGCAGGGCTTGGCATCATCACTACTTGTGCATCATCACTGCTGTTTTTGTAGGCACAGAGAGGGTCCAAGAGTATAGACTTTTTCCATGTGGATTATGAGATGCAGTAATATCAGCGATATGGGATCGCGGGGTCCAAGAGCTTCTGGAGAGGCTGCATGGCAACAGCTGAGGACACGGTGGCTCTGCCAAGCCCGGTCATACCAGCCAGGGCGCTGGGGGAGCTGAGAGGTGATCACCATGGGGGTCTGGTTCCAGTGGGAGTGACAGCTTTATCTCAGGAGTACAAGGGGAGCTTATTGAGGATTTGCCCTGCTGCTGCTGTAGGTTGGAGTTCATCACTGTGGTCAGCAGTAAGACAGAATTTTCAGGCTGTGCGTAAGTGTTGTGTGAAATCTGCTTCTGGGCTGTCACCTCTCCTGGAGCTTGGGGACCCACGTCACGGCACTGACAGGACCCTTTGCTATTGATATGTCTCTTCCTTGTGGTTACAGCTAGAATGAAGTCGTTGCGCTTGCACCCTGGAATATTTCTTCAAAATAAAATTTGCAAGGTTCGCTTTGCTTTGAATAGCCTCCACTAGCCTACAATTGGGTTAGAAAGAGGTGGCAACAACAGCCATTTCCTACTGTACCAGTAAGCACAGGCCAAGGCTTCAAGCACGGGTGCTGCAGCAAAGGAAGTTGCAATGAAAGGGGAGGAGGAGGAAGGAGTGATCACCAGTAAGTGATTTTTTCATCTTACACCAGTTCCTCACTTTTCATCAAGCAAGGTTAAAAATTATGGCAGTTATCAGACTTTATAACACATTTGGAGTGTTAGATTTTTTCCAAAAAATCATAATAATGAAAAAAGTTTAAATGCTGTCAGTGATATCACTCTTCTATGAGTGCTGGGTAGTTTCTGTACAAGGATGCTGCCTTGCCAAAGGGGCCCTTTTCCTTGATCCTTCAACTCAAGTAGAGGAGGGAAGAGTGGGGGAGAACCATACACTTGTGCAACCCAATTCCACGAGTTACCCTGAACTTTGCATGCTCTTTTATACTTGTACAAATCGGGTGCAAACTGCCACTGACAAGAAAAATGATTTTGGTTTGTTACCCACTTGCAGAGATTTCTGCTTACAGGAGAGTCTTACAGAGATGTTTTTTTTGCAACTATTTGGTGTGGTTACTCGGGAGGGAATTCCACTCATGGCAATAATTGTCATGGAAGGATTTTTTTTAATATCAGTCTGTTTCTTTGCATGTTTCTTTCTTTTTTTTTTGTTAATGTAATGCTTTGCATAGCCTCTGTTGGAAACTCATGAGAAACTGGATAGAAACTCATGAGAAACTGGATAGAATTGAGGTTTCTCAGCTACTGATACTTTCAGTGACCATGTGCTTACTTGTCAAGTTAACTCAAGAAACTCAAGACATAATTAAAAGGTTTCAAATGGCAATGTCAACTCCTTGAATCAATGATTCCTTCCCGGTGCTGCTGAAATAAATACCAGCCGAGTACACAGAAAAGAAAAAAAAGAAAAAAAAAAGGACTGTGGTCAGCCTAAAATTGTAAGTGTATAAATCCAGAATGATTGCTAACAAGCTGTTAAAACTAGAGTGGATCTTACTTGACATAGTAGGTGTGAGTTTTCCATTTTTTCCCTCTCCCCTGAAGAGCTTCCTTGGGTGATGAAGTGCAGTAAAAGATGCATCCGTGGCAGTATTTCACTTTATGGGGTTGTGGAAGCTGCAGAAGAAGGGAGATCCTGACCCCTGCAATGTTCAGTAGCCAGGTTGTTCAGTAATTTTGTCTGAATGAACTTCAAGTAAACACAATTTTGTTTTCCACAGCTCTTTCTTGAGTAATTAGTGAAGAGAGTATGAGAGAAGGAGAGTGTGTAATCTGTTACTTGGCAGTGGTGCTGGGCATGTGAGAAGGGAGTGAAATTCCCTCTCCGTAGTGGAGAGGACAAGCAGATTCCTTCTCATTCCTGCAGGCTCTTCCCCTTCAGTCCTTGCAGATCTCAAAGGTAAGAGTGAAAAGCTTTGCTCTTGGGGCTGTTTGCAGGGGCTTGCTCAGCCTCGGACGCCTTACAGACTGTTCCTGTGGGAGCTCTGGGAAACCCTGACGTAGTGAGTAGCGCATAGTGGTGCCTCAGCAAGCCCTGCTTTAGGAGTACTGCTGGAAGAGGAGAGGCTCCTTCTTGGGAAGGGAAACTCAAGTTAGGGGATTTGGATTGTTTTTCTTCACTGACCTGACACAGGTATTATTCAGGATGATGCTTTGTGCCCCGTTACTTCATGTTAGCTCTGCCAGGTGTTCCCGTTTTTCTGCTCTGCTTGCCAGGAATAGATTTGCCTTCTCCCTCTTATTTCTTGGATTTACCTCCATTGCGTGCATGAGGAAGAAACAGGAGGACATGATTCCTCTCCAGCAGAGACCTCGCATGGAGGTCACATCCCAGTAGGCGTCTTGTCCAGCTTTCCCTGTGGGAGTGGGGGCACCTCTCGTCCCCAGCGCTGTTACCCTGCTGCATCAACCCCATAGTCCCCACGCTCTGCCCCTTAGGGCCGCAACCTCTTCTTGGCTCGCTGGGATGCTTTTTAGGAGAGAAGGGGAGAAGGGAAACAGCAAATGCCACTTAGCAGATGGAGCTATAGACAGCAAAAAGTAAATATTTTAAAATGCACATTTATGTATTTTGGAGGGTGACAGCAGTTCAGGTCTGAGCTGTTGATTTTGCATCCATCTTGCCGCTGTGAAGATGCTATCGGGTAAATTGCATTTTTGTGTTTGGGTATAATGCTTCCAAACCGAATACAGAGTTGAGCAAATACAGAATAGTTCTCTTTATTTCATTGCAGCTCTGCTGTAAGAATTCTTTGCTTTGCAGAAAGGTTTGGAATGGAAAAATTGTTTAACATCCAAAACAAGTATAGTCTCATGATTTAATGGATTGTTTAAATTTCCCAACAGGAATATTCCATTACTGAACAATAATAGTAAAATTTTGACCTTGCATTATAGTTCTCAGTTTCTTAATAAATAGAGATATCTCTGTTTAATACTTCTTACCTCCACAGAGTGCTTTCTAAAAAGCAGTAGAGAGCTCCCTTTGGATTGAGACCCTCTGGGCTTCAGTTTCTCACGTTAAATGTGACCAACTACCAGCTTCAAGCTCTGTTTGATGTGCTTAAGCTCTTGTCATCATCCATGTGTTTGGGAGGATCATGACAGACAGCTAACAACAGATTTTCTACTGGTTAAGGCGCTGTAATGAGTTTCACCTACTTTACCACATAGTAGAGCTCCATTTGGCCTATATCCAAGCTCAGTTACTTTAGTTACTGAAATTCTGTTTCCATATCCATTTTTCTAATATTAAATTACTGTAACATTAACATAAACTACTATAATATAGACTGTTTTTTTTTCCTTCTCTCTGTATATTCTGGGTTTTTCGTTTGCTTGTTTGCATGTGTTTATTTCTCCTTTGCTTATTTCCTTTTCCATTGCATCTGTGAAGCTTTTGTTCTCAATTTTCATGCCATTTGACATATGAGAGAAGCCAAGTAAAATATTTTACATTTCTGTTTCAAGTTAAGAACCAGTTTTAATGTTGAACAATAACTGTATTACAAGGAAGCCTGATGTGACCTCAGTGCCATTACAATATGCTGAAAAAAGGTAATTTAATGGAAACAGTAGCGTATTTGAAAGTTCACTGCATGAAAATTGGATTTTTGCTTTTGATTATTTACATTGCACCTTATTCATATTTAAGGTCACAGGGATTATCATCCTTCTTAATGGCCTTATTTAATAAAGACTTTGCATTTCACACTATATGATCTAGTGTGGGCTTCAGTCTGTTACCAGGTTTTCAATTAGCTAACTCTGGCTTCAGTTGCCCTATAAATCCTATAAATGTATCTAAATAATTAATTTGCCTTCCATGGGTGGTAGTGGCTACTTTTAAATACAGCTGCTCAATGCTTAACTGCTAAAGGATACAAATGTGCTTGTAACTTGCTTTATTTATTTATTTGTGAAATATGGGTATTTATGTGACTGGGTAGATAAGGACCAGTCTCGTGATGTTTCGCACATGGATTGCAGAGGCACCTGTGGCAGTACCATACTGGGCTCTTGCCTGCCAAAAGCGTCCGTCAGCCCACTGCCAAGTGTGCCTGCCCCTGCATCGTGCAAATTAATGTCATCAGCGATTCACCTGCAAGAAGCAGAATGAAATAAAACTTGGCAGCTGTGAGAAAACACTGTGAATGGGAGAGCCCGAGCCCTTTCCAAGTTATTCCTGCTGGCTCGCATCCCGAGGAAGGAAGAGTTGAGACCTTCAGGGAATGCACAGAGATCAGAGCATGAGTCAGTTTTAAAACACTGGGAATATTTAAGGCTTCAGAAATGTTTTTCACCTATCAGTGTGTGATTAACTGAATGTATGATCTCAAAGGAAAAAATAATATTTATTAAACACAGCTCACTTACTTAGACATTTTGGCACTTGATGTGCAAAGATTGTGCTTTTTTTTTTTCCCTCCAGGAATTATATTAATAATTCCAGCATTATATCTTTAATTTAAAAAAGAGCTTTTCTTTCTTATGGAGGTTTATCTGTGATATGTACAAAACATGAATTAAAATTCTGTTTTCTATTTTTTTCAGAAGTTTAAGGTGTGCCTTTTTATTCTTAAGACAAAAAAAGACCAATTATATTTATGGCACTCGGAGGGTTAATGCAGTGTGAAAACAATCATTTTCAGGATTTTCTTCCTGGCAGCCTCATTGTGTCTGCAAAGGATGAAGATGAAGCACAGCTTCAATTTACTTTTCTTGCTAAGTGGTACTTTGTTCTGTGCTGTTACAAGAAGGCTTTCCACATCTGGAGAAGATGGGAAGCTTGGAAGTTGTGATATTGCCTCTATCAACTCTAATATAAATGACTCCCTGTTTTGGTGCTCCTCAAGGAGTTCTGAATTTTGTTTTTTTTTTGAATTTTGGAAGGCTTCTAGTAGTGGATGCTCTTATTCATTTTTTGGAAAAGTTGAAAGAGAAAATATTACATTTGTCTGAGGAAGACCTGAGGACTTGAAGAATGGGCCTTCTTTTTGGTGCTTGCTCCAGTAGATATAGGACGTGAGAGTTCTCCTTATGTTTGTTCAGTGTGATCTTAGATACATCTGCCCTGGGAAAGTAAGATATTAAATATTTGGTACATTTCATCTATGGAAGGTTACATTATTTTAATTAGGGAAGATACTGCCAATGTTGGAGCACTAATGAATAAAATAAAAATAAACTTTAAAAAAAAGCCATATAGGAGAGTTTGCATCCATGGTACATGTATTCCCTCCGGGTTCCTATCCTTGAAAACTGTTTTTACAGATTTGAATAGAAAAGAAGAGAATTTACAAATCATTTTCTTTTCTGCTAGTGTTTTTAACACAGCCATAATAAAAATATAACTCCGATGCAAACCGGTTTTCGTTCAGAGTAAGCTCCACTCATGGAATCCACTGTCATTCCCAGGATCCAGAAGAAGGGAGACGAAGTTTCTTTCCCTGAAACATATGGTTAAGGACCGTGGACTGTAATTATTTTTTGGAGGCTATCTCCCCCCAAACACTTCAGTTATCCCAAAGTGTTAGGATTTGTCAGGCAGAATAGCTGTGTTGGGCCAGTAGCCCTTAAGCAGCAAGTGCATCAGCTCCAGAGACTCAGGAGCCACCTCATTGGAAACTCTGTTTGCTGGCACCTGCAGCAAGAGGAGAAAGGTAAACGAGGATGGACACAGCTTCATGTTTTGGTTCATGGCTGCATTGCTCTCTGAAGATTCCTAGCCAGCGCGTTAAAAAAGAAACATTGAGCTCACCTGAGCTCATACTTAAGTTTCTGCAGTTGGGAACTTGGGAAAGTTCATCCCAAGTTCAATGGCAGAGGAACAGAGCCTCAGAGCGCAACTCATATTTGATGATTTTACTTTAGTTAAAAACAAAGCTATTTTTTACCCTTAAAAATAACTGAATTGGTGATAGCAAAATGTTTATCTGTTAAGGTAAATTAATCTGAGGTTTATATGAATGTTCTATTTCTTTTGGACAAGGCACACAAATTTCTCTCTTGGCTGTTTAGTACCAGTCTGTGTATTTTTCTTTTGCCCATGGAAAGGCTGTGGGTCATTTCTTTCTTCTGAATCATGTTTTGCTCATTTTATTTCCTATTAAAGTGGTTAAAGCTGAACTAGGCACACACAGACTATTAACTTCGCCACAAAACTTTGCCACGCTGCAATGTATATTATTAAGCCATTTCTAAGATTATGCTATGTGCTTATTTAATGCTCTGCAGCCCGCTAAAGGAGCTGAGGCAAACTGCTGGGTTACCACGTTCAGCATTTGCCATCAGGTGTGTTTAACTAAAGGAGCAGAAGGAGGAGGTGATGCGTAGGATGGAAATGCCCAAGGGGACCTTTACAGCAGCCTGGAAATAAGCACTGAAAAAGTGCCTGGAAAGCGGTGGATCTCCCTCCAGGGCTGTGTCGGAGGAGCTGGGTCTGGATGTGAGGTGTGGGTCCCGATGTCTTAACAGCCGGTATTGAACAGCAGGTGGGTGCAATGCCCACTCCAGGCAATGGAGACTGTGCCTTCAGGAGTAAGATGTCCCCAGACTGGTGTCCCCTTGGCTCTTGTCACTAGGAATTGCATCCCTCCTTGTTAAACTGCAAAGGATGGTGTTGGCAAGCTTACTCGTTGCGGGTGCTTTTAGTCTCGTGCGGACGGATGCAGGCAGAGCTGGGAAGCAGAGCTGTCGTGCCAGTCGTTGAGCTGTGAGAGCCCTTCTTTTCCATCAGATTTTGGAAATTGTCACCTGTCCTGAATATTTATGGCTTGTCTTTGCTCTGGGGCCCGGTGAGTAAATCCAAAGTATTTATAGCTATTGTGGCTACTTGATGAACAGGTTCAGCCAAATAAGAGCCCTCAGAAGAGCAGATTAATGGCAGGGAGCTCTTTATTTAACTTGGCAGGACTCATCGCAAGCCGTCAAAGCAAGCGGGTGCTTGTCTGTAGTGTCGAATGATGGACATGATAAACAAAGAGGTCACGAAACCTTAACACTTTCCTCAGCAACAGAAATAAGATGTGCTTGCCAAACAGCTTTAGGATGCAAATATAGGTGTTTTATATATTCATAGCATATGGGATTTATAACCGTTGTTCTCTTAGGTGTTCATGGTTTTTCTCAAAATGCAGGAAGGAAAGAGATGATGAAGGAGCCCAGAAGTGACACGTGGTCCATCTGTTTTGCTGAACTGTTTTTCTAAATTAAATCCATTACTTCCAAAGTAAAGTTAAAATAGGATGTTGAAAACATAATGTTTCCAAAGTAAAGGTAACAGCAGTTACCCGTGGTCTGTTGTAAATACAGTATTCTGCTGATAATTCTCCATTCCCAAGTGAGATGCTCACTGCAGTCCAATTCTGCAGAAGCTTTAAGTGCTTGCTGGTGTTAATCTCTGCTAAATAATTTTTGCCTATGGTTAACTATAGCAGCATGCCCTAAATTAAATGTGTCTGATGATTCCCCTACAGAAATAAACATCTGACTTGAGGTTAGAGATAATTTTCTTTGAGTAACTGCTGAACTCTGTTCAACCTGTGCCTGTCTGTACGTATTTAGAACAAGGTAAAGACTGATACAGCGGCTCCTTGTGTTAGCAACTAAGAACATGTCGGAAGTCTTTCACTTTACAAATTCATGAGAGAGAAGCCAAAGAAGTTGGAAAGAGGTAGAACTATAAAATGTAATTTCAGGGTTACTGCTCTTCATCAGCTGTTGCAGGAAAGATAAGCATAACAACAAGTGTCACAGGTGTCTTCTTTAATTATATATGGTCTACTTACTGAAATATTCATAAGAAAAGGATATATAATGTGAAAGTTCTAGCTGGAAGGAATGAAGGTTATTTTTATATATCCACAAGGTGATTCCCTAACCAGGTTCTTTGTCTAGCACAATGATTGGATTACTGCATTTACACAAAAAAAAATCAAAGCTGTCATCTTTTTTGGTAAACCACACTGTAATAATAATAACTTTAGATGTATCTTAAACTCCTAAGTACTCCAAGTGTGAAAAAATCCTGGCTGCTGATGAGCAACTGGGGAGCAGAGGCTGTGATTTATACGGAAACGTAAGTGTTGCAGAATTCAGAAGCAAGTATACTCTCCAGTTTTAGGTTTGATGAGTCCTGTGAGCCCTGCAGGACTGGTAAGTCCCATAAAGCATATGGTTAGCAAATTGTGCGAATTCCAATCTGAAGCAAATGTAAAAATAGAGGAACTGGTCTGCACAGAGCTGCGGCTGCACTTAAAATATGGTTGTGTTAGAAACAGAAACACTAAACTTTTACAGATGGCAACAGGTAGGGGATGAAAACTAGATTGTCCTGGATGTGCAGGTGAAAGATGGGATGCTCTGGGATGTTCTGCTCTTTTAATAACATAGCTCATTTAGATCCTGCCCAACAATAGCCCTCCAAGGGCAGTGACCCATTCATTTCTGCATGCTTGAAGTTGCTATAGGTCAATGTGCACCATGGTCCTAGGCCATTCCTGAGGCACAGTCACCCTCCTCTTACCACAGGGTTGAGGGAGGAGTGCGAGGGCAGTGTCACCTCAGGGAACTGGCCACTGGCGGCATCGCTCCATTCCGAGGTGCCTTGGGCGAGGCCTCTCCCTGAGGTTCATTTTTCATTTTCAGTTGGGTAAGGCAGAAGAGACCTTGCACTCACTGCAAGGTATGCATAAATGAATGCTAACACTGAGCTCCTTGTATCCCCAAGGGCCTGTTCTTCATGGGGCTGGCGCTGTCACCTCTGCCAGTCTGAAGGGATGGGACAGCACACAGTCTCCGGGGGAAGGAGGACTGCAGGGGATGGCGTGACCACCACTTGCAGCCTCCTACAGTGGGGGACAACTTTGAAAAGATGTTTACAACAGAAAGATCCACAAACCGTCTCCTCCCCGTGGCCAAGAAAGGCCACAAGTCACTTGCCAGCATCCTTTTACAAATTTCAGACCTAAACTAGACAATAGCAGAAGGAGCAGGAAAGGCCCTGATAGTGTTTATAGGTCCCTAGAATAACATGGAAAAAAAAATAAGTAGAATTCTCAGGCTGTCTCAGGAAATATGGCATATCCAAATATGTGGGAAAGCAGTGGGAAAGTGCCTTTCTGGGGATCCAGCACGGCTATGGAAAGAGAGCACATCAGCTCAACGCACTTGTAAGTGGTTTTAGCATAATGTTGCACTCCGCCAGTGTCCCGTCTCCAGATGTGGGAATCCTGACATTGGAAATCCTGTATTTCAAAACTGTCACAAACTGGCATTTTGCAAGGTGCCTGCTCCCTTTCCTTTAAAGAAAGGATGGTCCCCAACAGGACTCAGCACGTGACTGGGCAAATTGCTATTTTGGCGTGGTCTGAATTGTTTAACCCTTACCCCTCCCTTCTTAGGTAGGTCTTTTTGGCATTTTTGGGGAAAAAATGGTATCAGGAGAGCTGATACCTTGAACTTTGGTTTTGCCTATCAGTCCCAATTTATGTCTTATAAATACTTGGTTGCAGCTCGGTGATGAATCCTAGGAAGATTTTGAAGGCTCTTTTGGCCTGTATTTCTTTTTTGAGGAGAATGTAAAATAATTGCTAGTAGTCTATGTCAACAAAGTCTGGAGTTGATGATAGATATGGATTGTTAGGTCTGTATTTTGTCCTTGATCGCAGCAGTGCTCCAGGTGCCTGATAAGGAAGAAGTCAACATCCTAGGTGTTGTTTGACCAAGAAAACACGAAGGAATGCTGACAGCTTACCTCAGATATCATTCCTCTGCACATCCATGGTGGTTGCAAGTACCGCGAGACCAGTATAGTAAAAGCCCTGCAAAATGTAAGCACCTCCTTCTGCATTACAATAAAAAATTGTTAGCTGAAGTCTGTTTTTATCATTTATGTAGATGACCATAGGGCCCAGGCAGTTGGCTTTATTTTCATGGAGTGGGGCTGTTCTAATAGTGCTGGCAATATGTAATTTGACAAGGGATAGGCAAACCTGGTTTTCTGACCACAGCTATGCTTCACTGCGCAGTTGGGATGAGTTGTGGAGCCAGAAAAGATTTTGAGCCTTTTACGTGCTGGTTCTATTATGTGTGCATAACATTTATGTTAGTAAGTAAATCTCCCTTAGCACAACTTTAGCAAAAGGAAGCTCTAAAGGAAAAAAAAAAAAAAGTGTGTCTCTGTTTCAAGCCCCAGACTCTACTGCACTTTAGTTTTCATTATTATTTATTTGCAGGCAACATTCTCTGCAAAAATTCCCAGTTTATGCCATTGTTTTACACCTGGTAGGGCATTGTTCTGTCAGGAATCTGGAGGATATGTACATTTAAAAAATTAAGTGATGTGTATTGACCTGTAAAACAGAAATATCACAGGATATATTTAGATGTGCCCACATGAAACACTTTAAAGAGGGAAGATAAAATTGCACAAGAGCTACATAAGTTTATACTTGATTGTTTTGCAGAAAAACGTAGTAAAATCAGTATGTGTAATTTACCTCTCCTTGTTGACTGCCTTTGCAGAACTATATCTGAATCATTTCCTGTTAGTGAATAAAATCAAGAGGTTTTCTGGGTTGTTTAGTCTGGGCAACTGGGAGTTGGTGCAGCTAATGTGTTCCAGGAGGTTAACCACTGTGAACTCTCTTGTCTGAGCCACTTCCCTTTTTTAGAGAGCTCACAACCCATGCAGTTGTCTCTCAGGTAGCAAGTTATCAGTTGTCTTACATGTGAAGTACAAGCGAGCCGACTGTGGCAACGTGAAATCTCAAAAACATATATTGCCTGTCTTTGCTGTAGCCCGAAAAGTAATAGAGGAGAGTGAGTCTTCCTCTGTAATGGTTTCCTTTTCCTGGAATAAAGGCATTCATATTTTATGTGTAGACGTTTTTGAAAAACCTCATTTTGTATTCCCATCAAATCCCATTAATAAGCAGGGTGCTTATGTGTAATTCACATCCTTAACTAAGTAAAAACAGTTTCCTGCACAGCATTTTAATGGGAATTTTTATTTACAAACAAGGTCCAAAACGCATTAGGAATTTGGCTGTAGGGCTGTCAAAGGTGAGGAAGTAACGCATCCTCACCCCGACCTGCGAGGTCGGTGCTGCTGCTCTGGAAGACTGTGCACGGGCAGCACAGCCCTGTGCCACGGAGCCGTCTGGAAGCGGGCGACTGCACAGTCTGCAGTTTGCTGCTGGTGCCGCGATCCCCAGGTCACCGGGTTTCCGCAGCCTTGCGGCTCTGGGTCTCACTCATCGTGTGTGGGGATGCCCGCGGGCGAGCGCTGCCGGCAGCGCTTTCTTCA
>JAUBNY010000568.1:1439539-1456038 GCA_032275445.1 Crypturellus soui | reverse complement strand
TGTTAATTGAAATTACTGTTTTCTTTACGTGAGATGCTTTTCTTAGAACACTTTTCTTTTGAGCTAGCATAGCTTTCAGCCCAACCTTTATAAACATGTATGTGGAGGGAGAGAGATGTACACTGTTAAACCTGAAAAAGGCTGCTGATGCCTGAAAGAAGGGCCCGCAGGAAAATCTGTGGACAGGCAGCAGGATCTGAAAGTTACCACCATCTCATAAACAGGTAAAAAGATGGTGCTTTAACACATGCAGGCAGATGGCAAAACGTCCCAAGAAAGTCATCAGATCAGAGGTGTCTGCAGCTGACAGCCCTTCTGCTTCACTGAGGTGGCAGCCTCAAAGGGGTAGCAGTGTCCCCAGGGGCACTGAGGCCAGTGTGAAACGGCAGCGGCAGATCCTGTGCAGGTCACAACCTCACATTTCTCATCTCCTCAGCACCCTCCTCAGTAGCTGAGGAGAGTAGCAGGTTTAGGTTTCCAGGCTGCTGAAATGCACAGGGGAAATATGAACGCCATAAACAATAGCTGGAGATGGCAAACGTTGTTATGTATGTAGCAAGAATGCACGTATATTTCTGTCACTGTACGTTCATTGCAAATATTTTGGAAAAAGGAGCCGTGGAAGGTTTTGCTTCATTTTTTGTTTGTTTTTATGTTTTTTTTTTTAATCACTGTAAGCTTGTGTAACATTTAGAGGGTTGTCTACATGGTATTTGTTTATGATTGGGGGAAAAAAAACCCTCAAAACTAAATGCAGCAAAAAAATGATAATTTTTATTAAAAGGTTTTGTTTTGATAAAAGAATAAAATGCCTGAAACTATTTGCTGATTTTTACAGAATTTTTTCTTCCAGAAAATTGAACCCAGCTGTATGCTCTTACAGTTTAAAAGACCATTTCTGATTTGTTGCTCTTTAGTTTAGTTTCCTAAAGTGAGAAGTGTCTTTCCTTTTAGGAAGTGCCATTCTCTCTCTGCTTTTGGAGCATGAGGTTAAACAACACTTTGCAATTTTATGATTTCTATGAGAAATCTAGAGCTCTTCTAGATCTAAGTTGTTTCTCATGTTCCTTCTCTTTTGGTTAACGTGTCAAAAGACTGGTGTGCCAGAACTGAAGACAGGTTGTTGCTGCTCTTTGTTTGAATGTGTGCTGTCATAAGGATTTTTGCCACCCAAATGAACAAAACCATGGTCATGTGCCAGGTTAGCACCTGTAGCTTTTAGCAGGATGCTCAGACGCCATCCAGGTGAATGGTATTACACTAGGAGTTGTTTGAAGAACCTCTCTGATATATGCTTTGGATTTTAAATGTTGTATTCAGACTCTTGTTTGCAAGCCTCAGTGTGGTGCAGACATTTTCTTCTTGTTTTTTTAAATGGTATCATTTAATTGTAGAGGAATTAAGAATTGTTGGAGAGGAAATCTGGACGTTGGATATTTGGGTGGTTACAGCTTTTAATGTTGTGATGCAAAAACACCAAAAAAAACAGACAGTTTGTTTTCTTTTGGCATTCTGGAAGTGAATTAAAATGACACCAGGGAAGGGTATATCTTTGGTTTTTTATCTCCCTTCAGGAGCAAAGTTAGTTAATTTTTCATTAATGAAGAACTTCTCATTTCCAAACTCAGCAGCTCATTACAGTGCTCAGTTCCCTGTGATACCTACATTTCTGATTTATAGTTTTTTTTTAGTGGTGCTAATACATCAACAGGCCAGGCAAAGCTATCTAGCAAGGGCAAGACACTATCTTTGTACCTGCTACTCTCATATTACAAACAGTTTATGATGTCTCTTGTAGGTCCCTGGAAAATGAAAAGCTTTTGAGAAATGTTGAGATGTCTGTTCCTCTCTATTGTGCCTAGGACACAAATCAGCTACCACAAGATAAAACTGGAGTCTGAGGAATCATAATTTAATCCTCTCTTCAGCTGCTTCAGCAGTCCTTCGTATGTCTCTTACAGAAGCCTACTGACCTTTCCTGAATGACATGTTAAAAGACAATACAGCCAATAATGATGCCTTTGGAGCTCCTGGAACTTTGAGGTCAATTAATTGTCACTTGGGATGATATATCTGAGCTCACCATTAGTTTCTCTTCCTGAAATAGATTCAGGGCAAGCTCACTTTGCTCATAAGTTGTTTAAAGGCGTAGGAGTCCTTGACACTAAAGCAAAGATGCAGCCAGCTTCTAGGAAGTTTCCTATTCATTACTAATATATGTGTGCTTATACCTCGACTGTAGAAGATCTTTATAAGAGCCTCAGTACAGAATCATTTTGAGTAGGAACAGAAATATTTCTGCTTATAGGTATAATCAGCAGTCTGGTTTTCAGACCAACAAGCAAGTTACAGACTGTAAGTAATTAACTTATAATGCTTGTGAAGACCCAGAATCAATCTCTCTCTTTTAAGGATGTGGAAAATCAGAAAGTTCATATACAACCAGGCTGTCCAAACTGAATTGTTCTCAGCCCATGGTCTGCAGGGCAATACGTATCTGGCAAAGCCAGCAAGGGGCACCATGGAGGGGGCCCTCACACTTGGCTACACACAGTCCCTTATGCTCAAAGGTGTCAAAAGAGGTAAGCTTGGGCATGGCTGTCTTTCCTGATAGATGTAGCAAGGGAAAAATAGACATAAGTGTGATTCTGGGGCCTCTTGTGCAGTTTTACTAGAGAACACTTCGATTTGGGGAGATGGGATGCAGCATGCAGGCTGCGCGTCTTCAAAGGTTTGTCTGGCTGACCTATTTTCATGAACATGTGCCCAAAGAAGTTTTAGCTTAGCCTGCGTGTTTAATTTCTGGGTGATGCTCTGTCATTGCTTTTTTAGTAACAGCTCCGACCAAGTTTCAGTGACAGCTTGAGAGTGAACTTTTTTTCAACAGATGTATTTAAGATTTTCATTTACTTACAGGAGCTTGTTTATGCCTGTACTTTAAAGTATTTCTAATACCTTAATGCTAGAGAGTATATACATTGATGATATAAGCCTAAGGATTATGAAATACAGAAAAAAATACAGAGGGATTTAGTAGCCATCTGCCTGCCTGAGGTAAATCAGTTATCTTTTACATTATTTTGCACTAGGTGTTGAATATGCAAAGCAGAAGAGGATTTCAGTGGTGATTCACCAGGTATGACTTACAGTAGGTGTCAGAGAGGACTGTAGAGCTGTGATGGGCATTTCAGCCCGTTGCTGCCGCCGAGGCTGCCAGTGACAAGCACCAGCTCATCAGACGTCTCGTGGAGCTTCCTCTGCCCCTCTGGCCTCTCCGGAGGCTGGCAGCTCAGCCAGCTCTCCCTGCCACAGACATTCCCAGGCTGCTTCAAAACTGCCGTGGGCAGTTTGCCCTCGCATGCTTGTTGCCATCCTCGGCTGAGCTCTGGACACTCGCACGCCTCCTCCGCTGCCCCCAAGGTGCTGGGGCTGCCCCACTGCTCCCCACAGGAAGGAAAGAAAAAGCTTCACTGCAACACCAGTTCTCTGAAATATCTAGCAATTTAATACATTTATCGAATCGTTTTATAAATTGGGAGTGAAATCTGTGAATCCTACTAATAAATCTGAAACTGTATTTTTTTTTGACAAATACACACTTCATCCAGAGACTTTGCTTGACCATATTGTTAGCACTGTTGTCCATTTGCACTGCTAACAAAATCATCCTATTCACTAATCCAGGCACTCTGTACATTGCCATTTCACAGTATGGCAGCTCAGCTTGAGACGGTAACATAAGTGCAGACAATTCAAGTTAAGTCAGAGAAAAGACATAGCTGCAGGAAGCCAAATCCAGGCCAAAGCTGTGCAAAATTTACTGTCCTACTGACTTGTTACTCTCCAGAAATACAGTTTTAAGATAGCCAAATCTGCTTGCTGAATCACTTTGGCTAAATATAAAATAGAAGTAATAATCTGGGTTAGCCTGAAGCATTTATTCTTGGCATTTTCAAAACAAAGATGTGTTACCTTCTTTGAAAATATAACCCAAACTTTCACTTGATTCAGCATGACAGTGGACAGGTAATGTTTTAAAATTAAAGCTTTTTGTTCTGATTAAATGTGAAAGACTCGACTTTGGTCGCTTGTTCTGTTGGCTTCCATAGGGGAAGGAGAAAGACCGTGGTTGTGACAGAGCCCCCGACTCCCTCTGCAGAGCGCGGGGCTAAGGACTGCCATTACTCTCGTGACAGACTGCCTGATGTCACTGTGTTACTGGTGAGATTCAAATTGGGCACATGGGGCAAGTATCACCTGTGGGCCCAAGGAAAGGATCAAACAAGCAAAGCAAAGACTATTGACTGAACAGCGTTGGTGTTTGCAACTAGTGTGTTGAAGCAAAGGAAGCTTCCAGCTTTTCTAGGAAGTTTGTGTTGAGAGTGCCCAGAAAAAAAAGGGCACATCTCTGCACCTGACAATGTGATGGATGTGTTCAGGAGAAGTTATTTTTGCACATATTTCAAGGTGAAAAGTGCTGCCAGGGTGATCCCCAGCCTTAGAGATTTCACCAGACTGTATTTTACTATATCTTCCATTTTGTGGCTTTTTTTTTTCTGCATTATATTGTGCCTCTAATACTGCCTTCGCATTCAAAGTGAGAAAAAAACACCATTTTTGCCTATCCCAAGCCCTGTCCCTCCGAGCAGCAGTCTGACTCAGGCAGAGAAATCTTGTCTTCCATGGTGATCGGTGCGGCCTCTTTGTCTGGCTATGATCGTACCATTAATCACATTTTCATGAGCTCATCATCATCTTTCACTAATGTCATTCTTTTTTACAGATGCATCACCATGCTCATGCACAGCATGATTCAGCCAGGCCATAGGACAATGAAGAACAGGAAAATATAGCTGTTTGCACTTGCAAATTTCCATTTTTGCGTAATTAGGTCTGATCAACGCTGGAGATCGAGCATTTAAAATACAGATGAGAGCTGACACAACATGGATTTGCTTTTCCCATGTCATGCTGCAGAGAAATTTTTGTGACATTTGCACAAACTGTCTTGGACATCGCCATAATTTAGGGAAACAGACTGAAATTGTATTGAGTGAAGATGTTTCCCTAGATGGAGGAACTTCTGCCAGTGATTTACTGGTCCCATTCTACCCTCAAACTGCAAGCAAGCGCAAGTCCTATTGTAACGATACCTGTGGACCTTTTTATTGGAAGTAAGAAAATTTTCCGAGGAGCTAACATTTATGTTAAGAATAATAGGAATGCCATGGTAACAGCTTTCCCTTACAAATAGTAAGTAATATTTTGATGGTGACTGCTATACAAGAAGGAAATAAAACTGATCCAAATGCTCTGATTTTGAAATGAACTCACTAAATTATAGAAAATCTCCTCTGGAATACATTATATAGTTATCTCTTCCCAGCATATTGTGTCCTTTCATAGATTTTTCTAAAATAAATGGAAAAAAAAAGAATACATGAGACAAACAAAACAGGAAAAAAAAGGGTTGTAAACATACCAGTTGATAATTTGCTATCTACAGAAGACCAAGATTTAAGAATTCTGGAAAAGAGAACTGAGGTTGCTATGAGAAATTAAGAACCTCACAACCTTGCTGTAATCCTTAGCTATTCTACATCTTTGTTACAGTTTGAGAAAATAGATGACAAAATCTCTTCGCTGATAAGAAAAGCTTATTTGAAAACAAAAAATAGACTCATATTGGACAATGAAGGTTTTTAATTATTCTGATATTGATTGAAATAGCAGCTGAGAAATATGAAAGGAGATTTATGCTCTGTAGAAATAATACAGAACTATTTTCTTACATAATTTAAGAATAAAATAAAAACCATAGAAAGCATGCAGAGGCTATTTAAGATATTCTAAACAGTAATATAGATGTGGATATTAATGATTCCTTGCAGTTCTGGTGCAAAATTCTTGATCATCTCATTCAAGGCTATTGAGCTATTTTACCAGGGTTAATTCATCTAACACAGCTGTGGATATAGGCTTATCCATTTTATAGTTGAAAGGACTAAAAGGTAGAAAAAAGTGACTTTAGATTACACAGTGACAGCACTGGGAATGTGAAGACAGGCTCACAAATTTGTGTTGTATTTTGATACTAGCAGCAAATGGACTCTGATCATAATGTATTAATATGGAACAGATACCGATGTTTTTGTCCTCACCTCCTTTCTGAAGCCAGAAAGTGTTCTCAAGACAATAGTTGTTCTCATATATATATATATATTTATTTTCATGTACAGGGAACTTACTTAGGCACAGACAGACTTTTGGAAAGCATGAGAGCTGACTTGCTGTGCTGACCATTGCATCTCTTACCCAGAGAACTGGGATCATGGCAGTTGCTTTGTAGGACTTTTGGTATTGTTAAAGAAGTTTTAATGTTAGGAATGAGACAGCAAAATCACTCATGAGCTGTTGAGGATCCCCAAAAAAGCAGTGAAGAGCAATGCTTACTGAAAATCAGAAAGCATGAAGAAAACAAAAGAAAGGATATTACGTATTATCCTCTGGAAAAGGTATTTTGAAATGCTAAATGTGTGTCCTGTTGTCAGACTAAATCATGGAGTCTTTTAATTCTTGGATCTGTTGTCCTATTCTCTGGGCTAGTAGGTGCCGTCTATTCCATGAAACGAAAGCCAGGGACTAATCGCTGGCCTTTAGGACCAAGTGCTGTGGTTTGATTTGCAACCACGTTGCTTACGGCTAGCTCTCGTGGGCCAGCCACTCTGTGTAGTACTCACCCCTGAACGTTCTCTGTGAGGGCTCCAGATGGTGCTCCAACAGCTCTGAGGTACAATTACCATTTGTGGGGTTTTTGTCTTTTCAATGCAGAGTTTCTGAAATATTGTGAAGGCTTTATCACACAGTCCATTATAGGGAGGCTGTTGCATGGCCTGGTCATACTGCATGAGCTCTTAAGACATCATGTGAGCATACAAAACCTACTGGGATGCAAAACCATATATTGTGTGGGGTAAGAGGTGTCATACCTGTTGTAGCCTTATCCATACTTTCAAGGAGTGCTCCCTGGAGAGACTTATCCACAGGGGCCCTTTCACTGGGCTTTCCAAAGAAGGAGGAAGACAGAATCTCTCACTGCTTTAAGGAATTAGCTGGCTTATGGATTGCAGCTTCAGACCTGTGAAAAATACCTGCATGCTCACCTCAAACATGCAGCTGAAGCAATGGTCTGCCCCTGTGCAGGTGGTGAGAGTGAGAGACACAGCTGGGCCTGCTGGTTAAGCACTTGCTATGCCTACCCTCTGTCTTACCCTCTGTCTGCACTTCCATGCTCTGTGGGAAGGGGAATGGTTGGAAAGCTGCCATGTGCCACGCGAGTTATCCTGGTGGGCTGCTTTTGAGTGGCATGGAAAGCACTGCTGCGTGCGTCTGTGGTCCTGCTTTCTCACATCCCCGGTTTGTCTGAAGGATGGAAAGGCTGAAAGATGGTAGAAATAAAATTTATGATGGAATGTTTGCAGAAGCAATAGTGGTAGTGAGTTTTATGTGTATCTGCGCATAGTTCTTAACTTTTATATATATATATTGCTTGGTGGGAAGGGATAATGTCCAATAATTTACTCCCGTGCTACCCTTTTCAGATGGAGTGGCTGCAAGTTTCACAGATAGCCAGCAGGAAAGCAAAAGCAATAAAACTTGCAAAAGCAAAAACACTACCTTAAGAATTAAAAAAATTACATGTTGATTTATAGGGAGTAATAAATGATGATAAATGTTCTAAAAGCAGATTTCTAGTGGGCAGATGGTAAGAGACAGTTTTTGTCACTCAGAATGATAGTGGTTAATTGAACACAAAAGATAAGGAAATAACAGATGTATTCATCAGTTAATTTGCTTTTCTATTCAAAGACAAGAAAAAATGATAGTGATTCTAAGTAGGAGTTGTGTTCCTGGTACAATAGGAAAGGAATTATTCTGAAGACAGCAAGAATGAAAGGAGGTATGGAAGATACCTCTAAGAAAAGAGAAAGCAGTAACCGATTTTTTTTCCATTTTAGATGTTTTATCATGAAGAGTCAGATTGGTGTTGATGTAAGAGTATGAAATGTGTTTGTTAATTAGGTTTGAATAAAATAACAAACTGTAATCTCAAAGCCATCTGTAAATGAAAAACCAGGTGGCTGAGCAGCAGAACGAGGATTACAAATAGAGTATCATAAAAATGTGAGGTGTAAGAACCATTTGCACTTGTGGTCTGTTTATGAGAAAATGCAGAAACTTTTTTTTATTTATAGGCTTTACTTTGAGTACAGTATCACTGGAGGTCCCGATTTGCTCTTTGGCTCTTATGTTTATTCAGAAAAGTATATTTTTTGCGAGTTCTCTGGTGAGTTTTCACTGAAGCGAGCTCACTTCAGTATAATCAGGTGTGTTATTAACCTTGCTGTGGCATCTCATGCTTCATTGAACGTGTCTCCTGAGCCCCCTTTTGTTAAACATTCCTGTCATTCCCCCTCCTGCCTGCCTTGGCTCTGCTGTGATGCGGTTAGTGTCAGATATGCAAAGCGCGGAAGGTGGTGACATTTTCATACAATCATTAAAAGGACAATAAAAAGGCCTTTTTTTTTTTTTACTAGTTTCTTCCTCTGACCTAGATTTTAAACTCTTTCTCTCTCTTCCCTTAGTTTTTGTTTGTTTTACTTATTCCTGGAAATATGGTGTGATAATCTGTTTTATAGAGGAATGCTTGCCCTTCCAAATCTGGAGTTGAAATGTATTTTTGGTGTGTAGCCTGCTTTCTCAGTTTCTCCCTCTTCTCTGCCTAAATGCACCAAAATGCACGAGTTCTAACAAGAGATTTAATACATTCTATGTTTTAATAACATGAAATTATTCTTTTCTGAAATATATGGGCGAAATACAGAAGCTGAAGTTGAAGTTAGTGCACTTAAGTCCGAAAGATTTTATGTTTCAGAAATGTTCATATAATTTTTCTTAGGACTCCTAAGTACAGATTCACATAAAAAAAATCCAAAAGTCATGTTTCCAGCTATTCCTAGTGGGCAGGAGTCCCTTCCAGAAGTTTGTCTGCATCATTTTAACATATGCTTTGGAAAATATATATGCCTTAGTGAATTCTGTGAGACGGTCATATTCTATCATAGCTCTCATGAGCCTGCTCAAGCTCCTCTGTGAGGCGCTGGTGTTGGCAAGACCATACATTATTGCTACCCTCCCTAAGGCAAGGATCATTTGAGATTGCATGTGTTCACATATGTGTTATGCATGTGTTCGTGTTAAAGACACTGCGTGGGAAAGCACCACTGAGAGTCAGTCAGCCCTAGGTACAGCTGCCGTCAGCTCCTGGCTCTCTCTGATGCGGTGAGCGTGGCGCTCGTAACCTCTGTGGGAGCCGCTGCTGCAGCATAACGTAACACAAAGAGCTTCAACTCCGTGCCAAGCTGGAGATAATTACATCATCACATAAAACAGGTTGCAGGAAAAGTGTTAAGGTTGCTGCTGGAGCAAGCTCTGAGGCTTTGAAAAGATTTGTTTTTTTTTTTTTCAGCCTAGTTTTGGAAATTCTAGGCTTTCTAATATTTATCATGTTTTCTTGGAGTTACGTAAGATGGGCTTTTTTCCCCCTTCTGAAAAATGTATGATTGAGTTGATCAACCAAATTTTGTTTTAATTAAGCTTTTTGCCTGGGACTTGCTCTTTGATGTGTGCTAATATATGCTGGATAACACCAGCATTATTTTTTTGTACTGATTTTGAAGTTCTTTAAAAGCGACATGGGAATGTGCCTAGTTGAAACATTGGCTCTGTATTGCCGAAGTGTGATGCCTCCAAACTATTTATTATTTCCCCTGGAGAATTATTGAAGCAGCGCTGAAATTTTGGAATCTATCTGTTTTATAAAAAATGCTGGAAAACTAGTTAAGCAACCAGAGTCCCCTTGGAGTGACTCCTAGCTTGTACCCAGTGAGTTTTAACTGCTGTTATGAAGAAGTAGCGCGTAAAAGTGCCAGTGAGGCTGAAGCAAGGCCAAGTGCCCACACAGGATGTTCTCATTGCCCAAGACTGGGAGCCTGAGCTGACTCATCCTGAGCCCGAATGTCCAACACCCAAAAATATGAGGGTGTTTTAGGGCTGGTGATGCTCGTGGCCACAGGGTCAGGTTTCATCTCCAGGCAGTGGTGGTGGTGGTGGCGGCCACCAACATGAGTGACACCTTCTAGAAAGTTCCTCCGCAGCACATGCAGGCAGAGGGGTTTGAGGATTACAGTAGTCCGACATTTTACCTAGCACTTAAAAACAAAATGACAGCACATGGCACTGCACACCTGAGGTGGTCAGGTGACGGTGGACAGGACCGCCCCTGCCACCGCCATCAGGGAGCCATCGCGCTGCCCCAGCCACCATTGATTTTAACTGTCTCCTTCCTGCATGAATCTGTCATGAAAATGTTCACCCCTCTTTGCCGTGGTCCCCAAACTCCATCTTTTCCTCCCTCTTTTGTTTTTCATGCACCACATGTAGAGGAGCTGGTTTTAGCATGTCGGCACTGGCTTCTCCCCGTTGTTCAGCAGTTATTTAGGAGTTTGCGGTTCGGTGCTGCTCCACATGTTGGGGCAGCAGCGTTTGCAGCCGCTCACTGCTGGTTTTGGTGGCGATCAGAGGGCTCTGCTGTGACTGAGGGATGCCGCTGAGTGAACACGCAGGGCAGAGGGTTCTGCGCCTGTGCCCATTCCCACTTACAGAGTTTCCAGCGGTTTTCTTTGTCCCTTGGGAAAAAAGCGGCTCTGTACGTGTGGAGGGGTAAGTGTCCAGTTGCCATAGCAACAATGCAAGGCTGACGTGAGAACAAACTTGCTGTATTTTCAGTTTTTAAAAATCTTTATGAAGCGATGCGAGTAAGCACGCACGTAGTAGTTTGCGGGGCAGGGTGGCAGCTGCCTTGCAGAGCGGCGTGTGTCACGGCACACGATGCCAGCTCCTTCCAGGAGCCAGGACACAAGCGCGTTGACGTGTCGGTGGGAATGTCTCTGGAGAAATTGCACCCGCAGGAGTGAAAGGGGCTGTGACAGCAGCCTGACTCCAGTTTAGGAAGCAGCGTAAGATTCAATTAACAAGTTGCCAGTGGAAACCTGTGTATAATTATAGCTCTATTATGCTGGCCACGCTGTTTTCCCATAGAAAATACATTTTTTAATTAACTTGTGGGATTGGCTCTGACACCTACGCGCACCCTGGGAGGAGTGAGTGCTGGTGCTCCGCACGGGCTCTGGTTACCGGGGGTTAGAGGTCCTGGTAGCCTCCCACAGACCTGCTCCGAGCTTGGCTCTTCCCAGCCGCAGGGGGAACCCTTCCCATCGCATGGCATTTAACAGAAAAGAAAGCAAAATCCCAAGATGCCAGAGGCTCTCCTGCTTGCAGTCCGTGAGACACTAGGTGCCTCCCGCAGGAAAGGGAAGAGTGCAAAGTCCAACCGGTGTCCTGAGCAGCAGGTTCAGGACTGCTCCTTCATCCTCAGGAGGAGTTTAGGGGATGTCTCGACAAGCTAAACCTTGCCAAGATTTCCATGTTATAAAGTCCATTTGGGTTTCTCTTCTTCTGCCTGTTTGTCTGCAATGTTTCTCAAAGGAAATCCTGAATTACTTGGGGGAAGTCAGAATATTTCAGAGTCAACAAACATGTTGCATTTAAAATGCAAATGTGTTATGGATGCATATACCAAGTGCAGTTGTTTTTTCTCTTCTCATAGCCCTTCTTTGGGAGTAATTCCACTTCGGGTATGATACAGGAACAGAGGTTTTCCAACAGAAGTGCAGTTAACTCAGTACATTTTTCTAACAGGGACTTTTATGGAGAATTTGGGGAAAGTGCTGAAAACTGAAGACATTTTTTAAAGCCATCCTTCCCAGTGGCATATTCTGCTACCTTCTGGTAGGCAGGGTAGCCTACCTTGAGCTTTTGGGCTTTTCCTGAGCCAGGTCTCTGCTGTACATAGCTGGCTGTTTGGTAATCAGCAATGGATTTGTCTCTAAGAAACTTGTTGTAATCTCTTTTTGAACTTATTTATATTTTCGGTCTCCACCACAACCTACAGCCTTGAGATTCACAATTGTAATTACATGCTGTGTGAAAAGATAATCATATCATTTGCTTAAGACCTACTGACTGATAATTTTTCACTGAATGCACCTAGTTCTTGTGTGATAAGCGATCGTGAATAATTGTTTATTATCAGTTTCTCTTCACTATTCATAATTTTGCTGAGCTCCTTATTCACCTCCTTTTAAAGTTTTGAGTTGATTTTGTATCCTCTTATATGGCAGATTCTCCAAAGCCCAGTTTGTCCTTGTCTCTCTCTGTACCTTTTCTTGTACTACTGTATGCTTTGATTACTTAATTTACAGCTAAGTAAACTTCAAGTTGCTACATAGAAATTAATAAAACCATGCAATTATTTGTATTGTGCAGTTACTAGATTGCATATTTAAGTCAATTGTGCTCTGAGGGATCACATCTATCCATGTGCATGCAACTCAAAACTGAGAGTTGAGAGTTAACAGAAGGCTTTAAATAACACTCCAAAAATAATTGCTAAAACTTCTTAATGTTTTTGTGTGACTAAAACAATATAAAAATGTGACATTTTAGCAAGCCAGTAGGTATAGAAAGCTGGTGGATAATTTACTGTCTGTGTTGAATGTTTCTACACCTGTAATGTATTGTTTGTTTCATTTAAGATGTTCTCACCATATGTCTTTGAGTTCCTGTTGTTATTAAATCATTTCTCTGTGAAAGAGATTAGACAACTAATAAACAATAACACCAAAGATGAATTCTGACCACACAGACAGACAGGAAAAGATCCCTGTATCTATGCAGACCACAAACTGTTCAGTTTTATGTTTTTTTTTCTTCTCCATTTGTAGCGATAATCAGAAAGAAAATAAACACAAAATCATCATTCCAGGCAGGCAAAAATTATGCTGTAGTTACTCTATTCCCCTCAAGAATCACAAGTCTTGATCCTTGAAAGAGCAAACGAGATGATTTCATGATGCAACTGGGCGCATACGTAGGTGTAAATAATATGCAAGCCCCTGGTCTCAGAGTTGGTGGGTAATCAAACCAACTCAGGGGTAAAATAAGAGAAAATAATGTGAACTTCTTTCCCTTCTTTAGAATAAATTTAGGAGAAGGCTATGCTGAGTGAACTTCAGATGTACCCGACCGGTGTGTGTTTGATAGAAAATCTCCTTGCTTTGCCTGTACAGAGACCTGGATATACACTTAGTGGCTTGCAGGTCATACCTTGGAGGAGCATAATGTTGAGTATTTCTATTGGGGCAACAGGTGTGACACACAGACCTTAACTACGTGTGTGAAATGGCAATTTCAGATGTTAGTTCTTTGGATCTTACGTTAATAGTGGGGCTGTCCTGTGGAGCACCTCTCCAGTTCATACTCCATCACATCCTTTCTCTGTGGCCCTTCCTGCTTACACAAGAACACAGTGCTGGAAAAAGAAATAGTGACTTTTTTTTTTTTTTTAATCTTAATATCTGAAAATAAGGGGAAACAAGCCCTTGACAGATGGCTAGTGGCCTGTGGACCACAGTTTGAGAACCAGCTGCTGTGCTAAATTTATGATGGTTTTAGCTGTGGTAACTTTTGCTCTCTCCTAAGCGCGCACAGAAGGTGCAGGTCCTAGCCGAGACCGGAGGTCGTGTGTGTGCAGCATGGTCTGAGCTAGCTGGCCTCGGTGGTCCACAAGGTTTTGCTGCAAGGAGGTCACAGGCGAGGCGCAGGAGGATGATTTCACTGTGCTCCAGTGCTGTTTTCTTATGGCACGCCACAGGCCTGATGATGGTATTTTGATGGGAAAGAAGAATTGCAGTGAGCACAGCATTTGTGTGGCCAGGAGGAATGGCCTCTTTTTTATTCATAGTGTGCATAGATGTTAAAAAAAGATGTCCATAGTTCTGTTCACTGCATTCAGGTTAATGTAGTGAAACAAAACAAAATATAAAACTTTTTTTTTTTCAGGGACTGTTTTCCTCCTGATGGAAACACTTCAGATATTTTAAGTTAAGGAAATCCTGTGTTTCCTCAGCAGCTGTTGCAGTAAAGATAACTGGTCATTTTGCATATATATTGATATTGTTGAAGGTTCTTTTTTCATTTTATTACTCAGTGGCCCTTTGCACATAACAGATTTTCAGCTTGTTAAGTGGTTGAATTTGGATAAAAAATTTAACATAATGTTTCATTAAACAATATTTACATGAAGTGGATGTGAGCATTACTGCATGGATAGGCTACTGACCGAAACACCCAAATTTGTGAATAAAAAAGGCACTATATCAGCTGTAAGAAAAGAGACCTAAATTACAGGAACATTTGACATTAGGCACATTTGGGCATAAGGCAGATGATAGTCTGAAAGTAAACCACACATCCTGATTCTCAAGGAAGACAGTAGGTAGAGTGGTCACAAAAAACAGTAAAGGTAGAAAACTGTACAAAGAGAACTAGAGGAATGAGAATTTTGGTCAGAATATAGAAAAGTGAGATGGAGCTTGGAAGAGTAATTTATATGAAAGAAATAATATCAAGGAGAGAAAAAAAAAGTGAAGGAAACTAGGAGAAGTGAGAGGGAGGATCGGAATAATTATGATGATGAGATGACTTTATTTTATTGCATTTCAGAGTTGTAAGATGCTTCCCATCTCCTGAGTGTGTGGAGGGTGCAGGTGCTTGGAGCCCGAGCTGCCTATGTCACATCGGGGCAGATGTATGTTTGGCATGAGATGCACAACATGGGTCTGTTTCTGCCCAGTGGCTAAAGGATTCCACTGAGCATCAGCAAAAAGACTAGTCTTCTCAGTATTTGTTATTCTCAGTATTTGTCTATTAGTTACAAAATTAAGGGAAGAAAAGACCTTGCCTTTGGGCAGTATTCCTTTAGGCTGGAATATCACCGGTAGAGTTTGAATAAATTTTTGTCATTTGGTTGGGACATTCTTTTTGTGCTTCTAGGTGGTACTTTTTGTCAAATGCTTAGTGTTTCAGTCCTCATAGCCATGCTGTTAACAGCTATGTGCAAACTCTGTGCTTTATTTTGTTGTTTTGAAGATGCAGTTTGTCTCACACTCTTGCTTCCTGATAACAAGAGTTTCAGGACACAGGCTTTATGCTTGTTTTTATAATTGCCATGGGCCTAATATCTTTTGAGCCAGCAGTGATTTTCATAGTTGAACATTCTGCATTGTTTTTGTACCTTACCTCTCTTGCTTGAGTCATTTCTACACTAGTGATAGAGTCTTTTCTTAGAAATGGCTTTGGAGACTCCACAGATGGCTTTCCACTCTTGTTATTATACTTTAGGAACAAAAAAGTTGTAGTAGTAAAGTCAGTACTGGTTTTCTGAATACCTAGTGTGATTCATAGTGCTGTCCCAGTATGATGGAACTACTTCTCTCTCTTCTTTTTTTTTTTGCAAAAATTGCCTTGTGGTTCGTTATATGAGGTTTCTAAATCTTAGATTGCAGTACGCAGTGTTAGGTGTTACTGAAATAAAGAGTAAGAAAGTTATTTCCTCACTATGATTTAATTTAAAGCTGTCAGAAAATAACTTTTTGTTGGTATATTTTACTGAATCTCAGCTACATGATAGATGCCTTTTGGATCATCCTGATACAATTTTATGAACCCTGTATGCAGTAGGTATGGTATAATTATTTTTCGATCATATTATGAGATGGATTTTGTACCTTCAATTAGGATATTGAAGAAGCTGCATTACATCTGTGAATAGATGGAATTAGAGCTCCTGAGGCTGATATGTTCTCTGGGAAGCCACAGTAATAACCTGTAACCTAGAGTGAGGAGCGTTGGCTTAACAAGGCATTTTGGGAACCAAGAGAGATGGAAACCAAGAAAGAGGTCAGCTGGCCTTTCTCTTGCAAATGATTTTTCAAATGTGATAAAACCTCTCATTTACAATGAATATCCAACAGTTTAAGCATAGAACTGAGTAAATTATCTTCTTTACAAAAAACTGCAGTTCAAGATTAGACAAAGCTACATAGAAATTTGTTCAAATCAATCTAATAATATGTAGGCAAAGACTACAATGTTTTAAAAAAAGTAATTCTTATATATTGAAGATATATCACCTTCCACAGCTTGCAGCAGCAAATAAGACTGCTGTGGAGATTACAGAGGAAAATTCCTCCTGTTTTTAAAAGTTTATTTTATTTTATTTTATTTTATTTTATTTATTTATTTTGAGCTAAACTACAAAAGGTTAAATAAATGAATAAAAAAAAATAAGGAAGTAAGTTGGATAGTTGGATCAGTTGTTTTACTAAAATGAAACATTCATTTCACAAGGAATGAAAGTTTCCTTTGTTTTATTTTCTTTTTAAGCCAAAACACTAAGAAATCACTAAAGGTGACTTAGGTGTTTTTGAAATTTTTATCTATCTATCTATCTATCTATCTATCTATCTATCTATCTA
>JAUBNY010000568.1:1375210-1439439 GCA_032275445.1 Crypturellus soui | reverse complement strand
TATCTATCTATCTATCTATCTATCTATCTATCTATCTATCTAATGTAGTCTAGTCTTGCAGGAGACCTGGAGAAGACTGAGAAATGCATATATCTGCACATCTATACATATTTTAAAATACCTAGATGCATGTGCCTAATTTGACTGTTGCAGCTCTGTATTTTTAAGGAAAGGATTCCTAAACCTATTGTTCCTACCTTCCTACAACTTTTCCCTTTTAGTAAACATAATGTTTCTCAAATCATATGAAGGTCAAAATTGAGGCATTCATGCATGGTACTGTCATCTGATCAACATGGGATACTCTCATATAAATATGTATTTATATAAATGTAGGGAAAGCACTCTGCTGAACTGCTGTAAAGTACCTTAAAAATTCTTCAGGATTGTGCAGACTAGAGTAAGGACCTTCACAGTGGTCTTTAAGGACACAGCTGTCTGCAGAACGTATTACTGGAAAAGAGAATGTTATCAAAAAACTAATGCTCATATACCAGTAGTTTGCTGTGCAGACAAGTAGTTTATATGCAAAAATATGTCTCAGTGTCAAAAAAGCTTCTTTTTTTTCTTTTTTGGTAATAGGAGTTCAAATATTATAAACCTGTGACAACCTCTTAGGTTTTCTCTAGAAAAGATTTTTCTTCCCAAAAGCTATCAGTTACACTTGTGCTACTTTGATGATTCTTATAATTTCTTATTTTGCTCAAATGATGATAGTAGTCAGTGACCTCAGAAATGGTTCTGATTCTGAAAAACAGGCTGTGCTGCAGAGAGCGAGTTTTAAATACTTCATGTAGGCAATCAGCTGCTGAAAAACATGTTTCTATTTTCCATATCCCCCAAAGAAAAAGTTAGTCTTCTGTCCTCATTTCTGTTTTCCTTTCCACAGTTGTGGATTCCTGTTTTGTCCGCAAGCCAAGTCTGTGTGGTTCTTGGCAGGCTGCTCATATTTTGTTTCTATTGAGCTTTTATCAGATCATCTTAGTCTGGGTTATACATGAAATAATGCAAAAAGACTCAATAAAGAGGAACCTGAACTACAGCTGTGCAACGTTTAATTAAAGTCGGGTGTGCATGTGTGTAAATGATAGGCAATAGGCGAGCTGAAGATGAGACGTATTTCATTCTGATGCTGTATTGCTTTTTGCTCTGTGGTGACATTAATAAATGGATGGAGGCAGGCATTTTAGATTTCATTACAGCGTGAAACGCCTTCAGTTTTTGGCTTGCCCCAATTCATTTAAGAGGCATCATCATGCTCAAATTAGAAAGAGCCTAAGCTGCATGTGGCTGCTGAAAATTATTGGATTATTCAATTAGCGTGAACGGTGCTCAAGCAATATAAAATATTTAAGAAATATTAAAGAAAAAAATCCCCGGATAAGCAGGCTACATAAAGGTTACATGTTTGGGGATGTTTGTAGCCCAAACTTCAGTGAGGAGGGTGGGAATGGGAAACCACAGGGCTGTGAGTGTATAGGGTTTTGGCTGGTGTGGCTTGGAGTGATTAACATCCCTGGGCTCCTCTGGTACATTGTCAGCTTGATTTAATAGTGGAAAATAAAGTGGTCCGTGAGGTTTTTCAAGCTGAGATCCTCTTAGCTCACAAGGGCTCCATATCGAGTGCCGCTTGATGCAAGGTGGGTGCCCAGCAGCCAGGCTTGGGAACCAAGAGAGCCTTTTCAGCCCATTTTGCCATCTTCATCACCTGCCAGCCCTGCAGAGGAGAAAACAAATGGCTGGGGCTGACACTGGTAACTTCAGTGTCACCTCTCTCTAGAAAATTCATCTTTTTTGAACATGGGAAAGGAGAATTGGTACCAGAGAGGAAATGGGCATGTTTTCCAGGTGAAGTCCAAACTGCATTCTAGATTTTCTTAAATGGAATGGCTAATTTATTTAAATTACCAGATCTCCATTGGCAACAACCTTGGGATTAGCACATTTATTTATGTAAAGGTTAGAGCCAATGGTTTGAACAAGGCATGCCCTTATTAGTATTGTATCTTGGGAGAAGGTCATCCTTCTCCCAAGAAACTTGTGTTTATTTTATTTTAACTTTAGCTACTTGATGTTAAGAAGCAATCCTCTTTTGTGAATAATTTTATATCAGAAAGGATACTCTAGGTGGTGAAAATTTACCTTCTCACATCTGCTAAACGGTATACAGAAGTCAGTCTACAACAAATAACCATTTACAGCAAAATAAAGTATAAATTCATTAATTTTAATGATAATGTTGTTCTTTTACTCCAAGTAGAAGTTAATATAATTGTAGTTTATAGAAGAGTATATGGCAAAACCCATCTGTGCAGGTTTTTCTCATCACATCTGTCCCCAAATGAGTTGTGCATTTTAAAAAGAAGAAAAAGTCAAACTAGTCAGCTCATAGCAGCGTGTTCTTTGCAGGTTCTTCAGCACCAACAAGAAGTATCTGGCAGCAAAACTTAGGTTCTTTGGGGTGCAAGTAACACCTGACAGATTTTTCTTTTACCATTAGCAGTGTTTCTCCTGTTTATCATCGGTGGACAGCTTAGCAAGGAAGTAAGGATTTGGTGTTCTGAGCGTACAAACATAGGGGAAATGAGCTAATTCTTTGTAAGATTTCCTACCCATTCTCATTGATTCACAGTGCTGTGGTTAGTAAAACCTCAGTGCACATTCCAAGAAGTTGAAAGAACAAAACAAACAGAAAAAATGTCTTCCTAGTCATGAATGTAATTAAAAGGGAACAGGTCTGAGTGGTTCTGGAAGGTGTAAATCATTATTTTGATGATTTTCTTAAACCATTTTTCAGAAATGAACTTGTCCGCTATTTCTGATCTGTAAATTTGGTTCACAACTCAGTAATATATTTCGTTCACTGAGGGTGCAGAAGGTTCTTGTTATGGTCACAGGTTTTCCAAGAAATCCTAATAATTTGCAGACATCCAGGTTCATTTAAATGCACAGAAGAAAGAAACTGATTTGATCTAGTTTCTTTTTTTATTGATGCAGTTGTGGGGTTTTGTTTGTTTGTTTGTTTGTTTGTTTAATGTACTCAAGGCGAAGACTTAGAGAAAACAAAGGAAACAGTTGTATGTTGAATGTAGTTAACTGTATGCAGATCCATCCATGTTATGCCTGGCCCAACTTGAAATGCCCCAGTGGGACCTGTGCATGAGTATTGCCAAAGATAATCACTTCAATGAATTTTAAGTCATAAGGAAAATTGGCTGGTGTAATTAGTCATTAAAAAACTGTTAAAGCTGCTGTGACCATTGAATCCCAAGTCATTGTAACAGCTGCACTACAAAGCAGAAGATGATACTGTACTTTTGAGAGGTATTGTCTAAATAGTGGTCTAAATTGTTTGACTGAGAATAACCAAAATCAAACACTTTATCAGAATCTTCAAAAGGATGCTGAACTAAGAGTACTCTTATTTATTGTTACAATTACAGCTAAACCTGATCCAAGCATGCAGAGATCATCTACCAAGTTTTTAAGGTTGTCCCTGCCCCCAGATAACTCCAAGCCAAGGTCAGAGGCAAGTCAGATGCCTATTTCATCTGCTGTACGGCTACTGTATGGCACCGGGTATTAGAGCAGCACTAATGTTTGCGCTAAGATTAGTAGCAAGCCATTTTTAATCTTAACTTGCAGTTGGACATGTCTGACCTATAAAGGATAGGTGATGAGAAGTGATGTGAGATTTAGTGGCTTTCCTCTGTAAAAGTAGAGATTGTTGTTGATTTCCTGGCATTTCAGAGCTGTTTCTTCTCTACTGGGAGTCATGACTGAAGGCAGTGACAAAAGTCTACAAAACTGCAAACTGAACTGCAAACACTTGCGAGCAACCAGGCAATTCCTGTACTATATAAGCAAGCACACTATAAGAGGAAGTATTCCACTTTAGGTAGGGCAAAAGGAGACTTTCCCAGTTGTGAGGATCAAGTGCATCAGGTTCTTAAAATTCTCATGTCAGGTATTTACTTTAAAATGGGACTTACTTAGTTTTCATAACTGAAGAAACTTTGAAGAATGAACTTTTTTTTTCATACCTACTATTAGTTTTTCCTTCAAAAATGAGACAAAATAACATGTTTGACATTAGCAAGATCTGGATTTTCCTTCTCTCTTTTCTCTGTAACCATGTCTACTGGGTTCACTGGAGCTTCAAGCAAAAGTGCCCAAAGTATATTTTGAACCAATTGGTTAGTATATGCCCTGTCCAGAGGAGCTAAAAATTACGTTGAATTTGCTAGTTTGTTTTGCACAGTGTAGCTACCTGCATAAACTCATATCTCAATTCTTTTCCCCAAAATCTCACTGTAGAATGCATGATAGAGTTAAAATTTCATGCTATTGCTGATGTAATAGCATTACTTGAGAATATGCGAATATTTCTTATTGTGCTATTGGGACTTACATCAGTAGTGTATTAATAATATATAATCTCTTTAGCTTATTCTTGCAGTACTTTTGACCTTGCAACATTCAGGTGTAGGGGAGCTTCAGGCTTCACAGCTCACACCATTCTGTACTGAGCTGGGTGTTTGGGCAGGTAGCCAGATGTATTAACAAGCCAAGTGCAAGTGTAATAAACTGCTTTTTTCCACAGCAGTTTTGTTTAATTGACAGTAGCTGTCATAGTGTTGTCTACTAGAATATGGCTTTATGTTAAATGTCTATTTTATTTTTAAAGCCTGGATATTTATTTACATTCTTAACATGGGTAGTAAATGGAGCTGGTCCTTATGTGAGCACGTTGACTGCAGGTAAGCAAGTTCTGGATAAGAAATTCTAGAGCATGCAGTGCTGGAAAGGTCAAACTCATTTGCAGGGAGTTGGGTTTAACTGTGCAATGCAGAAGTGAGCTTCATTACTTGTAATTAATCCTCAAGGTTCCTGAATGTCAGTTTACGGAGGCAGCCACAAAGGTAGTTCATGGAAGGTAATTAATATTTGTTATTACTGACTTTGAAAAGACTCTAGATAGCTTGACTCATTTGTGCAATGTTTATGAGCCTTCCAGTCCTCTTTAGCTAGACTTTGCTGGGATAACCTATAAGGAAATTCTCTGACTAAATGGTTGGTATTGTGACAGTTGACGTCTCTGTCTTAAACTGTTGTTTTATTATAATTACTGCTCTGACATGTTGACAAGTGTTCCACAATTAAAAAAAAAAAAAAAAAAAAAGTCCTTCAGGGAAAAGGTTAATGCAGCTATCAGGCAGGTTAACACGGTATCATTCCCAGATGGCTTTTCATTGATATCAGTGCTTTTTGCTTTGCTGTTGTTTGTTTTTTACCTTTTTTTTTTTTCTTTTAATCTCAGGACTGTTATCCTGCTGCTCAAAATGATTGAAGATGCATGCATTTTGTTAACGGCACAAGCTTCTATTAGAAAATATAGGCCAAATTCTTCACAGTCATTGTTGTAAATGTAGAACAGCTAATTGTAGCTGAAAGTAGATGAGCTGCTCAGTTTCCCTCTGTTTTACCTTGGGTTCAGATTAGTTCTTGGCTCCCTAGTGGCATGTTGCTATACACATACATCTTTTCTTTCCTCCTGTATTATATTCTGGACTGGACTGAAAACAGATTACAGAAGAGTGGCTTTCTTGCTTTTTAGGTTGTATATCAAACTGAAGACATAATCTTATTTTGTCTTTTGATGTTTATGTGAAACTTTTCTCCAGATATTCTTTTATGTAAACAAAGCAGCTTAAAACTATTTGCAAAAACTGATTTGGGAGCTTCAAACTGAGAGACTGTTAGCACCTCAGACAAAACCTGACCCTCCAGAACCCAACTCTTTTATTCCTTCCTTTTTGCTTCTCCATTAGGGAAAGCAAATAATCAAAACTTATTTGCACGCTAGAGACATTAAAATTTTTTTCTAGAAATATTTCTAGATGAGTGTAGATATACACTCTTTTGTGCCTGGTTCTTAAGATGCAGATTTTTCTGGGTCTGAATCCCAACTTTCTCTCATTAGTGTGACTCTAAAATACTCTGAAAAAATTAAAAAAAAAAAAAGGAGTTAGGGAATTGTGGAAAACACTTCTCTGGGTAAAAGGGCTTTTTCATTGTAAAGCAGCCTACCTGATAAAACACTGCTGTGTTATACTGCTTTATCAACTAGGGTCAAATGTATCAGCTATGAATTCAAAAATTAATTGCCTAGATTTTAGTGCAGTCTTCCTGGCAGGCGTTCAGTGATCCAGTGAAAATATTTAATCTTTTTTCTTCTTCACTGCTTTGGCCATCAAAAGCAATGTTAAATTCTTAAGTAGCAGCTCTTAAACTTTTGAGACCTACTACTCACATTGTCTGAAGTGCTGCATTTGCCACTTTCACAATAGTAATTAGTATGTCTATAACGGAGCTGAACTCTAACACTGCAATCCTCATCAATTTACACACCTGACAGCAGTTTCTATATTTCAGTGGCAAACACAGTCAGAGATCTATGTTCCTTATTATCTGAAATCAGTAAATAAATCCACCAATCGCTCCTCAAATATATTGCAGCTTTATCATTAATCTTTCTTTGTGAATAGTTTCTACCAATATGTTGATAGATTGCCAACCAATTTCTAAAAACACATTGAAGTTTTTATACAGAGATATTAAAAAGAAAAGAATAACAGTTTTGAGGAATCAAAGAAAAAAATGTTAGATAGATGTGGTCTTCAGCCAATGTATACATGAAAGTGAATTAAGTATTAAAAAGTATTAAAAAGTAACAAATATAAGACTCCATGTAAAGTTTGCTATCAGTGTCATACTTTGGTCATAGGTGACAGAGACTGTAGCTACTCACTGGTATTTCCACTGGTAATTTAGGCAGTGGAATAGACTATGGATGCCACCCTGTGCCACATGCTCTAGGTATCCCTGCCTGAGCAGGGCATTGGACTAGATGATCTCTAGAGGTCCCTTCCAACCTCAACCGGTCTGTGATTCTGTGACTATAAACTTTCTACTTGTGGCTCTTCTTCTAAGTATCTAAGTGTGCATCTTTCTGTGCATCTACTTCTGTGCTCCTGACAGCAACCAGAAGTCACCCAAGATGAAGGAAGTCCCTTGTGCAGGAGACATCCTCGGTGAAAATGTTCTCATCCACCTTTCCTTGCTGGGCCTTCTCCCTCCGTCTCTGCCCTGGCCCTGCGCCCAGGGCCTTGCTGCCTCAAAGATCTTGGAGGATTTTCTCCACCAAGCAATGATACTGGCTAAGCCCACTGTTGTTGCAGTTGCTCATACTGAAGCAGCCCAGGTGATCGTGGTTTGTGGTTACCAGCAGCAGAGAATGAAGGTGTTGGCCACAGACTCAGGCCATGGGTTTGCTTTAACCCGTTAGAAAACTCCTGATCAAGGGGCCCACAGTTCCCTCTGCCTTGTTGTCCCTGCTGCTTATTCTCCCTTTCTTTTCCCTCTCCTGCCACCACCGGGGTCTTTACAGCTGCATGAGGGAGGAAAGCTGATGAAAAAATAATTACATTTGATGCAGGGTTCGTTTTCGGATGTGTTAGTTCCCTGATCCAGGACACTGCTTGGCATCCAAGTACTCAAGCTGGCACGAGGAGACAGGAGAGGGACGAGCAGCTGCACATTGGCAGCATGGCCAGACCATCGTCTTCAGCTGCAGTCTGCCCTGATGTCGGCTTTCGGTGGCCAGTCCTCAGCGTGTGGGTTCAGGATACCAGGGGATGTGGGTTTATCCCGCAGACTTTGCACTGCAGGTGGGAGCAGCCTCCCACAGAAGGCTGGAAGCTGTCTGGTCTTGTCTGGCTGGGCATTGCTGGAGGTTACCTGCCAAAGCCTTCTGAAAATTTTCTTTGCACCAGGCTAAGCTGTAGATAAATTTTTATTCTTAAGGATTTTTAAAAGAAACTCCATATGGGAGAATTTTCTTTGCATAAAGTCCTGTCAGGTTTTCTTATTCTTTTTAGAATTCTCCAAATTTATAATTAAAAAAATCTGTGATTTCCCATAATAATAACTTCTATATATACTTAATGCTAGGTTATTATTCATGCTTTTATGTTCTTGTACTGTGTGAATTACATTTTACTATGTGTCGCCTTTTATAAGAAGTTCTACTTTTTATTCCTTTTTTTTTTTGTGAAATAATGCGCAGTAACACTTGAGGTTTATAGTTCCCTGGGAATTTTTTTAGTATTTAAGAGGTGAGCTTGCTGTCAGCCTCCATACTTCTGCCTTTATAATGTGAAGACAGTACTGGGCATCTTAATGTATAATCTCAGGAGCTTGGTTTTATCTGGTTGCTAGTGGGGCTAGGAGCTGGGCTGAGTGTGTGGAATGGCTTGGTAAAGGCAGGGAAGGATGCAAGGACCCCAGATGGAGAATGCCCACTAGGCAACTGGGAGAGTCCCATTGCTTCAAATGGATTTTACCTGCTTGCAAATCCTTTTAAAACCTGTATATGGGATATTTCTTTTTGGTTGTGTGTACGTGTGTATCTTAAAGCCAAAATAGCTTCATGTGAACTCTCTAACTTATTATTTCCTCAGGCCATGCATTAAAGCAAAACGCACGCGCAGAAACGCAGAGGGCTGCAGACCTGTCTGATGTTTGGCAGTTAAGCAACCATGAAATCATTAACACAGCATTGTATTTGTTTTGACTCATGGTATAACTGAAAACTCCTGTGGTGACCATAATGTTAACAGATGTAGAGAGGCTGCTGGCTTGGAAATGTTTGCTGGCTTGGCGTTTTCTGAGGCTTGGAGTGCCCTGCGCAGCCCAGGCTGGGCAGGCAGATCACAGTGGTGGATACTACGTGCAGAAAAAGTGGCCTTGCTCCATATGAACTACTTTTGTGTGGAATCTCCCTCTCAGCCAAATCTGCACTGACAGGTTTTCCCTAGGTCTGCTAGTTCTCTGTGGCAATGCATTTCTTTTGCAGTGTACCCATTTGGCTGTGTACTCAACAGCAATGTCACTAAAATCAAGTAATCCTAAAATTTCATGCCAGTGCTTGCTCTAGGATTTATCTGGTTCATCCTGGGAATTTTGAATCAAGTCATAGAAAGCATTTTGTGTGAAGAATGAAAAATACTAAATGTTTTCCTCGTTTGAAAAAAAAAAAAGAAAAAAATCTTGGCTTATCATAACTCTGTGACTTGGCCTGAAAACTCAAAATTTATTTGCTGTTGGTCTTGGCTATGGTGTGCGCCCTTTTGCTAATCTTGGAGAGTTAATGAATTAAGTGCAGTTACTTATTAAAGCAGCTCCAATGATAACATTGCAAAGATTCTTGTAGCCCGTAGTACCAGCCTCGATGCTCACCTGGGCCCTGGGAGAGCTCGGGGAGCCACTCGCTGCCTCGGGGAGTGCTGGCAGTCTCAGCTACTTGGACCATCGTGGTTGCTTCAGAAGAGCTACTACTCACAGAAACTGTAACCACTTAACCCACTTCAGACACTTCCGTTGGTCCTTGCTGAGTTTTCCTGCACTTATATGAAACTGGGGGCCATTGGGCTGTTCAGGAACAGCAGGTGTACTACCTACATGTGCCTTCACCTGCCCTGTTTGTTAATGTGGACTCTGTCCCTTCAAGGACTTGCTATATGGCTCTTGCTCTTTCTTCAAAAGTCGATGTGTGATGGTTAAGTCAAGACTGTCTCTTTAGTGAAACCTTAAGGAAGCCTGGATGCCTATAAAATGGAAAGTGTTTGTGTTGTTTTCATTTCTAACTGTTACATGCCCTGCTAAATTGGTTCAGCCCCTCGTTTTTGTTCAGAAAAACAAAACAAATGAAAAACTTCTTTGCCTAGGAAAGAGTCCTGGTGTATTAAATACCGCTTTTTAGTCTGAATTTAGACTTGCTATTAGATATTTGCACATATTCTCCTGCGAGATTAAGGCATGCTCTATCACCAGGAATCTCTTTCCTCTTTAATTATGTGAATGCTTCTAATGAGTCACCTCTGAGTTCTTTCTTGGGTAAATAAAAAAAAAAACTTTGGGTATTATTTTATTTCCTCAATCATCTCAGATAATTTCTTTAGCATTTCTTGAACGTGTTCCAGTCTGCCAATATTCTTCCCTGAAGAATGGCAGAACCGGGCCCCATATTCCCATAATGGCTTCACCCCAGCCATAGACACAGTTTTACTACTTCCTTCTTGTGGTTGTTGTCTTCCTGTTTATGCACCTCATGACCCTAAAAGTCCTAGTAGCTACAGCACTGTGTGGGGGAGTTTTCTGTCTATAGCTGCCTGCTATGAGTTGCAGGTGCCCCTCAGAGTTGCTGCTTTCCTGTTGCTATTCCTTACCTTGGGAGTCTGATCCTTACTATTCTTACCGTAGACTTTGTCTGTATGTTTAAGATTTTCTGGCTTGCTTTGTGCATTTAATGCAATTCAAAACAATTCAAGACAACTTAAATAATTGACTCATCTTCAGTTGTATTTATTCCCACTTTGAATCTTTTTCTTCCTCCAACTGTTACCAATTGATTTGTATTTTCTTTCACATCGCTGATACAGAACAGCATTGTATCAAAAAACAGATCTCTCCTGCTCCCATTAAAAATGCTACTGTTGGATGATGAATCCCATTTATAGTTAGAAGGTGTTTATTCATGTGTGTGAACTCACAGTCAGCCACTTTTTAATCAATTTAACATTGGCTGCATTGATTTTTTGTGTAAGTGCTTCTAGAAAGTCAAGATTTCTAGCAGCCCAAGTCTAAATGCCTTATGGAAATCTGATATGTGAATAAAGTGATCTTTAATCACTCAAGCTCTGGATTCTGTCAGAAAACAATAACAAGTTTGTTTGACAAGACTTATTTTCAGTCAAACCAGGTTGATAAGAATTAATTATGCTGTCATATTTTAAGAATATAACTTGGATATCTATACTAAAAATACAAGTAAAATATTTCATTTGTTTTGCATAATACTTAGGGTGAGTTCAGACTGAAGTTTATGATATATAGGAAATACAATTTGTTTCACTAAATTTCATCCATAAATTCAGGCATGTATGGAATGATGAGCTGCAACTACCAGCAGAGTCAGTCTTGAGTGTCTGTCCCTTTTTCTTTTTTTTTTTTTAATTCTAAATGTACGTCCTCAAAAAAGAAATGACATGATTTATGGGTTTTCAAAAAGTTTGTGTGTATTCTTTTCCCTTAGTTTGCTCTTCTGTCTCTCTCCACTAGAGAGCTTGACAGACTGTTTTAATATTACTGATTGCAATAACACACCAACCAAAATCCTTCTATGAATTGCAACCATAATACTGATTTCAAAAGCTTTAACAAAAGGCATCCCATCTGGAACATCTAAAGTTCTAGCATGGTTTCTTTTTGAGTATGAATATTGAAATACTCCATTCTGAGAAAACATCAGTAAAATTAGTTTTGATATGTAACATACTCAACAGTTTACACACACTTTTTTTTCTTGTCTTAGTTAGTACTATAATTCATGAACAATTAAAAATACCATTGCATTCCTGTTTTTTATTTTTATTATCCTTTCTTATCCTTCATTAAATCTTCTTAAATAAAAACCAAAATGTACTGTAGTGGTGATAGCAGCTATGGGCATGATACTGCAGCGGGTTATGTTATCAATTGAGACATTTCTTTGTCTAGTTACGTGGTTATCAATGGCATATCCTATTGAGCAGGATAATAACATATAAATCTGTGTCACTTTTCATCTGTTGATCAGAAAGTACTTTACCGACATACCCTTCGGAGGGAGGAGGCACTGTTATCCTGACCTTAGCAAAGAGAGTATTTTAGTCACAGAGAGGATATGTGATTTATTCCGTATCAGGGGAGAGTGATGCTTTACACTCACTGTCCAAGCCTGTGACCTGGCCAAAGCACTACGGAAAGTATTTGATTTATGTGCATGGGGTGAACACTGAAGAAACAAAACCAGATGATGCCAAAGCCACTCAGCAAGTAAGCTGAGGGTTTCTAAGGCTTTAGTAAACGTAATGGGCAGTCTTATCAGAAATCTGTCTTCTATGAACTGCCAATCTCACTGGGAGTTTTGTGTACTGAAACACTTCAAGATCCAGCTGTCCAGCTCTGAGGCCCCTCCTCTCGCATGCAGTGATTCAGGAGTCTCATATCAACCAGTATATTGACATTATTATCAACATCTGTCTAAAATTAGAGGAATTGGGAAGAGGACATTTGGGAAATGGTCAGAATGGGACTTTTTCAGTGTTGTTAGACAACTTGAATCACTCATGTCAGATAATAAAAATGTTTTTGGCACAGCAGCTGTTTAAACAATTGAGGTTCCTGTGGCTTTATTAAGTTCTCTGCCTGAAGGAGCAGCTCCTTGAGCCAAATGAGTCGGTGAGATTGTGGCAAACTAAAATGTTAGAATAATAAGATATTTTTATTGTGGAGTCTCCTTCTCTGGAGATATTCAAAACCCGCCTGGATGCCACCCTGTGCCACATGCTCTGGGTGTCCCTGCTGGAGCAGAGGGGTTGGACCAGATGATCTCTAGAGGTCCCTTCCAACCTCAACCATTTTGGGATTCTGTGATTCTGTAGTCACTGTGCAGCTTGGTTTTGTGAACTGAGTCCCTGAGTTGGGATCAAGTTTGAAATAGATTATATGGCCACAAGCATGTTGTGATGTTAGTGCTATATGTCAGAAGACACTCTTGACAGCTCAAAATCAGGTGACAGCAAAGAGACTGAAAAATGAAACACTTAAATAGTTGCATATTTTTGTTTAACTTTTACAGGAAAGAAGTTCACTAGCATGAAATGTGAACACTATGATTTAGTTTTTGAGAGTAGTGAAACGTAACTGTGACACTGCAATTTGGTGTTTGAAGTCCAGGATGAAGCCATTCTTTAGGTGGGTCACTTTCCAATGCAAAACAACATGAAAGCCAATTCTGGGGAGTGTGATGCATCTAGAGCAACAAGATCATTTCCTGATAGCTTCCAGCTTAAGCATCTGCTGGGTTAAATGGGGCAGCAAGTGGAGGCTGGGGACCATATATTCAGCCAATATGGCTTGTGGTTGGACTGAAGAAGGTGAATAGTAGCAGTTAGGCACCTACAGCATCACCCTGCAGCCAGTGCTGCTGAGGATTCGGTCTCTGCATCTCCCTCTGCCTCCCTCATTTCTTAATGTGAACCAGAAGTGAGTCCTATGACACAAAAATGTAGCTGTGGTATGAGCAGCAGTAGCACTCATTTCAGTTGTACAACTGCTTTCACCAGCTTTACAACTTTCCCCATGAGTAGTACAGTTTGGTTTTGCTACTCATATGGCAGAATGCCTGATTGCAAAGCCTTTCGACTTTCAAAAGGATCCTCTCTGGGGATGCTTGCTCTAAGTATTTTACAGTACCTTAGGCAAACCTTTAGTTTCGAACAGGGTGGTATTGCACGGTTACCACAGAAAGCTGGAAGGAATTTTATGTGAGCACCAGTGCTGAGGACTTAACCTATTCAGGTTCTTCATTTCTACTGCTACAGGGGGAAACAGCAAGTATAGCACTCGTTTCTGTGCAGGCTCCTTTATTTCATCCTGAAATAAGGAGAACTTGAGGTTTGCATCAACCGGAAGAACCTCTTGAGATGACCTCCTTTTTAAAATGTTACGTAATGCTTAGTACAGAGGAATGCTTAGTACAGAGGAAAATGTTTTCCTTTCAAAATCTAGTCCATCCAGGAAGAATTTTCAGGTATTTTCTCTTAGGTAATGCTGATGGAGGTGTAACTGAGGAAGAGATGTCTTGCACTGTCCTTTGTATTATGGTCTGTCTTAAGGGGCACACTGGAGAAGAACATTTTTTATGTTGAGGATGGTTGCTCCAGCTTGTTAACATGGTAGTTTTCTAAGTGATTTCAGTACTTTTCATGCAATCTGCAAATACAGAAATCCTGTTAGTATCAGCCTTGATGAAGGAAGAAGTTGATACTACTCACTTTTTGCAGGGATGATGATCCTTCCCCTCCCCCAATGTAGAAGAGCATAATGTACTACCTGTACATTATGGAGGAGTTTTAAATGCAGACTTTCATGTGGTTTTAGAAGTGGGAGATTTCAAATTGATATCTTTTCTTCTGAAGAATGGATAGAAGTGCATTTTTTTAGCAGCTGGCATAGAAGAAGAAATTGAGGGGAAGGAAGGTCAGTGATTAGAGGGGATGTCTTGACCTCTATTCCAGACTTAAGTGAAAAAAATATGAGAAATACTCCCTAAACTGCCCAAACCACCTGTGGGTAAGCGGCGGCTGTGGTAGTCAAACTATCATTCATGAAAACTGAGGAAAGGCAGAGGGGTGCTGTTTACTTTAAACCTCTTTGGAAAGGAGAGGATTTCCATGACAACAAAGAGTTCAGTGCTAGCAGTGTATGATAACAACAAAAAAATCTGCTTCAAGATGTTTTGCTGAATCTCCTGACTGAGCCCCTCTGTCATCTTAATGTTTTCATTTTAGGATATTGAGCAAGGCGTTTATGGAAAGAGGAGAAAATGTTGGAATCAGTTGCACTATAGCATCAATACCTGGGCTCTTGGGTTAACTAATAGCACAGTAGTATCAAGAATTTTTGACAGTGGTTTATAATCTGATATGGGCATGTCTGCACCAGAACATACTCATTTGCAAAAGGTATTAAGAAATTGCTTCACAGAGATGTTGTGGCATTTGTCTCACTGCATTAAAGTTCTCAGATTAAAGGCGCTCTGCAAAGCAACCACCACTTTTAGAAAGTTAGCATTTGTCAGCAGTGGTTCCACGGCAGTTTTGAATATACTGTGGTTATGTATTCCGGGAAATAATGCTGAAATGTGCAAGGAGTCAAATATACGTAATGCAAAGTACTCTGGTGCATATCGTCCATCCTGTATTATTGCAGAGCCTGCTGTGTGGGAACAGTTCTTTTATACCAAAAGTGGCAATTGCTCTGAATTGTGAAGTTATAATTTATTATCTGCTGATAATTAGCTTTATGGAAGTTTTGGTCACTTTTGTGTTTTGGAAGGGCTGATAAGAATGAGCCAAGATACAGATATTGCTAATCATGGCAAGAGTGTTTTCTTTCTGATGTTTTGCCCGCTGTTGTTCACAGTGCCCTGAACGGAGGAGTTTGGGGGAAAAAGTGCTCTGAGATCTCTTCTAGACCTCAATGAGGATCTCTCATTTCCACACTGATTGCAGGGGATCTAGTGAGAACTGGAGATTTCAAACTCTGAAGTGACTAATATGTGTGTGGGCAGACTTGCTACATGTGCATAATAACTTGTTCTTTCCAAGTTATCCGAAGCTCTGTCTGCACAAACCTTTTCCCTGCAGCTCCCTTCACAATATTATCACCATTTCACCTTCACATCAGTACTAGCAACATGGAGCATGTTAATCTGTACCAAAAGCCCTAGAAAGCTGCTCATTAGTAAGTAAGTAACACATTTAACCACCATCTAGCCATTGTCATGGTTGAACAAACAAATAGCAGAAATGTTAAAAATTGTCATTTTTTTTTGTCTGCCATTTGTGTTATTCCCTCTGCTCAGGCAGAGATTTACTGGCGGGTGAGGGCTGACTGCTTTCTTGGCTGTAGGATGCCCTTGCAGAGCCGTGCAGCCGCTCTCTTCTCGTTCTGCCTATCAGATGGCTGCTGCATCTGACCCTGTCCTCCCCTCTCTCCTATTTCTTATTTTCTCCTTTTTCCTATCTGCTACTTTATTTTAATAGTCTGGTGTAACTAGCCAAGACCAGCAACGTGACTGTAATACAAAGACAAATTATAAGCACTGCTTTCAGCTTTCTGCTAGTGAAGTTTGCCTGGTCTCCCTGCAGGAGATAAGGCCGTATTAACGGTCTTTAATGACATTTCCCCAAAACTGCTTTGCAAGAGAGAAAGATGCCCAAGGAGAAACAGAAATTTCTTTCTTGATGATTCTTTTCCTGACACGTTTTAACTTAAAGAGGTTTGAAAAACAGCTTAAGATCATCTTTAACTTTTTATTTGTCCTCCAAAGTAAGCTTACTATCCTAAACAGCATTTGAAGTATGATGAAATTGATATACTTTTTATCCTAAAAACAGTACTAAGCAGTAATTATTTAACTAAGCTGCAGCATCACCCAATCCCCAAGTTATACCACTTTGGGGAGCGGAGGCAGTGAAGCTGTCTGTATCCCACAGACTTTCCAGTTTTCTCTGTGATACTTAGGGCTCTTCAGCCCAACATTATGTTGCCTGTGCAAGACTGTCTTAAGGTGTGAGGGCTATTTACCTGCCAAGTGGGGCCTCATTTCCTCCTCAGGGCAGTGCGTGTGCTGTGTGTGAGCAGGCTGTGGTGCCCAGGGTCAGACAGATAGATGGAGGTGGCTGTAGGGTACTAGGGGGCACCTACTGAAGCCCCTGCTCTGAAGCACAAAGTTGAACTTGGCACTGAAGCAACCCAGCTATTGTACAGAAATATATTGTACGGGAGGGTTATGTCCTCCTCCTCTGCCACCCCAGCATTGTAGGAATCTATACCTTTGCTTCATTCCTCTTCGTTACATGTACCTGAACATCAAAGCATTCTGAAGCTGATCTGTGAGAAATCTGGGAGTTTTGTCATTTTCCTTTAGGGCACCTTGAAACTTCATTTCTGGGTAAATTATTACACGCATCCAAACTCTAATTAACTGGTTAGTATTGTAACAGTGATCAAGGGCATTAAAACACTCTGAGTAGGAGTCATCTCCCCCAGATTTATCAACACATTATATCATTCAACTACAGCCTTATCTTAATAGCTTTGTGTCTCCTTTCCCCATAAATCCCTATGCACTTCCATTTATTTGCATTTTCCCTTGGGGAAAGCCTGTGAAAGACACCATCTTGTTAACTTTTAAGTCCTTTATAGGTGAGCCATACAAATTCTTACTACTGTCTGACTTTTTGCACCAGTGATCACTTCTGGCTGCTGGGACCAGGACCATACATGTGCACTTCTTTTGACTGTAACATTATCCCCATTTCTCTCTCTCTCCCCCACCATTTGCTTGATATATTTGAGTCTTCCTTGTTTGCCTGATTCCATAGTTAAAAGGAAGCTGATCTCTCTTTTGGAGTTCCAGAGGTTCCACAGTAAAAATACTTTGTCATACTTTTTCTGTTACAGGTACTTACTACACTGAGTTATTTATTAGAGCTGTGTTTAGATACAATTTCCCATGTGGAAAAAAAGAAAAACAAACATGTGGCCACTTACAATTAAAGTATATTCAAAGTGTGTAAGTGTTTTAGTTAGTATAAATGAGCCAGAATAAAACATTTACGTGAAAATATTATGAGAATGCCATTTCCTGATAATGCTACCAGTTCTTTTATGTATATGTGTATATATATATGTAGGTATGTATATGTGCTTTGCCCTGTGTTGTGTTATCACCATCCTGGTGGTTAGCGGATGGCTAACTGGTACAAAATATTTTTAGGAAAAAGAATTGATAGTGTTTGAATATTGAACCTTTTCATTCTGTTCCTTTGAAACCCACTGAAGTAAAAGCCCTGTTTAGAAGCAAAAATTTAATTTGCTGTAATCTAAACTGTATACCATTGTGTCTTTAAAAAAGATTTTTTATTTAATTTAATGTGTGATAAAGGAATTAAGTGGAATGAATGAAAACTAAATGTACCCATTTATAAGATAAGATATTATCAGTTCTGGTAAGTAAATAAAAAGCATTTTAAATAGAGCCAGTCTTCTTTCAGTCGACTCTATTTAAAGTAAAATATATCAAAATCAAGCTTAAGATGTTCAGAAGCTTAAAGTTGTTTCATTCAAGCCAATGGAGCCGCCAACAGATTTGACTCTGAATATCTAACAGGATATACAGGCCAAATTTTTGAAAGGACATATGTTAGTGGTCTGTACATAATGCAAATCTAGCTTTTCACCAAAAGTTATTTGCTTAATGAATGGGTTTTTTAAAATGCAAGTTATAAAGGGATAACATCTCCTCTTTTATTTAGGTACCACATTTTCAGGTAAGCAGAAGCCCCTGTCCCATAAAGTGATAGCAGTATGACATGAATGTCCTTGCACACACTGACAAACTCCATGTGAGAGTCTTTAAAAACCATATTTGCTTCACCATCATTTTGTTCATTTTCCAAGGCCTGGTTTTCTTGCAGCAAAAGATACTTATTCTCTGTATTTTGTATGCCGATAATGCATGACACTGAGACACCTGAATGAAATTTGTTCACAAATAGATTAGATAAAATCAACTGCCATCCTCGTTACTCTACTGGAGGTGGAACAGTATTTAAAAAAAAAAAAAAGTAGTATTTTAACAGTTGTATGCTTTTTTGTGTATTTTTTTTTCTTTTTCATTTGCCATTCAGTGTTATGTTGTATTCATTTCAAGTGAGAATTCTGAACCCCCTTTAAATTTCGGTAATAAGCTGTTTTCTGAATTGAGTTGTTCAGTGAAACCTTCTGCTCTAAGCCTGGGTGCCAAGGAACACTTCTGCACCAGTTCACAGCAGATGGGAGAGTTGTTTTCTGGCCTACCTAGTCAAGAGGACCCTATGCCAAGACATAATTGTGCTGATTTGTGTACAGATTCCAAACTCTGTGTTTGATGTAGAGGCTACATCTATAGAGAGGGTCAGAGTTTTGGCACCACGAGCTGGTCGGGGAATGTTTGTAGTTAGCAAACAAAAACATCCTCTGGAGAACTTGTAACCACAGCAGAAAGCTGAGGCGTCCCTTGTTTCCCCACTCACCCTCAGCCTCCAAAATGCTGTGCATACCTTACTGCTCTGTTCTCCTCCGTAAAGGAAGGTCAGCATTGAAAATGAAGGTGCCTTGGTGTGGCCTCTGCCTTCCTTGAGTGCACCCTGCTTGCAGTAGAATTAAAGACTGAAAAGGTGTAGACATGAGGTGGGAAAGGAACAAGGCAGAGAAATCACTGCATTAAAGCAATTTCAACCATTTAGTTGTGGCTTTGGCATTTGGGCAGAAGGGCAGTGCTGCAAGTTCTGCTGGATTCCCTGGAGTCATCCTCTTTAGACTGAAGGACCTCAATAGATGTATCACCTTTTAGCGCATTGCCAACAGTTTGGCAGGAGTCAACTGAAAAGAGAGCATCTGCTAGGGAAAGGTGTTCCTCTGGCTGCTTCTCTGGCCCTTACTTTTTTCAGTCAGGTATCATCTGACTTTGGCATGATTTTCTTTTCAGCAAAGAATTACAGGGCAATTATTTCATAACTATTGTACCCCTAGGAATTTCATTATTTACTTATATGTATTTCAATTTATGTCTGTCTAAAATCCAAACATGCTTTGTATTTTTTTTAATTTAAAGTAGCCCTCATTATCATCTTCAACATATCCATTCTCTAGGTGCCATCCAGGAAAAGCTTGTGAGAACTGGTAATTTTTACAGTATAATCCAAAGTTTATCAGGTCTCTCCCAGTGAGGAACCAAGCTGGAGAGTAAAATCCATAGCCAGTGAGGGAAAACACCACATGGTCCTTGTCGTCCAGATCTAGTGCTCAGGACGATCACTTCTATTGCAGAGCTGCAAGAGGATAAAAAGTCAAGGGAGAAGCATCTGCACTGTGTGGAAACAAGTGGTGTGCAGACCTGATATTCTCCCTGGTGCTCATTTGCAGATGGTGTGTGAATGCAACTCCACGGGGAGATTACCATGACAATTCAGTCTTGCAGTTCAAAAGCTATGGAAAGCTATGAGAGGTACATGTAACATAAGAAAAGCTTCAGCTTCTCTTTGCAGATGCAGTTGTTAACAAATATCCTTTGAACAGTTGCTGCTGATTGCCATGAGGAGCCTGGGGATCTGTGAAGACTACTGCTTAACAACCGGCAAAATCAATGGCAAACATTTCCCTGCTGGCCAGGCTGAGCTCATTTCCCCTGGTTTCTTCTGACTCTCCCCTACCTAGGGCTAGAGGCAGTTTGAGTACATCTGAGCTCTGATGGATCCTAAATGTATAGTCAATAGGCTGCCTCTGTGCAGCAACCTGCAATATCTCAGTTGAAAGCATGATGCCTTGACAGTACATCACCTAATAGTTTTCGCATTTTTAAAAATAAACCGTGACGACTGTGTCCTTCGTTTCTTGTCACTTCATATAAATATTGCCAGTTGTCAGGAAAAAAAAAAAGAAAAGGATATAAAATTCTAACATCTTGATTTATTAGCATTTTGCACTTGCTTTTTTCCAGTTGCATAAACAGAGCGGGAATTAAGTAGTGGAGATTGAGGCTTGATGTGCCAAGCTCCTAGAATACTTTGTGTCCATTGTGTTTGAATTTGTTCAGCTAAGCCCAAATAAGGTTTCACTTTTCAGTATAGTTTAGGCTTCTGTCCAATCTGCCCAGATTGGCAAATTTCAGTCCAGATGGTTATGATAGATATGGTACCCTCTCTTTTAATCTTGACTAAAGAAGTTTTGACAAAGGGCTGTGAATTAAGTGAGCTAAGGGTAGCAATGACTGCATGAATTTCACGTTTTTGCCTAGTCCATCTGCCAGACTGAAAAGAGGGAAGGCAAGAAAACCATTTCAGTACAAATTAGGGTATCTGAATTGCACAAATCTAATTAGTTAACAGGGAGGGCATGTCTCTGCTATTACTACTATGGAAAAAGAAATCTTTGGGGGAAAATGGGCTTTGAGTAGTAAATCTTTCCTTTTCAGGCTTGCCATCCATTTGGAGCCTTTGTCACGGGTTTATGTGGAAGTTTTGAACACAAACCTTTTTTTTTTTTTTCCCCTCTTTCTCTCCCTCTTTTTCAGACTGCAGGCTACATGAATTGCTGATGACAGAGAGAAACATATTCCTTGGAATCACATCATCAAAACTGAGCATGATGAACAGCCTTTCCTATTGTTATGCGTTTGACATTGTGTTTTATCTGTCAGTGAGATGACTATTTATATTAACTTCGGGAAATCAGCATAATAATCTTAAGTATTATTACTTATTTATATGCACAACTCAACTGTTTTCTAAGGGGACTTTTTGCTCAAAGCTAATTTTGGAGAACCCTTTCTTTGCTAGACTGAAAGGATCACTTCACGCAGCATAGCTGAACAGGGCCTTTCTACTGCCACAGCTCTCCTTCATAACAACAGCTTGTGCTTTCCTTCAGTCAGTGGTTAACTCTAAATAGCTGTTCCTCCCTGCTTCTTCCTGAGGAGCTGGTTTGCAGCCATCCGAAGTGAGTAAAGTTCCTGATGTTTTAAGGCCAGATCCTTCCCTTCAGGGCACATCTTTGCTGCCTTCTCCTGCTCACAGATGTTGACATGTTAGTCTTGTCTCCTCAACAGGTTTTGGCTCTTAGTTCTCATCAGGACTGCAGTTGACCCCTTTTCAGCTTCTCATTGTGGGCAGAGCTGTGCCATTTGATTTAATTCCTTCCATGAAGGCAAAAGTGCTGATCAGAGGTTAGAGCACCCGGCAGCAATTTTCACTATTCTTCCATGTTGATGTCTCTTTTAGACCTAATCTGTGTGTGGAGTCTCAACTAGAAAAGCATTTTGAAACAGAATTTTATCACATGATTTTAACCTGCCTCTGTAGTAGAAAATAATACATGCTGGTATTTAGACATAGTTAAAAACATTGGTTCAAAAGGATATTAATAATAATCTAGAAGTACTTCAGCTGCATACTGGTCATTAGGAGAATGGAAGCAGGAAAGCAATTTATATTTTATTTTGTAGTAGTAGTTCAACTGAAAGGCTAAACTGCCCAATAGAATGCATGCCCAAGGTTCCTGGTTACCTTTATCAAAGCTGGGTTCACACGAATGAAACAGGAAGTTAGGTGTACTGTAATAGGTGTACTGATAGGTTTTCTGAAATCTCTTTAAAAAGTCATGCGTGTTCCACTTTTCATACATATTTGCCTTTGCTGAATATTTCCAATATACAATGCATTAACTTGACTGTTTAAAGTTTTTGAATCCCATCCTATCAATTGCTTTAAGAAAATAACATTAAAAATATCTGCTTCCAACAGGCTGCATTTCGACAGCCCTTCAGCTGATCTCTGGGTTTTGAATAGTTCTATCATCTCCTCTTTTGACAAAATGTAAAGATTATCTAATGGAGATTGTTTTTACTTTTGAAGATAAGAATCTTGAATCTCCATTGTCTTTTTCACTCAACAGTATGCACAAAAGATACAGAAACACAGATTCTTCTAAGCTGTATACATCTATTTTTTAATAAAATGGAGATTAAGAAAGAACTTGATTTTAAGGATCTTTCTGGACCGTGTCAGTCTGAAATAGTCTGTATCTTCATACCTATTAATGTAGACATTTAAAAAAGCTGAATAACTTGTTTAACAAGATGGTTATTTTTCACACTTGCACTGATTACCGTTGTTTTTTTATTGCTATGAGAGTAGCAGACAACACTACCAATAACAAAAGATCAAAATAAAGCATGTTTATTAAAACAGAAAATAGTTTTGAAAATAAAATTAGGAGATGACAGGCTCTTAGCTATATATTTCATCTAAAGGAGTTCTTAAGTTACTTCTTTTATTACAGTGTTGTTTCTCAGAATGTCATTTGTATATGATTTTGTGATTTCTATTGAACACAACTTAACAGAGACTTTTTGAAATAAAGCTGATAAAAGATCTAGAACATATAATTATTTGTTATTGGTGCTGTGTGCTGCTATTCACATGCAATTTCTAATAATAAGGTAGTCTTTAATATGTTTAAAAATCTGTGCTTGGAAAAGCAAGTGGGGATATGAACAAGTAGATTTTTTTTCAGAGTGATTTATGCACAAGCTGAATTGAATCCTCAGACCATTACAGGTTTTGTGCACTCAGAAGACCTATATTCATTGAAATATATACACCGTCAGACAGTCAGGCTTGCAAATGTGCCCATATGCTAGTTGTCAGCTAGGCAAGTCAGTTCTGGCCGGTACCTCCTGGACTACCTACTAGTTTCAGTGGCTACATTTATATTGCTAAATGCATCAGTTGCAGAGACAGCTCTCTGCCCCCCACAAATCTGATGTGGGTAACTCACATGCACATGATTTAGGGGCACTGCAAAAGCAGACTGGCCACGTCTACAGTATGTAACCCCCAATCCTGAATCTCCTCTGAGCCCTGTATGATGCCCCTTGTGTTGTCCTAGGACATAATTACTATTTTACAGAATCACAGAATGATGCATCTTCTCAGTTCCAGGTTTATGAAATTGCCAGTGTGGTGTTTTTGTAACAAGAAATGGAGGAGGTATGTGTCCAGTGGCTTGGGACTGTGGGAGCAGAGCTCGCATAGTGCTAGAGGTGCTGAGATGATAGCACTAGAGAGGGGAATAAGGGAAGATGGAGACATGTAAATCTGATGCAGCCTCCACCATACCGTCTTTCGGGGATGCTTCTTGGAGCAAACTGGCCCCAAGGGACATGACCAGAGACTGGCCTGAGGAGGCCGAAGCAGCGAATAACCAAACAGGAGAACTGCCAGGAGTTCAGTACTTTTATTTAGCTGGCTAGCCAAGGCAGTGCTGAACCAAGGCAAAAGAAGTGAACAGAGAAGCTGCTCACTGCGAAGGCAGGAGATTATGATAGAGTGTACAACGAACACAGGAAGTTCAATATCTATACTTTGAGATAATGGAAAGGTTGATGTAAAAGTATGTGCAACATTAACTTAGATTTGTTTTATCCACGTCTGCTTAGAATTACTGAGCTAACTAAGCTAGTTCTTTTGCTTTTATCTCTGATCAAAATGCAGCATCTCTAATCTAAGGAAGTGCACGGTTGACAGTTGGGCATCACTTTATAGCCTTGTGTTGCAAGTTGAATGTGTGCGCTTAATGAAACAGGCGGAAAATTTTCCTTCAAAGCAATTCTTGTGAAAACACTGGGATTTTGTCCAAAACCTTTTTGTGGAAAGCATCTGCTTTCTCAAGCAGATGATGACTTAATAAAGCAAATGAAGACAGAGAAATACCTGAAAAGTGGAGCCTATTGTTCCAAAGCAGCATTGTGGTGCTGCAGAGTGGTGGTGCTTGGGGTGTTTCACATTCTCTAAGCTCTCTGTGAGCTCTATTCCCCATCCAAAAGGTAGTACGGTCTGAGACTACCATGGTGTACACGATGGATTCTTGTTTAAGGATAAGTTAAGTTTCAGTATCAGATGATACTGATGATGTTAAATGTACTTGGTTGCTCTAAGTCCACAAGGTCTACTCAGCTCACATGTTCTTAAGATTGTAATCACCTGCCATGCATAATGTAATACCACCACTTTGTAATGAGACTTGGCCCTGGGCTAGACTGTGACTTCTTGACAGCAAAACTTTGCTGATCTGAAGTGTGATAGCGTGCGATTTGTGTCTGGCATGGCTCTGGCAGCCAAAGATCCCAGTGCAGGCACGATTGCTCTGGCAAACTTTGCTTTTGGAGTAAACCAGCCTGGCCAGAAGGCCACTTGGCCCAGGTGCAGGTTGTGTCCTCAGGAGGGAGCCCTCATTAGTTTGGTCGAGCGGCATAGCCATGCGGACAGACTGGCCAAGTGCAGGAACAGTGTTACCAACTCTTTGCCCACTGCTTGCACAGGGTTTGTATTTTTAATGAGATGGTTCTCTGCAGTGTGGCTCTCATTCTTCTGCCTTCCCGAATTTGGCTTGGGGATAGGGTGGTGGTGTTGGACAGCTGGCCGTGGCAGTGCCTGCCTTGTGCTGGTGGTAGGAGATGGCCCATGTGCCGTTGTGCTCCCCCTTTGTTCTCACCCTGACCTCTTCCCCGTCTCGGGCAGACACCGGCTGAGCGCTCAGGAGAAACACTCAAATTTCCACCCACCGTTGGAGAGGGCATTTAGCCCTGGGAAATTCAGTGCTGGCTTTCTATAATTCTGAGAGTCAAGGGTGAAGCATGTCAACATCTCCAGTCCTTTTCAGCTTGTGTAAGCATTTATGCTTCTACAGAGAGAGTTCAAAACCACTATTAAATACCCAATGGCATGGAGCAAGGGCCACAAAATCCAGCTCAGGATGTGGAAATTGCTTTTTGTAGAAGAAAACAGCTTTATTTAATTTAAAGACTCAAACCAGCGACTATGGTTGCCTCCTTCACCCACCCCACTCCAAGGAATTTGTGCTTTACAGCGCCAGCACCAGCCAGTACAGGACTCAGAGATATTTAGGATGGAGGCAAGAACTTTAAAAACAACAACTTGGTTGCTCTAATTTACAGTCTGCTCATGCATTTTTCCCTCAACAATATCCCTGACAGGTCCCATACACTGTGTACAGCTGGCTATGTTGGTTCTGTGCCAAATGAGAATTTCCTGGTATGAAAAGAATCCTCAGTTGTCTATTTTGCATCCTTTTTGGGCTTCCAGAATAGTACAAATCATGTTTAACTGGGCTGTAGAGCAAACACTGAATATCTTGACGCAAACTCATAAATCAGAAAGTGAAAGCTGGGTGTTATTGTCCGCAAAATGCAAACTGAATTGTCTTAACGTTCTCCAAATTACTCTTTTATTGAGTCATATTGAAATAATGAAGACTATTTCTGAAATGGGTGTTAACAAGTAAATTTCCTATGGTATCTAGTGGTAGTGTTAAGGCTGCTGGTCATGCATGCTTAACATAATTTTTTCTGTGGAAGGGCAAGAGCAGGCTACATTCTCTTCCCTGCAATACTATAAATCCAGGGAAACTTCATTTGCTGGAGCAGAATCACTCCACTCTGTATTTAAGCTGGTTCAACTGTCATCTGCTCTAGTCATGCTGCTATTTAATAGCATGCTGTAGGTGTCCTGCCTGAGCAGGGGGGTTGGACTAGATGATCTCTAGAGGTCCCTTCCAATCTCAACCATTCCGTGATTCTGTGTGAATCTATAATAGATCATGGAGAAGTGGAGTAGAGGAACATAGAGTCTGTATCAATACAGGTTTTTCCCAATGGACAAAATCTAAAATCCCCAAAAATGTAGGACTAACCAGGGATTTCACTCATTTCTTCTTAAAACTTTCCAGCACCTGAGCTGGGAAAAAATATTATTGATTTGCAGGCACAGTTTTCAGATGACATAGGAGGTCCAGTGGCACTTCAAAGTTGCATTTTGTTTTTCCATCGTAATCTGATGCCATCTCAGAGTAAAGGTGCTTCTTTCCTGAACACAGAAAGTAGCACTGCCAGTTACCATATTTGCAGCTTGGCAAGTTGCATCCAGGCTGCCAGGCTGGCAGCTGCCTAATGAAACTAATTGGTGGTTCATCTGTAGCGTGGAGAATCCTGTGATAAGAGATTTTGCCTTTGAATATTGACTTTAAAGTGGCAAGCCTCAGCAAGCAGTTTTTAGATGACCCTTCTGCTTTATTAAGTGCCTTTTTGGTTGGCTATACTGTGTGATCATTACTGTCTTGTAGCCACTGCGTGATCGTGTATATGCCACCCTGATCCTGTATATGCCACTGGAAAAGGACCATATTTTATGGGAGAATGATGTGCTGTCCAGGCTCAGCCAGCCTTACCAATGAGCGTACTCTGCTGTTCATGCTGTATTATATGGGAGTCTATGGCACATCTGCTGCTGGATCATAAAACGTAAGAGCAACAAGCTCAGACATCCCGAAATTTAAATATTTTGGATACAAAATCAAATGCCATTTACCGATCACTTGATGTTGCAAGTGCGAGTGTCAGCCCAGATGTATCGCAGCCCTGCTTCTTCTGAAGCGCTTCAGAAAATGCCTGATGATCCATGCCAAATGGCCAGGACTGATGCCATCCAAGTGGCAACTGGGATATTCTGTCTTCCATGTGTCCACCTGACCAAACCTACTTAAATGTTATATATCCTGTCATTACCATTAGATAGATCATCCAGGGGAAAGCAGAACACTTTTTTTCTACCCTATTTTGGTTCAGACTCTCTTTAGAAATCCCTTGGGGCTAGGCTGGTCCGTTCTGCTTTAGAGTGGAATTACAGAGGTGGTGCTGGAATGCCCTGTTGTCCATCTTGGATATGTCCAAAATGGCCAGAGGATCCTTTTGTTCATTTTTCCCGGTTTTTAATAGTATCTGAAAGAGAGTTGTTAGTGTGAATAGAGAGGAAGCTTCACAGAAATGATGCCAAGGGATGCAGTGATGGAGAAAAGAAGGGGTCAGAGGCCACTTCTTGGAAGGTGGAAAAAAACATCTCTTAGTTGGATGTAGGAAGGAAGGAAGTAACAACTTCCTTCCTTTAAGGTCTTCATTCCTTCATCTGCCTCTCCAGAACTCCTTCAGCTGGCACAGCATCTAAAACTATGCACTGCTAGGTAATAAAACCTTTTTTGGCAAGTTGTACTGTGGAATCATGAATGTTTCCATCTGTGTTGGTTGATGTGACAGGGTGCAACAGGCTTGTTTATAATGACCATTGGAGGCTAATGCACTAACAGGATGTGTTTGGCAAGTTCCAAGACCTGCCATTGATATCAGAGTGTGATGTAAAACTAACAAAGTTTTTGGATAGTCTGGGAAAAAGATTTACATTATTGGAAGGCCATTTAGGATTATAGTGGTCTGTGCTGATTCAGTTTAAAGATGCAAACCTCGTTCACTCATTTTTCATGTGTCTTAATCAGGATGCTGTTCCTATTCTGCTGTCTTTCAGTCTCTGCTGTGAAAGCTGTTGTGCGTGTTTTTTTCCAGGGCATATTGTATTGTATGTATCTTCATCTTGTCTGTGAAGCTTCATCTCCCAGTCTACTATGCATGTCTTGTCTACAGACTGCAGTGCTGAACTCACCTTAACAGAGTGAGGATTGTGATTTATAGAAAACCGAACAGTTTGGACAGGACAGGATTGGAAAACTGCCCACAGAACATAATGTTTTGGACAATTCCCTCGAATTTGAGAGACCGATGCTGAAATCCCTGGTTTGAATTGAGCAGACCATGCAGTGGTTGTTCATATCCTGTCTTAATACCCTAAGTGCTGAGCTCTTTTGGAAAACATTGAAACCCCTGGTTTTGCCTTAGTGCAGAACAGGGAGGAAGATAAATCACCTTTCCATAAAGAGGAAGAGTTTTCCTAACAGCACTGCATTGATCTTGTGGCAGGATAAGTGTGGTATCATTGTTTCCTAGTTAGGTCCAGCACTCGGGTCCCTGAAGATTTCAAACATCTCTCTATCTAAACCAAATTTGACTAACTTAGTGCCTCCTTTGTCGTTCCACCTTGAGGCAGTTTTGGTGATGTGACTTTTCCACTGATTACATAAGTGAAAATGTTACCTGTGTGCGTGGACGTCGATCAGCACAGAACAGGAGACCCATCTGCAGCAATTTTCTTCCCGTGTGTGTATATATGTATATATATAGCGCAGTCAATGCCTTGAATAGAAACTAAAGAAGAAAACCCGCAGAGGTATCAATTAATGAGGAAACATACATGTGTGCAGTGACGTTTCTCACACTAATCTAACGACATGGATTTCTTTGCCGCAGTCCTCTCTCTCATTTTCTATGCTAAGTGGATAATGTTTCCAGCTGGTGACAGGAGGGCATTTTTTCATCATAAACCAATATGTATTTAGTTTCAGGCCACCTTATGTTTTTACAAGATAGAGTTTTTCTTTTCAGAAGACTATTTGAGAGTGAAATTGAATAAGGATGTTTTAATAGTACATGACGTATGTGGGTGGCTTTGCTTGCTGTGCTGTAGGGGATGCTGCACCTTCAATTTAACAGACAATGCTACGCTTCAGTAGACCATTATATTACTCCACAATTTCTAACATAGCCGTCATACAGAAATTGTATTGCTATATTATACAAGTATGGTTAATTAAACCCAGATATCAGCCCAAGCTCGTACAATAGCTGTGTGTGGGTAAAGGAGAAGCAGTGATTTAAAAAATATATGTTCGAAAGAGAGGGACAGTTAGAGGCAGAGCACTGAATGTAGGAGCGATTGTGAGTGCTTCAGCTCAACCTGTGATGTACCCTCTGTAGCTGTGCTGGGTAATTAGGGGAGCTGTTAATTTTCTGTAGAAAAAGACATACTTTACCACATGGAACTAAAGAGGGCTAGCACAAGGGAAGCATACATGACAATTTTTAAGATAGATGTGCAGCAGTAGTTTACTTAATGTCTCTGCAGTGCCAGGCATAATAGAACTGTAGATTTAACATGTCTGTTTTAAAAAATACGTATATCCTCTATGCTATGCTCTATGCTTCTGTCCTGTGCAAGTTAGCTTTTAATGCACAGTCGAAAACAATGAAGTACAAAATAGTTGTGCTTGAAGGAAAAGCTGCTGTTCGGAGGGAAGCTGTATGGGGCTACAAAAGTTATTGGCTGGGTCTTTGATCAAATTTCAAGGAGGCACAAGGCACCACAGCCATAGGACCTGTTAGCGAGCAAGTCGCCCCTGAACTGACTCTTCTGCAGAACTTTGCAGAAAATCGGAGTCCCGGGGTGTTGCTCAATATGGAGTTGCCAGGTATAAATCATTGCACAACTATCATTTGAGTTTTCCTTTATTTGACTCATTCAATTCCAGTACTTGAGTTTCAGGGAAAGTTGGCCCTTTTAGGTTGCAGTGAAGAAGAACTTTACACTCTTCTGTTCATGGCTGATGACTATAAACCTACAAGGGTGAGTTCAGCTTGCCACTGGTCTGCCCTTTAATACCTCATGGCTTATTTCTGTTGAAAATAAATCCAAAGAAGCCCCCAAAGGCAGAGATGATTTGGGAGGAAAAAACCATTTGTGCACTGAACTTCTTGATGAAAGGAATCACACTGGCTGAATTATAAAATTGAGCAAGCATAGCTGTGATGTAGTAGTTAACATTAAAGTGTGTTTATTTATGGCAAGCACTTCCAAGTTAGACCTACCAAATCTTTAATTATTTGATATGTCTCAGTATTTTATTAAACTACCTACAATTTTATTGCAAGTTCTATGTTTTTTTTTTTTTAGTTCTGTCCATACTTTGAAATCTCATATTAAATAACCAGTAGCCTGAATTCTGGGCTAAGTGTTTTTATAGAGCCCATATTAAGGGGCTCAAATCTCAACAAACCTGGCAGTGGCAGTGTTCAAGTTCACATCAGGTCCTAAAGTTCAGGGTTTGAGGTACTTGCAAAAAAAGAAAAAAACTGTTTACAAGGTTATTTGCATTGCAAAAATATTTTGATGCCTTTCAGTTTTCCTTTTTGTCTATAATTTTTTGGTTTGTTTTGCTTTGTTTTTTTCCTCCAGGATTAATAATTTAGAAATGCAGCTGATAGGAGTATGTAACAGAGGCGGTTTCTTTACATATCTGTCCTGTCTGCTTTTTGGCCCCTCTGCTGACTGGTGCACCATTGGAAATGAAGCAGTCAGTGAATCTACCTTGATGGCCACAATTCCTAGCATTTTTGTTCCCTCTGTTGAAAATTGCTATGTCAGTACAAAATAGAAAAGGGATCAAATTCTGCTTCATCTTATCTCAGAGCCACCTGGCACTCAATAGGAACATCCTGCTCCTGTTTGCCTTCCAGGTCTTTGATCCGCTTGCAGAGCCTCATCCACTGCCATGAGGGCTTACCTCCCTGCTAGCTCAGCACTACAGAAAGTGTATTTAAATTGCATGCTAGTCTCAAAGATGCCCAACAGGGCTTTTCATTCTGTTTCATCTTCTTTCCCAAGCCTGATGTGGGTCATCTAGGCATATCCCCAGTATCACCAACTCTAAATATTGACAATCCAAGAGGCAGCCCCTTTTCCCTATCTCCTGTCTAGGAAAGACCACAGGTTACTTTAAAGTTGCAAGGGGGGACTAATTAACTAAACTAGCTAACTAACTAAAGTTGCATAGGGACTAGCTAGCATCTATCATTGCCAGGAAAAGCTGAGATTTCTGTATTATTGCATGACGTGATCTCCACAAGTCCCAGTTATTGTGAGGGTTAGCAATGCCACCATCTCTGTCCAACAGCTGAGGTCTTCCTTTGAACATTGCACCATGTGGCCCTGTCTTCGACTGCATGGCTGCAAAAGACATCCGACCTCATTCTTTGCAACTTCTTTGCACCCAGGCTCTCTAGGGCTCCTGCCTCCTGGAAGCACCGGGACTGAGGAGCATGAAGTGTCCCTGGGACCCTACAAGGGTCTTGGCTCACACCTCTCTCAAAAGTGCTCTTGTCATGTTATCACCAAGAGGCAAAAGGAAGAGGTTAGAGGAGGAAGGGCAAGCCAGAGAAATGAGATTTGGTTTTATTCACAGGTTAGCCATCAGGCTGGCGTGAGGGTTGTCCTAATGGTGTGCACGCAGGCACATGCACACACACCTAAAGGCTGCCATACTGCATGATCTTCCCTCAGAACTCGTGCTCAGTTCTTTAATATTTGATAGCTATTTGGTAGTCAGCAGGGAGAAGCTGAGCTTTTTTGTTATGTAACTCCCATTATAACTCAAGTTTGATAAAACATAAATTGTGTTTCTCATCCCAAGGAATAAATTTTATCTTTCACTTTTTTACATCCAAGTACTAACCTTTGATGTCTGTATTCAGCCATCATTGCAATTTGAATCTCTGGTGGTGGATACTGCATAGCTGCATAAAATAAGTATATTCTTCATCCTACTGATTAAGGAGATGCCAAATGACTTCAAGTTAGGAATGAAAATTGTTTTCTACTCCATAACTAGATAACGGCCATGGAAGTCTATTATTGCCTTTTTTGGATCTTCAAACCCAACTGCAGTGAGGAGATTACTCCATTCCCATTTATTCTCCAGCCTTCTCCCTGCACTTACACTTTCCTGATTGCTTGCGCTTACTGCAGAGCAACAGAGGAATTAAACAGAATTCATCTTTCCTTCTTGCCTTGACACTTTAGTGCATTTCAAAATATATGATTCTGATAAATCGCATTCTGAAGAAATAAGAAACCAGAGGCTTGAGAAGAGGTTTTAAGTTTTAGAAAAAATAGAGAGTCCAAAGCAGCAGGCAAACACAAAGTAATTCAAAAGCTTATGACTTCCTCTGCTTCTGTGCAGCTGAGGTTCTGTCCTGGATCTCTCCCTTATCCATCCACTTAAAGAAAATCTCTGACAAGTATTATTCTGTATGTTAGTAGAACGCTAAATTCGGTGCTTAAACTTTACAGTGTGGGGGAGATGCCTAGCATGACCTCCTGTCTTAGGTAACTTTCTTTATCTTTTAGAAATATGGCCCCAAATAAATTCTTCACTTCAGCTTTTTATTTCATTTGATGCTGAAGCCAGTCCTGTGACTTCATGTATTCTGAAGTTGGGAGACTGAACTGCAGGTGATAAAGGTGCTGTTTTATCCTGTATGAATCCCCCTGGTTTATCATAAGTTTCCAGACTTTCTTCCTCCCTCCTGAAAATGAACTTGGTGTTTGTGAAAAGTACCTAATTGTTAGTGTTAGGAATGGAAAGTGTCTGTTCATCCACTTGACAGGCACAAGACATCAGCAGAGCCTGCTTCCCTGCACTGCCCATCCAAAGTGCCTCAACTGTGCTCCAGAGAAATGGTCTTCAAGAGAGGAGAGAATAATTCAGATTTCATGGCCATTTAATGCCTGGCAGTTTTTGTGATGTGGCCACCTGTCCAGTGTGAACTGAACTGAGACCATCAATTCATTTCATATAGACCAATGAGCAGCCATTACGTGTGCTAATGGCTTTTAGTCATTACTGATGTGGACTGAAGTTGAACCCTTTATGGTCTTTGTGTCTGAGGCTAATGGATAAACGTGGCAACCAGTTTCCAGCTTACTCAATTTAAAAATTCTGCTCTGTCAGCATCTGCTTGCTTTTTGCAGATCTGCTGGGTTGATCTGCTGTATACCAAAACCCATTTTCAATTTACAGCTCTCTAAAGAGCTATGAAAAAGTATTATTTTGAAAAACTATTAGCAAAATTGAAAAGGATGTAAAGTGATATGCATTAAGGAAGTTTATGCCTTTGTTTTGACTTGGAGAAGGATGTATTTTTGTAAAATAAAAAGGCAGTATTATTTTAAGGTGAGACTGTAGAGATTGCACAGATATACTTTATTAATAAGCATGAATTCAAAGAAAACTCTTTTTTTTATAAGGAAAATATTCACTTCTACAGCTTCTATTTTCAGATGCCAAACTAATTTTTACAGGAACTTAAGTTTTACAAACTGTGGTAATGTATTTTGCATGTTTTTTACAGAATGTACTAGTGTGTGACTTTAGGAAAAGTAAATCAGCTACCGCTTCCTATGGAGCATCTAATACACGGTAGCATCTGCTTTGTCAGTTACTTCAAATACCTCCAACATCAGAAAAATAAAGATCAAGCCTGAAGGATGCAAGTGGCCTGTGGGTGTGATTTGTGAGCTGTTCTTATTAGAGCAGGCTGGCAAACCCCTTTGTTTCTTGCTGCTAAAGTTTTTAAGACTAGAGAATGAATATTTTAACAGAGTGGTTGCATTTGCGAAGTGACAAGTATGTGCAGTTTGCCAAACGCTTCTTTAAATCAAGTAGGCAATAATGCAGTAGCGTTTTGTCATCTCTTGGAGTGGGTGATGTTTTTGGCATAAAAACCCGGAAGGAAAACCCCATCTGGGATCCTCTCCACCTCTGAACAGATATAATTGATAGAGTATAAACATCTGTAAGTTAGAACATACATTTGGTTATAAAAACAAAGTGGGCATCAGAAGATTTAAATTCTGAAGAAATACAAAATATGTGGCAAATGCTTGTGGTAACAGTGAAAAGGAGAGTGACTTCAAATATATGAAGACCATGAAGAGACTAGTGTTACAGTAAAACGTAGCTGTGAGTGTATGAAGAGGTGTCTGAGGTGTGAAAGAAGTTGGTAGCAAAGTATTAACATTTTTTTAGGCAAACTGAAAATCTTTTCCATTTCTTTCAGTTATATCTAGGCATCTAATAAATTATATTCTCTTTGCATACAAACCTTGTCTTTCATAGGAAGATTTACATGCACATGTGACATGAAATCCATTAAGCAGATCTAATTAGACATCCGTGCCACACGGTCCCCGAATTAATGAAACGCATTCCAGTCTAAGGGAAATCTCAGAGGAGCACCTCACCAGGAACAATGCCTGATAAGTGATCGTGGGTTTCCTCTTTTTGCTCTTGTAATGAAAATGTCTGAGCAGTCGGAATTAATATAATTGTGAATAGCAAATGGAGAATCCTGGAACACTAGGAGTAAAAAGAAAGAGGGACTCATGGGCCTATGACAAAGTAACTGAAAGATCCAAAAATGATCTTTCACCATCTCACCAAAAATGATTGAAATCTGATGCTTTCAGACTTCATAAATGCCATCCTCGCTGTTTGTATATATATGTTTTTTTTCAGTTTCTTACTATGTAACATTATAACATGGCAAACATAACTCATTTGGCAATTTAATCAGGGGTTGAATTGCATCTGATTTTAAGCTGATTTTTTTTCTCCCTCTAGGACATACATATATAGATACAGATATGTGTATAGCTTTTTATAGAAATCCTCCTACGCCATGTAGGAAATGAGTGTCAAAGCAGACAATAAAACCAGACACCACTTCCTGCTGAAATCGTGAAAGGAGGGACAGGCAGGAGAAAAAGCTTGCAGCATAAAAAAAAAAGAGAGAGAAAATAATAAAAAATAAAGAACAGTTTCAAAGACTCTCCAAAAATAGGGTAATTAAGAAGTGAGATGGCACGAGACAACCCCCCCTTGCCTTTCAGGGGTCTGGGAGGCTCTGCTTGCACCCTGCGGCTCCTCTTGATGGGATGTGCACGGGAGGGCAGCCAGGGCCTCCCTGCCCCTATCCCAGGTGCTCATGGCAGTGCAGGGACATGGAGACCCTCTAGGTGCTCCTGGAGCCCCGGACAGACCTGCTGTCCAGGTGCGCTGGTAGCACGAGCAGCCTGGGGACTTAGTGCGGTGACACCTCCCTCCACCCCTCAATAACATGGGAGAAAAATGCTCATTATGGAGACTCTTTTTAAACAGTAATTAAAAACAGCCAGAGGTGAAACGAAAGTGAGTTTCATGCCTGGGATGTTTACTTCGGGTTGTTCATTCCACTTCGGTGGGTTGTTCTAAGTTGGGTTTAAAGGAGCAAATCCTGGGGAAGCAGTAGAGAGAAGCCCTGCTGGAGCAATGCACTCAGTGTCCCATACCACCACATCAGTGTAGATGTCGTTTGCAAAGGAGGCCTTCAAGTTAGAAGCATCTACAGCTTTGCATAACCCTATTTCCTAGTCCATCAGGCTTCCCACTATGGGTGGTTCTACAGCGTGCATATTTGCTTGACATCATATTTTAGGAAAGCAGAGTTCCCCAGAAAACAACATAGAAAGCATTAACAAAACTTACAGAAAAAAAGCCCTCTTGCCACGATTGATTTTTAATGAAAAGAAGCGCGTGTGCCTTTGCATCTGCAAAAAAGCAGCATGTTTTAAAGATTTCACTCATAATATTTGTCACAAGTAAATCCTACTTATTAATTATTCTGGCCAAGTTCTTCCTTCCTTGTTCAAGCGGTAACACACCCTGCAAGGTAGCTTTACTCAACGCACTGAAAAGAAGCAGTGTCAGCCCTTCTAGCTATTGCATTGCTTTTGGCTGACAGCTTAAATTAAAATATTTTACTTAGCAGACTTTCATTAAGAGGAAAGAACAATTAGTGCTTGGGTTGGGGGGAGGAGGAAAAAATACCAGGCTCCAAATAGGACCCTCACAGCACTTTGAGCAAGACTTGGTCTTGCTGCTTAAATAGCAGCATCGCCCGCCCGTCCATCCTGGACCTGGCGGAGCAGCGATTACAGAAGAGGCAGAACCAAGCTACAAGACGCCAGCTGCCCCTACAGTCTTGGTTTGCACTGTAACCAGCGGGGAGTAGCAAGACACGCTTCTGCCTAGCAAAATAATCAAGCCTGGGGAATGTTAATCTTTAGGGACTCACTGTATTTAATTCTATTTTCTTGTGGGAGAGGGCAGAGAGGGGAGAAGATCTTACTCTGCAGTGTTCACTGCAGTATCTGAGGCCTCCTTTGCCGATCCCTTGAAGCATTCAGATTGAGATAGAGCAGCTAGCTCTAAGCTCTTGCAACATGAACAGTCTCTAGCCAAGGGGGTTTCTTTTAGAAAACTAATTTTCTGCTGAAAGGGAGCGAAATTGCTTCACACTTTCAAAAATAATCTGTAGAGCAAAAGGCCTAGTGCGCTCCATTGGTTGCACTGTACAAGGCTACTTAAATATTTCTACTGTCTAACCAAAGGACTAATTTAGGCTTGGCACATAATGAATCACGGAGGTTTATAAATAATTGCCTTGCAGATAAGTCACAGAAAATCTTGCATCTGTTTCTTTGTTTGTATTTCTGTAGTATAGTAATTTTAGCAAAGACTGAAACTAGCTGATGTAGATTTTTCCTAAAATTTTGCTCTGGCCAATTGCTGATTGGTAGCTTCAGAGCAGTGTGTGGAGGAAGTGTGTCTTGAGGACATATGTGCTGTCTGAGGGATATCCAGTCCCTGCGATTCACGGTCACAGTTTTCCCTGAATCTCTGGAGATTGTGATTACACTTTTTGTCAGAAAACCAGCCCTGGCATTAGAGAGTAACGCACATGGCTTGTCCATTCTTCGCTCCCCACCTGCAGTGCGTCACAGCAGGAGCCCTTGGAGCCTTGTGTGAGCCACAGTAAAGGCACATGCTGGAAATGTGCACTGACGTGGCCGGTAACTGGCCAAGAGTAACTGCGGGGCGACTGTAGGTAACAGACAAAAGGTGGCCCGGAGTGGAGTGAAGAGAACAAAACAGCCCTAAAATGAGCTGGGAGGTGGAGAGCCATCAGCCACAACACCAAATTGCTGGCTCTCCCATTGGATGGTTTCTGACCCCTCTGCAGAGACTCCACTGAACAGTCACTGCATGTCTGGAGACAGTAGCTGACATGAAGTCTTTATAAACCTGTGCTTCGGAGCTGTAGGAAGGCCAGCAGTAAAACTACCAGAATAACAGAGAGAGCAGAAATTGCTAACATTTCCTTGGTGTAGTTTCTGTTTCCAGATCAGTCTAAGCTGCTTTCCTTTTTACTTTTATTTAATTTTTTTTTTCTTGTTTCTTAGTGTTTCCAGAGATTACTTTGTCCTTTTTTCTTAAGCCGTCAATTCACACTGTGATCTGAGACACTTAGGAGCAGAGCATCTGATGCCAAAATGCTAACAGATTTAAGGTATCAAGAGACAACTCTCAGGAAATAACTCATTTGTTCAGGCATTCAGAGCAAATATTTATAAATTTCTTCAGAAATAATTCCCACTACACTAAGCCAAGAAACAAAAGGCAGCTTTTCTGGATGTATTGAGACTGGTATGGATAACTAAGAACAATCTTGAGAACAGGAGGGGAAGAAACAATCTCTTTTGAATTTTTCCACATTCTCTCTGATAAATTGATTAAAGTAGGACCCATTATATGCAAATAAAAGACCTGGATTATAGAGACTCTGGAAAAGAAATAAATGCTTTTCCTGACCAGCTAAGCTTACCCCAAAGTATATGAAATGCCTAACTCAGGAAATGGAAAGCGGAAAACTTTGGAAACAGTCTTCATAGATTAGGAAAGACTGGCTGTTGGGTCTGATGAAAAATTATTTGCTCTGCTGAAAACTTGTGATGAAAATGAGAATTTTTTAAACTGAAAACTGGAAAAAAGTATGCTCTTTTTTCTTTAAAGAGTTAAAATTTTCTCTGGGGAAAAAATGTAAAGTTAAATTAATTTCATAAACTATGTCATATTAGAAATAATTAAACCATGTCCTATGAAAAATAACTTAAAATAAACTTTACAAACTATCAAAATTCAAAATTTCAGAGCTTTAGTTTCTATTAAAGCAATTACCTTGATTTAGTGAAGTTAAATGATTTAGACAGATGCAAGTGAGAGCAAAATCACTCACATTTTATCTTCGTAAACTTAATGCACCAGAATGGGGTAGATGCAGAGAGAATTGTTATCTTGTTTAGTATCCAGGTGGAACTAAACTGCAAGTGCTCTCACACTAAAATAACAACAACAAAAGGAAGATAAATCAGTTTATTTTTGTGCAAAATGTATGTATGAGCATTTCTAATTTGAAGTAAAAATGTGCAGAATTGGGAAAATCTTAAAGAATTTATACTTCAGTCCAGTACAGAGCTTACGCAGGGAGCATTCATGAATGGAAAATGAAGAATGAGAAATCCCAGCAATGGGACATCTGTCTTGCATGTTTGCAGCCCTCATCGTACCCAGTGGTGTCTGATTACTGCTGAGTGGTTTGCACTGTGATCTCCTGGCCACGTGCCCCAGGACCATGTGGTGTGAAGCACTGTCTGGAGAGCATCATCACGGGTGCACCCCAGCCTCTCCTCCTGGCTCTTAGGATCGAGCAAATGCTCAGTCCTATGGGTTGGACATATATGACCTATGCACAGGACTCCACACACCACGAGGAAAGAAAACTGAGAGATCTGTACCTTAGATACTGATTTACCTAAGCCATAGTTTTAACTTTCATATTATATTGTAGGAGTATTTATTTTGAATTAGCTGAATTGTGAAAAAAAAACCCTCAAATCACAGAAAAGCCATTCTACCTGGTAATACTGCACCAAAGTAAGCCACTATCTAGAGTTTGCAATAAATTTATTTAGTTTATTAATTTAATGTATTAAATCAACGCAAGTATTGATAAAGCCTTAGTTTCTTGCTGTTATTAGGACTGTAGCCAATTTGTTAAACAAATTGGCCTAGGTTGTGTTTCTTTAGACTTTTTGGAATAGCAAAGGTACACTCTTTGAAGTACAAAACAAGTAGATAACACTGCTGTTCCTCATGGACATCCAGGAGCCTGCTGATTCACTTCTGTTCTACCTCCTTGTACAAATAACAGGCCAGTATTTTGCACTGCTGAATTCGAAATTAGGATAAAGTTTTAACATATCAATGACTTTGAGCCCTACTAGCACTCAGTCACTTTCAGTGTGGATTATGGTAGCTATTTTAGCACTGCAGAAGAACAGTCAGTAATAGTTAAGGATGGAAAAATAGTGAGATTATAATATGCTGTTGAAACTGCTGGACAAGTAGGAGCAGTCAGAGTATGATTCTTTAAACAAGTCTGGCCATGCAACCAGAGCAAACACTCCTACGGGAAGGTCGGCAGTGTCCTTTCTGAGCATAGGTAGTGGTGGTTGGATCTGGTTGGATTCTCCTAGAAAGGCTGCGCAGTGATCCGGGGAAGGAGCTGCTGACTCAGAGGCAGAGGTGCCAAGTCTGGGAGCGGCAGCAGCTCTTCGGGCACCACCTTCAGCTCGACGCTTCCCCTCCAAAGGCTGCACTGCCTCAACGCCAGCGCTCTTGTTCCTCGATGTGATACACTCACAGCTCAACGTAGCATGGCTTCAGGCAGTGAAAGCTGTAAGTGCTTCTCCTGCGAAGTGGAAAGAATGTATAATGCACACGGTATCAGTGACTAGTGTTTTATTCATTAAAGGCACCCTAGTTTTGTAGCATTATGTCCTCAGCAGAGCAGGCAGAACATATGCTTTGAATTGCAATCCGGAGGTTTGGTGTACATTTCAGAAGGTCTGATGTCATTGCAAACTGTACGAGGCAGTAACATATTTTACAATTGATGCGCAGTATGAATACCCACATGCGTGTAAGTAATTCATACCCTAATTATCAAACACTAATTGAGGGTAGAAGACAGTGTACACCAAGTCTGAGCTGGCAATATACTGCTTGTGAAGGCATGGCTCCTAGAAAAACTTTGTGGTGCTTCCCGTTGCTTTCACAGCGAGTTCTGCGGCTAAGGGCATTCTTGAACTGGTCAAAGGTAAATATGCCTTTACCAGATCAGACTCAAATATGTGAAAACATCCATTCTAGCTGGGTTTCACTTTCTGAATTTTTATACAAGCCCAAGTCTACAATGTAGAAGGATAAAAGACAGGAAACAAAGAACATAAATAACATGGTCCTGCTACACCTCCACCCCGTTTGCTCCCTCTTACTGTATGCATTTCTATGCCCGCTTTAAAAACAAACAGATTGAACTGTTTGTGCTTTTCCTGTAACTTGCAGTGTAGCTTTCCCTCTTGTTTTCCTTTTGTGTTCCATTTGATACCTTGAAGCACAGACTGCCTCTTTATTTAACCCTTTTCATTTTCCTCTGAGCCTTGCTGACTGCTACTTGTATACTGCATCGCTTGCTAGACATGCAATTGTGTTTTAAATGATTGCTAATTATCTGGGTATTACAGAAGGCACTACTGTATAGTTATGTAAATAATATTATCAAGTAATAATACCTGGTTCAAATCCTAGTCTTCTTGGTTCTGCCCTTGAAGTCGTTCCTCGGGGATTGATTTGGTGGGAGTAGTCCTGGTAACTGTAAGCTTAAATTCAACTGCATTAGTGCGATGGTCTGACTCAGAAGTTGCAATTCACCTTTTTGTCCCCACAGTGAGTCCCCAAGCCACAGGCCAGCAAGACGTGTGCTGCCCATGGCCACTCGCCGCTGAGGCTTCCCTTTAGTGCCTGTGCTTTACGCAGCTCTACTACCTGCCCCTACAAGCTCTGCCCCCGTGGACTCTCTTTTTTTATTGAGTCTTGTCCTTGGTGCATTGGCTCTGAGCACACAGGGAGAAAATGTCCGTGGATCAGTTCTCCAGATTCTCTTGTCCTTAGTCTGGGGAGAACAGGACTTGAGAGAGGAATGTCATGTATGCATGTGGCTCATTTTCAAACTGACTGAAACTGTCCCTTGCTCAAATCCACCAACACAACCAGTGAGGTGAAAAATGAATTAAACATTCCTCCCAGCATCGGGACATTTGAAGAAAACTTCTTTGCACAGCTCACAGAGGTAAAAAATTTGCATTTGTTTACTTTAAGTATGTCTTCAGGACAGAGTTACTCAAGTGGTACAAAAGGTTATGTGAATTCTCTTTCTTTGGTTTTGATTATGCTTAATGTGCATGGTTTAAGTTGCTAAGCATCCTGTGTTCACCTTAACTGAAACAGCCCACTCTTAAACCAAAATATTTACTTCGTAACAGGCATTTTCAGGAATTCTAAGTGAAAGTGATAAAGAAAGACCTTTGTTAGATTTAGCTGTTAGAGCTTGATGGGGTAGCAAAGGGCTGATGTTATGAGCTTTGCAAATGAGAGACTTGCCTGCCTCTGTACCTTTATATGGGATTCTCCTTATTTCTCCAAGTTGTTATTTAAGACTTCTCTGCCTCCCTTCTCCCGTTCTCTGGCCTGCCAGGATTCTGCTGGCCATTTCACTGATGCTAATAGCCTTTTCTTTCCCCACCCACTTATTCCAGTCCCCCATCCAGCTCTCGGTGGCTGTGCAATGCTTCTTGGACCTCATCTTTACATCACCTCCTTAGAGGATGAGGTATAATTTTTCCTTTTACGAGTCTAAAGAAAGTATAGAGCGATTTATGTGATGAACTTCTGCCAGACAATCACTTTCAGAGCTCTATTAGTGAGGGCCCCTGCTTTCAGCTTTTTAACATATGACCTCAGCACATTGAAATGGCCTTTTCAGACATTGGAAAACTCAACACCATGTGAAAAGAAGTCAAAGTGAAAGCCCAGGGGTGTGTCATAGCAAGACTTAACAACTGGCCTCGTTGCAGAGGTCCTCAGGAAAAGCATATTAAGACTGGAACGCCACACACACATCCTCCATTTTATATTCTTCGGCTAGGTTAGTACCAAGGTATTATTAACAGACCAAATCACTGGTTGTGCTTGAACAGTCTCACAAGAGCTGCTGCTTAGAAAAATGCACAACTAAAATAGCCCTTCAAGAGGAAGCTGGCCACTCTATTTTGGGAAAATACTGTAATTCAAACAGAACACACTCTCCTACTTTCTCTGATATTTGCTGGTTGTTGACCTTTCCAAGGGACCAACCCACCTAATTTCTGTACAGTCCAGGGAGAGAAATAAGCTCCTTCCAGAAGGCAGCTTCAATTTAGGTCCTTCTCAAGGAAAAAACAATCCTTCTTTCACTCTCCACTGGCTGTATATGGAGGCAAGGGTGACTGTGCCACTAGTCCTGGAGCCTCAAGTATGTTTCTAAAGTCAAGAGGGGTGAATCTAAGCAACAGTACCTGAATCCTTAATGGCTTTTTCCTTTTGACTACTGAAGTTACACAAATCCAGACATGCATTACAATGACATATCTAAGCTAATCTGTGTAGATCTTAAGATAATAACCTAACCTGAAGTATCATTTATTCTCTGGCAATTCAAAATGAACTCTTTCAGGATGAGATTTATCAGATGAGAACAGTTAAATTCTACCTAAAATACAGGCAGGTATGTTGCACTGCTTGCATTAATTGTACACTAGTTGGGGAGACAGGAATTCCAGAGTGCTTTCTGGGAGAAAAGGCAGAAAGGTTTGTCTGATATTTTGAAAAAACATCTATATTTGTGCCTTTTTAATTCTTTGTTCGAGGAGGTGATCTCCATGCAAATGGCAAGGCAAGGTTTCTGTGAGAAAAGCATCTCACCCTGAAGAGTTGCATTTGTTTGTGCTGCGAGAATGTTGTGCCAGGGACCAGTAGGTCTTTGGTGAGACCAGAGTTTGAATTTTCTATGGATGTTTCTCTTGCCCTATCAGGATGGAGTTAAACAGCAAGTTTTACTCAAATGTCAGTAAGCCCTTAAGCAGGAAAATAGCACGAGCAAGCTCAGTGAGTGTGGACAAAAAGGGAGTGCATCTTCTTCTCCTCTAGGAATGATGCTACACCAGAGGCAGTTGCAGACAGTCAGGAGGTAATCACTGTGATCTGCTTTGGACAGACTTTCCTCTAGAGACAAGAGATTTGTAATGCTAATCATTGTAGGGAAGGAAAACATTGGATCTGGGGAGCTTAAAGATTACTGCTGAGTAGCATTTAAGAAACAAACATTTTCACACCAGCTGCTCTTAAGATCATCATCATCAGAACCTATGTTTAGGAAAAAATAAAAAAGAAAAAGTGAAGTAGTAATTATGTGATCAGGTGAGGGAAGCAAAGTAAAAGCCATACAACTTGTCTACAGATATCAACTCTTTTACAGATATGCATTGAAAAAATAATGGAAGAAACTTCCCCTTGCAGAGTGTGAGAGAGCTGCTAGAGAGATAGTCGAAGGAGTACTCCTTGTGGAATGTGCTTGCAGAAGTTTTTTTGCCATCACAGAAATTCCATCTATCACTGGCAATGCTATGCTAAGTAGAATGGGTAGAGAACTCAGCAAGAAACATGCCAGCTGTCCACCTAGCATAAAAATGTGAAATAGAACTGCAAGGCTGGCAAGTCTCCACCAGTGGTTATCAACAAGAGAATAAATGATTTGACCAAATGCAGAATTATTCAGATTATAGAAAGCATCAGGCAAGAGCCTGGAAAAAAAACCAATATATTTTTCTTAGGGAACATTTCACACAGGTGAGTGAAAAAAATGCAGAAATCTGAAAACCTAGGATTTGAACTGCTGACTGCATTTCTGAGGTAAAACTAGAAGGTTAGGCGCTTGCCATGTCTTACACGGATCATGGACATCCCAAATGGGAGGGAGAGGACCTAGTATTCTCTCTTGTAAATTAGACAAAATATCAGGAAAGACATAAAACTGAAAACAAGAGATAATGGTAACAGTTTTAGGCCTAGATTTTTTGCAAATGAATTGGATTAATATGACAAAGATGTGAGGTAAAGCCTTTGTGACTGGAAACTGAATAGAAGGCTGTAGGAACACAAAATTATCACTGGTAAGAGGATGCAATTATAGTAAAATGACATTTCTAAAAACTGATAGGTTGTCTTCCAAGACTAAAATACAAAAATCATTGATTTTATCTTGTTTATGAGAGACAGAAAGGTGCTGCAGGGTAAGCAGGGATGGAAGAGTGTGGGGAGAATCTACACAGTCTACATCAAAGTCAGTGCTGCATGTTACATAAATATGGATAACTCAAAGCTGAAGGATCTTTAAAGTATGTAAATCATGATTAAACAGCAAGGCCTAAGTAGCAACTGTGATGGTAGTCTTCAGATTGCTCACTAAAATTATAAAAGATGGAAAGATCTGTTACTTACGGCCTGCATTTCTGTCTCTAGTGGGTAGAAAGAGTATGGCAGTAGTATAGGGGATTGCAATGAGAGACAAGCTGCACTATGAAAACACAGTACATTAGTAAACCTGAATAAAAGACAGATGAGAATACTCTATGCCGTGAAGTACCTGGCTTTGTAAATCTTCTTATGATACATAAAGATGCTCTACCGTTATGGCTGCTGATCACAGTGATCACTACCTGATTACATTCAATGCAGCAAACAGATATATGGTCTAAATGAATAATAAAAAAAATATATATATGCTTTGTCTGTCAGAGAGGTCAGAGCTAAGGGAAACAAAGAGCAAAATAAACTGGGAGAAAACACTCTACCATAAAAATGCAAATAAGAATTTTAGAGGGGATTTTATTAGATGATCAGAAACAGATTCAGTTATGGAATGGAGCAGTATTGGCAGCCCCTACTGTTTCAGGATTATAAGGGATGCAGTAATTAGAAATGAAAAAGCAATATTATAGCAAATGATAAAGAGAATAAGAGTTGGTAATCGGTGTAAGTTAGAAGTTATGAAGTGTAGAAAATTGATGAGGGAAGGTAAAGACATCAGGGAAAAATCAATGGCTAGCATAGCTGGGGACAGTAAAGCTTATTTAAGTATGTTAGAAAGAAAAGATATCCTAACAATAGTACAAAGCATTACTTGATGGAGTTGGTAGAATTGTTAATAATGCAGAAAAGAGAAATTGTCAATAATCATTTCTGTTCAGTATTTGAAAAAAAAGCAAGATTACATTGCAATCAGGTAAAGATAGTAAAGTGCTTTCTCACTCAGTGGTGACGAAGAGGACATTAGGGCAAACTTACAGAGCAGTCTGGGTGACTAACAAAACTGGTGCGTTAACACTGAATGCATCCTAAAAGAAAGAAATGCAGAACTGCTTGTGAGGAGGGAGGCAACAGCAGCAGGCAGAGGGCAACTTCATTGGTGGATGGGGTTCTGGGACATTATGTTTAAGAGGATATAAGAGGTTGCTGTTACTACATACATGGCTCAGGAAAGTGGTGAGATGAATCACAAAAAAAATACAGAACAGAGAGGAAATAATATATCCCCCCAAAATAATATATCCCCCAAAATAATATATACCCCAAATGATATATGTGAATTTAATATTGACTGGAACAATTAACATCGGCTATTGAAAAATGAGGATGCTGAAGGGAGACACACAGTAATTCACAGGTTTGGAGTGGAGTAACTACCTTTTGGTGAGAAAGTGAAATAACTTAGTCTGATAATCCTTTTTTAAAGCACTGTCAGCTTCCAGAAACCACTCCAGCACCAATGCTCTTGTGTTAAGAAAAACTTAGGGACCTGAAAAAAAATGGTAGCAGTGATCAGAATAACCATCAATAATCCCTTTTCAGGGACACACTCCTCCCCCTTTTCAGTAACTACCTGTACTTCGTGGCTGAACCATTGCTCATCATGGCTTAGATGGAAATTACTTCACCTGTCCAGGAAGGTAACACAGAAACCTCAGTGGTATTTGCTATATTTTGTATTAAGCAATGTCAGGACAGCAATAAAAATCTATTAACTTCTGAAATAATTTAACATCTTGCAACATCGTAGTGTGTGTCTGCCCTAGGCTTCCTTGTTAGAATTGTTTTGTCAGAAGGCAAATTTTTATTTTCTGTGCCCTTCCTAATCCATAGCAAATCATGCAAAGGCAGCATTGGCACTGAGGCCTCCTCCTTTCTGAGATGGCCTTGCAGACACCAAGATTTGTCTCTGACTTTCTTTTTCTAACCCATCTGTCCCCAGCAGTGCCTCATTTGAGAAGAATATTGTATATTACACTCCTAGGCTTGTGCTGTTACTAAGGTTGGCCTCTCCAAGTCTTAATTAAAGAAAGCATCATTGTGAGATTTGTTTTGAAGTCTCGAAATTTTAATATTTTTATTCATCTTCTGGTTTGGAGGCATCAAGGTTCAATTTTGAGCCTCTACTGTTCTGTGACAGTTTCTAGAAATAAGTTTATATAAGATTTTAGCTATATTAATTATTCATTTAGGTACACATTTAAAGAAAAGCGAAGTAGTTACTTCAAGTAGTAGACATATCTCATATAAATCCATGTTCTGCCAATGCTCAAGAGGATTTTCTGTGCAAAATTCAATTGTAATGTCATTTACGTGTGTATTGCTAAAGTAATTACTGAAAGAATTACCTACACAATCTAACGTATCTTATCAGGAAGAGTAACTTTCAAGCTGTACAAATGAGAGGGCTGGAAAAGTATTTCACATATTGACATGTCATTTCAGTAATTTCCCTCCATACATGATTTCTCTTTATGTATTTTCCAAGCATTTTATTTTATTTCAAAGTGGGTATTGTGTTGATGAGCCTCAAGATCTCAGAAATGGATAGAGTTTCCTGCAGAGCTCCCTCATTTGTGCTTCATGCAGTGATAGTAATGAGGACAGTTGTGAAATGTCAGCGTAACAGTTGTAGGTGACTCCGAGGAGACCAGGACAGACATATGTCATTCCTTTTCACCATCCAGCAGTTTGAATGCATTTAACCTGTGGGGAAAATGGACATGGAGCTGGTATCTATGATCTAAAATAAGACAAGCATTACCTGACAACTGACAAGTCAGAATGACTCTACTTGTGCTACTGCTAATTTCATGCCCATGCAGTCACAGCTAGACATGAATAATAAATCTTTTGGGGTGTTTTTTTTCTTTCTTTCATGCAATATTTTGAACTCCACTAAAAGGTGATTTTATGGCTGGAATACGAACATGTGGAAAATTAACTGAGCTTGAGAAAGGCACTAAAGCTCTGCCAGTGCATTAATTATCTGGCAAGTATGTTTTAAAACTGGTAAATCACCCATATCACCAGAAGAGACAGAGCAGGGATTCAGTCTAAATTAGAAACTAGCATTTTAGATTTCGTTCTTACCTAGATGCTTGAGTAAAGATAATGGCTTCTGTAATAACCACTGGAGTTCTGATACCTTCAAATTAGCCCTGAAAGAGATCACTCCAATTTGTGTAGCTCTCCTTCTCTGACACACTACCCCTCATGTATGGAAAGTGCAGAACATGAAATGATTTTCTTGGCAAATTAATCTGCTTAATAAAACAAAAACTGCATTTTGAGTTAGGTTCTTGAAAGGAAATTCAAACATCATAATAAACTTATGGAATATGCCATATTTTCATGATCCAGGATGTATGTTTTCTTGTAGGAGATAGGACTTAGATAAGGTCTCTCCGCATACATTTTAGTTATTCTTGCTTCATCTTAAAGTGAGGTCATTATACTGGATGAGTGACAGCACAATTTCTGTGCAGAAGAACTGATCTGATGCAATACTAATGCAGATTTCTGAGTGTGCTCTAAAGTAAAGTAACGGGACAGAAAAAAATAATGCTTAGACACAAAAAAAAAACTGCAATAAAGAGTGAAACTAGAGAAAACCTTGAAAATACTTTCTTGTGTCTTTTTATTTCATTTTGACACAAACTAAAATTCCTCTGTTAAGTGATATATTAGGAAGATTTTTATTTACAGAAGAACAGATTTGTTCTTTGTCTTTAGCATAGCCATTTTCTCTTTTATTTTAGTAAATGGAAATGTGCCCAGAAGTGTTTTCTGTGAGAGAGTAGTAAGCATAGTATGTTTTTGTTTTTGTTTAAATCATAATGTGCACTTCAGATGAGCTGGGTGATACTATTCTGCCTTGTTCCAGTGATTAAATCTAGGGCAAATCTAAGGGGAAAATAACAGAAGCTAAAACAACAGCCATCAGAACTTGCTATCAAAACTGTCCAGAGTCCTCGGGGAGACACGAGAGAAATGCTGATTCCTGGCATATGAAATATGGAATATCCTTGCCTGGTTCCAGGCCGCCTGATGATGATCACTCTTCCCTTGCTTGATGAAGGGCCAGCAGTGATGCTAGCCATTAAAGGACACATATTGAAGCCATGTGGCTCGGTGGGCTGCTGCAGAGCCAGGGCATGAGGTCTGGGAGTGCTGCCGAGGTCACAGTGTGCTTTGCTCAGGGAGATATGCAAAGGTACGCAGGCAGCAGGCTGTCACCGAAGCTAGGGACGGGGGTGACCAGACCTGGGGACTCTTGGGAGAACATGTAGCCACAGCGCAGCTTGAGCTGCACTTCTTCTTGTTGCTTCTGCTATGCTTCCTTGTGAAAGAAATGCCAGTTCCGCGCAAGTCCTCGGATTTCTTGGCCAGACTCTGGGACAGGAGGAGAGCTGGCTGGCCAGAAGACATGCACTGGGAATGTGGAGTGTGCAGCGCAGACGGAGTGTCATTTAAGGACTCACAGACTTCAATAGCTGCCTTTGAAAGCTCTTAGGTCACTAAGAAGAAAAACAAACAATAGCTGTATGGACACCTGTCCCTCAGGTATATACTGTTGCTGTGGTCCTTCTGCTGAACTTGAGCAGGGATCTGCTTTTGGGTCCTAAGCTTTTAGAGTCAGACACAAACACATTATTTATTGCTGTTTTTTCTTTCTTGCATGCTGCCAGCATTCATAACACAGCTAGCGACAGGAGGAAAAGGTCCCTGTTATCCTGGACCTTAGAGCCCGTGGTTTGATCCTTCTCGAAGACGTTCCCTTGTCCGTGATGTTGGAGCTGCCTCTGCGGGAAGGCCCGAGGACACTGCGGAGAGCTGACAAAGTACACAGCAGGCTCCGCGCGTCCCAGCGGATTACCTGGCGTCTGGTTCTGCCCTGCCCGCCACCGTCATATTCACTTAGGGATGCAGTCCTCTAGATGCTCTCCATAGTCACTAGCTAGTGATAGACGTTTCCAAAGGGCCATTTACCTCCTTTGTTTGGGACATCCATCCCAGGATAAGATTGATTGCTCTGCACTGCCTGGAGAGGCAGCCTCTCGGCTGCCATAAAAGCCAAATGCCTGTTTTTTATGGGTGGGTGAAATGAGTCTGATCTTCAGAGAGGAATGACGCTGAAAGGTCACCTCATGTGATACTGCCACAGCTGCCACAGCTGCCAAATTGGGTAATTTTTAAGGGCTTTTTGAATCTCATTAACACACTTAAAATAATATTTTAAGATTAAGCTTCTAGACTTTGGAGTCAGGGAAGCTATTATAAATTTGAAGAAATCGTAATTAACTACCTTCTATTAACCATCTTCTTGGATTTCTGTAGGCATTACACCGTTTTTTACTTATCCGTAAAGAGTATTTAAATTGCTGAGTAGGCCTTCCCGTACTAAAACTATTCCATAGAATACAAAATGCTGGATATAAAAAATAATACCCACTGAGTGGAGGATGGAGAACAGCAGACATTTCTGTTTACCAGTGTCTATAACACAAAAAAAGAAAAAACAACGTTTCATATCCAATTCAGACGGAACTAGCTGAAATTTTCAATGAATTGAAAGATAATGCCCACTCCATCCCAGAGTCTCCAAAGTGCTTTGGGCTGAGTGAAACATTTTGTTGACACGAAATGAAGGGTTTTATTTTGGTTTCAAGCAAATTCAAATATTCTAAGAAAAAAGGGAAATTTGTATACGGAAGTAACTTCAAATGAGAAAATCAAAACCTTTCATTTTCAAAATATCAAAATGAAGCCTTTCCGTTTGTCAGTGATTTCTTTTGTCTGAAGCTAACAATTCAGCAAATTTGATACGAATTCATGAAACATTTATGTGATGCTGAGTCTTCATTTTTTTCCAAAGAACAGCTATAGCTCAAAACTATTCCCAGTTTAAGCATTGTATCATGTTGTCCAGCCAGCCCATTACCAACACAGGATTTTTCCCTCTTATATAATCTCAAACCTGAATAGAGTCTGTGACAGACACTAATAAAAATGACAAATGGGTGTCTTGCTCCATAAAAATCTAGAGTTCCTGTTAAAATGAGGGGTAAGATTTCTTAACTCCTTGTAAAAAGATTTAAATTACAAAAATGGGTGATCTAAATAGTTTAAGTTATAGGAGACTGTGGCATCAACTCAGTCCATGTCCTGATAAAGCACCATTTTAAGTCTGATTCTGGGTTAGAATTTGTCTTTACAGCATTTCGCTGTGTTTCACAACATTACAGTGTTTCACTGCAAACATCCTTGGATTTTATTCAGCTACACTAGAGTTCTTCCATAGTTTTCACGGAAGGAGTTGGGTTAGCCCTCGGCACATAAATTACAAATATGCCTGCATGACTTGCTGCTGATTTGCATGATTATTGCAGCAAAGGCAGGACCGACATAAGGCAAGACAACAAGCTATTGATAAGGCCCCTTGAGGCAGGCTGGGGACAGTTTGGTCTTTCTGGACAGTGCCTTGATTTATGCTATAAATAATCAGGGTAGGGTTTTATGTTGGAGCCTTTGTGTGGGAGTTAAATGGGCTGACCTAACCTTTGAACTGATCTTTGTGCTGCAGCTCAGACTGATGGCACTGTGTTCAATGTCACAGTAAATGTTAAAGGGGCTCTCTAAGTGGTAATGAGAGCTCTGCAAGATGCTGTTACTGCTATCAGTTTTTCATTGGGGATTCTTATCATGTCTCTTTTGCTGATAGATTTCAACTCTCTTCTGTGGAGCATTTTCAGAAAATGATTGGGAGAACTTATTTACTACCGTAATTTATAAACAGCAAAGAATATTTTCAGGAGGGAGAAGAGGCACCATTAGCATAATACATGCTGGTTTTGTTCAGGCATACTCCAGCACAGGGGAAAAAGGAAGACTACTAGTGTTATAGTGTATAGTGTAGTGAACTACTTGCTTCAGTGGAAACTTGAGGTGATGATTGGAGGACAAATTTTATCCTTAATATTATTCAAGGAGTAGAGTATCTACAGAAAGTCCAAGACAGCATTAATGTAATTGGAGCACCTTTCCTGTTTGCTAAAAAGATTACATGTGCCAAATCCTACCTGTTCTTCCTGGTTGTGATCCTGTTGTTTTGTAGGGGACTGTTCAAATGTGTCCCTTTGTAAGTGCCCATCAGATCATCTTTATGCAGCAAAGAGTAAACCCAATGTGGATTGTGTGCTTCTGTGGTTTCTGTTAAATTGCATTGCAGCAATGGCTTTGTGATTTGTTTTAAAAGCAGCCTGTTTTAATACTCTGGGAATTCTGGCTCCACAATATTAAAAATGAGCACAGGATAGGAAACAATTGCTAGTCCTGGTGCATGTTGCTCCTGGACTTTATAACAGGCGGCATGGAAATGCAGTCAGGTTTCACCCTTCGTGCAACTGCAGCTAGAGAAGAGCAGGGTCCAGGAGGGGCAGGATGGCTGGATATGGAGGCTGGCAGGTCCCCAGAGCTCAGCCCTCTCCTCCTGGTACTCACCTTGTGCCCAGTCGGGGCTGGTGAGCACTATCAAATGAAGAAGCGAAGAGCAGCTCTTCCTCTTTCACACCTTGCTGTTGGGTGCAGATTGAGTTTTATGTGAGGGCAACTAAAATTAATTTTTTTCTTTTTTTCTGCATTAAGCAGCCTTTGGAACCAGTACTATGCCTCTGCAAGACTGGCATGCAAATGTTCCCATCTTAATAGAAATTAAAGAACATGCAGCTGGTAGTCTTCAAGCTTTCCTTTTGGTGGCATTTTTTCTTTTTCTTCCCCCTCTCCTCCCCTTCCTCCGCCTCTGCCCATGACATGTAAAGCTATCATCAGCTGTGGTAGGAGGCCATAGGTTTTCATTTTAATGGAGGAGGAGGGTGATAAAGACAGGTTTTATGCACAATCAGAGAATGTTTTCAGGCACTGTGAATGGAGACTGGGGCTCATTTAGCCTTTCTCTGTAGCCTTTGAGAGCGGCGCTTTACAGAAGAGCCCGTTAGAATTTATGAAAGTTTCATTGCTAGATTTGTCAGGCAACATCTGTGCATTGCAAAGAAGACAAATCGCTTTCAATTCTGTGGTCCTTTCATGTCATCATGGACAGGGACAAGCATGTCTCCTCACCCCGAGATGCCCAACCTCCGTGTCTGCTGCCTGTGTGGGGCAGGAGCCCTCATCTTGTGCTGAAATCAGGCAGGGTGATTCCCACTGGCACTATGGGAACAACATCCATGTTGCCCCCTCCATGTCTCCTGGCATGCAGTCCTCTCCCAGATGAGTTCAGAATCCTGACCTTTGGCATTTTTCTGGTGTTTTTTACTGGCAGAGGGAAGCTACCTGGTAGAATAGCATAAGGACTCTAGAGGTTTGAGGCCCCAACGGTGCAAGGCCCTTTGGGGACACTTCACTAAATGATGATCCCATAGTGTGGATTCTGTATTGGGAGAGTGGGAGGAGAAAACTTAGGTGGCACGCAGGGAGCTTGGGGCAGCAAATGGGACTGCAGCTTTGCCCATTTAGAAAATTCCATTTAGAAAAGGTAACTTGACCTGAACATATTACATTTAGCCTCTGTTGAGACTTTGTAGTGTTTGTTTATGGATTTCTTCTCAGTAGTCATGCTGCAGCCTGAGCCCACCTGTGAGGTACAGTCTGGAGGCATCCGAGAGCTGGCAAATCCTGTTTATCTCCTCCTAAAGTGAATACTGGATTTGTGTGCTCAGCCCGTCAGTCAGATTTGCATGTGCAAATCAGGAAGACTTGAGGAATGTAGGAGACAAGTGAGGACAAGCTTTACTTAAAAAACAGGTAGCTTGCTTGTGGCTAGACCACTGGGGAAGCCACGCTTATGTCAAGTGAGGCTTAAAATCACATTAGTTAAAACAAATTAGCTAACACATTTTCAAATGGCAACACTTCCTATTCTGATGTGGCTAGAGGAAACAGTTTCATGCTTGTGGTAGTGAGTAATGCCTTGCATTTATTTCTTCATGCTTTTTGTTCTGAAAATAAGTAGCTGATAACTGGGTTATCACATCCCTGTGAGATACTGGCATCAGTAACAGAACTGCCTGTAGTGATAATCTGGCTGAAAAACAGTGCCATAAAACAAAAAGGAGAAAAAGGATTATTTTTTAGTCCAACTAAATCTGAGATTGAGATGATTATGCTAATGGATACAAAAAAGGCAGGGCTGGAAAAAAGAAAAAGGGATCTGTAGGAAGACAGGGACCATCTCCTTCGGCAGCAGCCTGGATGTGACTCGGCTTCCCCGGGCACGAGGCTGCCCTCAGTGCCCAGTCATGCACTGTGCCAGGCTGGCAGGTGTTTCCAGGACCTTGTCCCTCTTCTCAAGACACGTGCGGCCTCGGAGGATGCCCAGGGCCGTACTCAGGGCATGCGGTGGCCTGACGTTGGGCAGAGCACGTGTCTGCATCCAGCTCTGCCCTCAAAGCAGCCTGCTCTGCCATTGCCCTTGTTACCTGTTCGCTTGCTACTTATTGATGGGTGGTAGAGATGCTAGAGAAGTTACACTGTCTAGGTTGAAAGCTGTTGGCTTTCCTGATCAATTAAGCAAAGGAGATGTTAAATTAGCTGTGTTTGGGATGTTACTGTCTTTTACAGCCTTTCTTTTTTAAAAGTGTTGATATATCTCTGGCACTAGAGAAAGAAAAGGTCTAGCTATATAATCTTGAAAAAAAAAAAGTCAATGGGCATATATAAGAACTCTCACCAGTTTTAATTACCTTTGTTGCAATACTGATGAGAATTAACAATTCATTTGGAGAAGCTTCTAAGTTTATAAGGTTGCACCTAATCCGTAATGCATTGCCTATCCAGACACAGAGGTGCCATTTTTTTGCAGAGTTGGTTTAAACAAACAATATTTTATATCCATATCTTTATTTGACATAAATCTTTGGTACGCAGAAACTGTTACTGCACTGAACACTGAAAACTTTTTATCCTATCAATTTTTTATTCTTCTTGCATGCTTTCTGTGCTCAGTAATATACTTTATGTGTTTATCTCTCTTTTTGCCCTTCCCAGCTGTTTGATTTGTGTTTTGGTAGCCAATGATTCTTATTTTCAGGTTCTTTGAATCTTAATCTATCATTTACACAGTTTGCATGTGGGGAAGCTGCTGCTGCTTCAAGAGACTGAGATGGTGTTAAAAAACAAGCACTGAAAATAGGAATACATTTAATATCTCCTCAAGCATACAACATTCATACTGTGAAAAATGTATCAATAAATGCACAGAGTCAACGATTAGGTAAACTGTTTTCAGGCTGATGTCCGCTAGAGCAAAATTGGCTTGTATTTGAGTGAGACTTTGGGTATCCATGTCTCTTAAGTGCCTATGCTCCCTGCAGCTAATGTATTACTGCGATTTAGCATGGGACTTAGAGAATCCCAAGCCCCAGATAAGAAACAAGGCTGAAAGGAGGATGTGGCCGTGCTGGGTGCTGCCTAGCTAGCAGTGATACTGCTTTGTTCAAGCATCCAGCAGGAGATTCAGGATCCAGCTGGCATTTTTACATGCAGGATTTCTGGGGACTCAGTAGGGCACTTACTCCCTGCTCTTCTGTTATATTTAAGTTGGAGTTAAACTGAGCCACCCTAGAAGTTATCTTCTTAATTTCAGGTGCAAATTATATGTCTGAAGGATTTCATTGTGACTATCCCACCTTTTATATGTGTCAGGGCCTCAAATCCTCTGTATAAACCATTCATATTTTTTAAGTATTGTTAAAAATACTTTTCAGCATCTCCATCGCTCTGGGCAGTTGCATGCCCATCTGTTCCCCTTTCTATAATTTGTTAGCTCTGGATTTGGCACTGTGGAAGAAAATTGGCATAAGACAAAGCAGAAACAGGACCTCTGTTGATTGACAGAATATTTTCTCAGTGGGAGAGTACAGTGAACTCAGGCATAAAAAATGATAATCCATAAGATATTTATCACTGGGGATCTAAATAGTAAGTATATAAACAAAGCTGTGGTTTCTCTTGAGATGCCATGGGGCCTACATATTTTTATGTTCTCCTTTAAGATAGATTGTTACTAAAGGAATGAATAGGAGAAAAACTCTTTGTTGATAAATTCCCTGTGAATCTGTTTTGAGCCTTTGCGTGTGTTCCCAGAAGCATCGTGTGTCACGTTACCTTTATATGCAATTGTGAAATGTTTAATTTAGTCACAATTTGTCCAAGAAGTTTTTTTTAGGCTAATATAATTGTACCCATAAACTTGAACCATGTGTTGAAAGATGCATGTTCCTCATCAAAAGTCCTCAGGAGGATTTTTTTTTTTTAATTCTGATCCTTGCTTAGAGGAAAAAAAGTAGAAGGTGGAAAGGGAAACCTTTGGGATGAAGAAGCAGATGGTCTAAAGCTACAAGGAACTTTAATGGCTTAGTGTTTTAGTGGGCTTCTGGAAGTTGTAATGCCTGTGTGTGGAAAAACAGATGGTCGTACTGTAAAAGTGACTGGTACTTGTGCATGCAAAACCTGAGATATGGTATTTTTGTCTCCAAACTGTAGCTTTGAATACATTGATGAACTTACTATGGACTTGTCAAGGGCATGAAGAAAATTATTCTGATTGGCAAATGGCAGCGTTATTGTTTGTGTCGGTCCCATTGTAGCTCATGCAATGCTCACTGGATTGCCATTAAATTATACTGCAGCAAAATAACTTTCCTAAGACTGCAGGGGATTTTCTGAACCGTCACAGAAAGAGGAAATGTATAAACTAAAAATATCTCATCCATTTAATATCATTGAGAAGTCATACACAGTGAGTGCACTCTGAGCTGACACAGATGGCACATTGCTCTACTCTAATTTTTGTAGCTTGAGTAAAGAACCTCTTGCAAACACCAATTGCTTTGTCTGTCCCCCCCCCTCAGTGCTCATTTCTGCTCAGGATGTTTCATTGCTGTCACTGGGAGCTCAGGACTATCATTCCTGACTTAAAACTACATCAAAAATAACTTGTTAGGAGCTTGGAGAGTAATGACAATCACACAGCTCTGTGCGATACAGTAAAGGGAACCAAACATGCATTAAGGGGAAGATACATTAGGGACGTGTAGATGGTGATGACACCAAAACTCTTGTCCCGTTACTTGTCTTTTATTTATTTATTTCCTTTTAATGAGAGCCTCCTGAGAGCAGGACCCTGAACCTGGTGTTTTTCATTCTATACATCAAACTTCTTCTGAACCTCCTCTGAGCACTTTTTGTTCAGGATCTGCTGTTCAGGACCCAGCGTAGTCTCCCTTGATATGCCCATTCAAGCTTCATATTGTTGATAGCATGGAGTGCTATCTCTGGTCATTTAAACTCATATTCCGTCTTAGGGTGGTGCTTTCCCGTACTGTCCTCTTGTGGTGTTTGCACTGATTGTCTCTCTAGATACCCACCCTGTACAAATTGGAGAGGGGATATGAGGTAAGCTGGTTTTGACCCAGTATGACCATTCTTACATTCAACAGGCTAGTAAGATGACCTAACATATTTAATGGTGAAGCTGAAGTGAGGTTTTGCCTTTTGGGGTGCAGTTGTGTGATACAGTTGAGTCAGTCCACTGGACTGGAGCATTAACCCCCCAAAAAGCAAATAGTTTTCTGCCATTTGGCCATTTGAATCAATTCAGCAATACAGAGGGAGTGGGGATTAAAGAAGAGAGAGAGCAGCAGAGAAGAAAAGACAACTATACCTTCAGCATCCGTGAGATATTGGACCACCTTGGCCTCACCCAGACAGCGAGGAATGTGGGTGCAGAGTTTGATGCTGCTCAGGAGCTGAAACTGTGGAGTCTGCCTGCATCATTTTGTTGATGCAGTGTCTGCTCTTCTCAGGTGGAAGGAGTGAGTTTGCACATAAGCAGCTCTATATTTACTTGCTTTTAGCGTTGGATGGTTGTGAAATTTATTAGTCTTTAATTATTGAGGCATAAAAACAGAATGTCCTTGTTGATTATTTTGGCTTGATCAGGAAACCTGGGTATTGCTCAAAGCAACTTTCCTTTTACACGTGGACGCACTTGTGCTTCTCAGAGCACAAGTCATTGTGCATCCCCTGTATCAGTGCCAAGGAGCAGGTACTTTATAGGTCAGTTATTAGAGAAATCTCTGCCCTAAAGAGTATGCAGTCTAATGCCAGGAACAGTTACATGGTTAAAAGCTGATGATAACAAAGTGCGATCCACAGTGCTGCAGTGTGAGGAAGAAAGTCTTGAGCATGTGGATGTGGCAATTCTTGAAGGCTATAGCTAACTGCTACCTGTTCAGTGGATGCAAATAATATTTCCATTTCTGAAGATGACTTGTCATTCTATCCAAATAAATAAACTGTTTGAACAGGAATTGGAGCATTTGTCCAAATGACATTATAGAAAAGATTGTATTTGCTTTCTGGAAGGAGATGGGATCATTCATTTTTTAGTCATGGCCCTGGGTGGATGGTGAACTCCCTTCTGAATCTGATTTGGCGTGCAGTGGATATGTACTCTTTACAGATACAATCGTGATTGATAGGATTTTTAAATGCCTTATTTGACAAGTACATTACTCACAGAACTGTTCCTGCATGAGTCCATAATTGGCAGAATATTAACTGGGGAAAATTTTTGTCTTTTTGGTGGGAAATCGTTAAGCAGATTTGTAGTTTTGATGAAAGATTCTGTTTGATAAAAGAAAAAGATTTTTTTCTCTTTTTGTAAGAAAACTCCAGAGTTGACATTAGCTTAATTTATGAAGAAAAAGTCCTATAAAATGAATCAGTTTTTTCTCTATAGGCATTAAAATTTTGAAAAATTAATTTACAACTTCATAATTATTGAAAGATTGTCATGCAGGCAATCAAAGTAGAAGGGCAAAGCAGCCCAAATACAAGTCTTCTGTTGGATTCCAAGGAGTTTTCTTGGAAACAGAAAACATTTGACTAAGTTACAGAGGGTGGAGGGTAAGAAACATGAAATAGTGCAGCTGTATTGCTGGATGGCAGAAGAAAAGACGCTTGCTACATTAGGGTCCTACAGTTGTTGATAATCCTTCATGGAGAGACCTTGCTGCAGAGAATATGGGAACAAGCAGCAGTGCAGACATTCAGCAAACCCTGCACATCTGCATATCATACTGGTGCTTGGGCAGGAGCAGCAAACGCTCACAGACCTGCTTTCACCCCTGTGTCCATAGAACCACAGAATCATAGAATCATTATGGTTGGAAAAGACCTTCAGGATCATCAAGTCCAGCTGAAAACCCATTAACACCACATCTGCTAGACCATGTCCCTGAGTGCCTCATCTACACGTTTCCTGAGCACTGCCAGGGACGGTGACTCCACCACTTCCCTGGGCAGCCTGTTCCAGTGCTTAGCTCCTGTGCTGCATGAAGCCCTCCTGCTTTGCTGTGCTGCCTTTTGGGTTTTCGCAGGTTCTCTGGAGCTCCTGTGCACTCAGCAGGTTCTGTCCAGCCACCAGAGCTCACTGCTTCCTTCCAACACTTTCCTGACATTCCTCCTGCCTCTCAGACATTGCTCTGCAGTCCCTGGTGTCTCACTTGCTAGACGGGGTTCTCTCAAGTGCCTCTTCACCTCTCAGAAACCGCGATTACCAAGCAGAGCCCTGCCAACCATGCAAACAGTCAGCCTGCTAAAAGCCAGCCCTTCCCACTGTCGTGTCAGCTAGAATTTGTGGCATCCTTATTATTATTTTTTTTTCTTTTTTTGGGGGCGGAGGGGTAATATAGTTTTTAAAGAGACAGATTTTAACTTCAGGGAGTGCAAGTATCCATGTGAATAAAGAATGCACCTGAATTTATGCCCACATTTAATCAGCACCCAAACTGCATTTGTAAAACAACACTCCATTTCAGCAGAGAAGGAAATATCATAATGTCCCAGTCTTCACTTAGTCATGACATTCTAGCTTAGCTTTGTATACTGAAAAAATTCAAATTGTTTGACATACACAGGCTTAAATAAACATTTACCCTCTTGGCGCTTTATCCAAGTACAGCCCCAAAAGTATTTGAGACTTATCCATTAGTAACTGTGAGAAGAATGCAAGACCTTCCCTGTAGTCATTCATGTCTAATCTTTACTAGCTGTACTCTTCCGAGATTTGTACTCTTGGGAAGAAAAAAACAAGGGATTTTTTTTTCTCCATTTTTTTTCCTGAAATCATTTTGCCATTTCAACCTTTTTTTTTTTTTTCAAGTTTAAGTTTGGTAATATGAAAACTAAGCTGACATCTCAGCCTATCGTGAGTTTATGCACTAGGTTCTCTGTCAAAGCTCAAAGCACAGCTTGATTATGTAGATTCCAAATTCCTGGAGTATGAAGAGTTTAGCTTGAGTTTCATGGGTGTAGATCTGCAAGCCTGTTACTTGAGTTTTGCCAAAAGGAAAGGAAATTTCCCTCAACATAGCATAGCTGAGTTTCTCAGTCTAAACCTCTGTAATTTATAAATTAGCAGTCTTGGAAAGCTGGAGGAGTAGGGAGTGCTGGAAACATAGTGTGCTCCAGGGAAAACAACATTGCTGCGTCATGAGCTTTTCCTGTGTTGTTATAGAGCAAAGCTGGGGAAAAGGAGCTTGTTTCTCAATGCATGCGGTAAAAGAATCAGCAAGGAACTTTGCATTACCTACACAGGAAGCATTGCTGTGAATGTTCAGGTTCCTTCACAATATTTGTTGGGACTTTCAGATTTTAATAGGCTTGTGATTCGTTTCTGGAAGCAGATCCTCCGTGTTTCTCACACTAGTGCTAATTTCTTTAATGTTTCAAGTAGGGCTCCCTCACTTATTTTGGTGGTAGATTTTACTTTCTTATGAGATGATACATACTTACATACGTACTTGTACATAGATGTCTTCCCCAATTCTTGCAATTTTTTCAAAGGTTTGTGTTTCTAACAAAAACAACAAAAAAGCATAAAGGACTGGAATCAACCTCATTACTAGGCATAAAAAAAAGCTGATTTTCTCTTTGCATCCAGCTGCAAGAGTCAGCACTTCCCAAGGCAATTCTTATCTCAGATGTGCTCCATCTCTCCACCACACATTGAGGAGGCTGAGGAAATGGGTGCCTCAGCTAAACATCTAAATTTGGAGGTGAAGCCTCAGCAGTGTCCCAGGGATCCCCCTGGGAGTTCCTTAAAAGCAAGAGTCCCCTTTGTGGAAAGGAGATCTCTAAGCCTCTGTCTACTGCAGTCAGGCATAAAATCACAGAGTCATTATTTTTGGAAAAGATCTTCAAGACCATCAAGTCCAACGGCAAACCCACCACACATTGCCTGCTAAACCATGTCCCTAAGCACCTCATCTACCTGTTTCTCAAGCACTGCTGGGAACGGTGACTCCACCACTTCCCTGGCAGCCTGTGCCAGTGCTTCACTACTCTTCCCATGTAGAAAGTTTTCCTGAGATCTAACCTGAACCTCCCTGGCACAACTTGAGGCCATTTCCTCTTGTCCTATCCGTAGTTATTCTGGAGAAGAGATAGACCCCTGCCTCACTACAATCTCAGGTAGTTGTAAGAGTTGTACTGGCATGTGTGTGCTGCAGCACACCATCCCTTTGTTTACAAACGCACCGAGACATTGGTGTCCAACACTCTCCAACATGCAGGGCAAGGTGGACTTTCCTGGTCACACATGTAACTCAGAAGGCACTCTAGTCCCTTGCATCCAAGGGTTTACCCTTGGATCATTGCTTTATTAACAATGATTTGTTAGAAAGATGTTGCATTTATGCCTATTAAATCCCAGTAGCTTGAGTACTAGCTTATGTCTCATTAGGAGTAATCACTCCTTAATGTTTACCTCTGAACCTGAGAATAGCCAAGGTTAACAAAAAAATGCACTGTCGAAGTAGAGACTCCGCTTGGATGTTTTAAGTGTAAAACATCATTCTAACATCTTTAAAGTGAGCAATTAAAATCCAGTTCACTTCACATAGATCTTACAATATACAAATGAATTATCTGTGTATCAATATTAAGAACAGAACAAAAAGAGTTTTACTTAAATTTTAAAGGAACTACTAAGAGACCTTTAACACTGCATTATACAGCACTGACAGATAATTTTTTGTTTAAACATTTAGAAATGAAATTAATGATTAAGTATTGTTTATTTCACATATCAGATCATATTTATAATCAGTCCTTCAGAATCAACAAAATATTTTAACATTGAAGTAGGAGGTGAAGAGGCATTATAGCTAGCTTTACTGGCACAATGAACAAGATGAGCATATTTTTCACCTTCTGAAGTCAGTTATTTGCATTGTTCTTTTGTTTCAGTTTTAGGTGTGGAAAAGACAGATTAATTTTTTTATTTTGTGCTTACTGTGTTTGTTCTCAGGTTGTTCTCTACCAGTAAACTTGAGTGCCCCCTTTTCACTTGGCGTGCTGGGTTCATTTTTCCAGCAGTGTGTCGCAGTGAGCAGTGCCGTCTCAGCTGGAAAGCAGCTAGTTCTGTGACTCCTGCCCTGCTGTGGAGCTGTGTCTCTTGGTCGACTGACTTTTGTCGGAATCACGCTGCTCCTGCAATGTGCGTTCGTCCCTTAGTAGATGCTGAAGAGACACTTCAGAAATACTGGGAATGGGCCATATTTGGAGTTTGCTTCCTGCGAGTAGGAATACGCAAGTAAATAAATCACACCCCTCCTCTGGGAGTTACACAGCTCTCCAGGGACAGAGCAGATTTGAAATCAGGTCACCAGCTTCTCAAATGCATGTGCTGCTCTGGAGCTGTACTGCTCTTCTTGTTCTCTGGGGGTTGCTCGAATCCCTTATGAACATAGCCGTTTGCTGAAGATTATCCCAAAGAAAATTAAGCAATGTATACGACCCCAAAATGATAAATGTACTTGCTGGAAATGCTGCACGACTTTCCTTTTGGAAACAAACCCTTTTTTTTTTTTTCATATATATATATATATATGGACAAACCAAAAGGTATTAGGTTTCTTGACTGTGGTGGATTTTCTTCTTTTTAAAATTCTTCTGGATCAAACTCTTGTGTAGATATTTCATACCATTTCAGGACATGTTTTTTTTTTTTTTTCCTGCTATTTTGAGGAGAAATTCTGAAGTCTTACCAGTCATGGTTTTCTAGTTCTATAATAGGATATAGTTAATATATTGCTGAACTGTCACGGCTTTCAGAGGTGGCATTTCATATAGAACAGTAGAATAAGAGAAATAGGCACTTGCTATGGAAAAAAAAAAAGGAAGGAGTATTCCTGGAAATGCGTAGTTAAGAGTACATTACCAGTGGTACTCCTACTTACCTGAGAAGGTTCTTAGACATACAGTTGATTTCCAGTTAGTTTGTTTGAAATACCTCTGAATTCAGAAAAGGACCTTTAAAACGGTATATTGCGCTGGCAGAACTGCTTCTAGCCTGTAAAGGGAAATAATACCTTTGAGATCAGCAAGCTGCTTTGTACTTATCGTCAGATAATTGAAGTAAAAATCTGGCCCAAAGAGTTTTCAAGCATGCACTGGACACACCTGCTTTAGGAAGCATATAGCTGTTGAATGTAATTAATATTTTGAATTAAAGAGTGTGCAAGCTCTATATATAATCCTTTATGACTCATGCCTTTTCTTGGTCTGCTGTCATTTCACTTACTGATTTTGCATGCCTGTGTATTAATACCTGCTTGTGTATTGTGGATGAGACTGCGAGTGCCTTACCAAAGTCCATAGGGCTAAATGACACTTTTAAATGCCAATAAGCTCAGAAATTTTTTAGATTCCCATGATGGCATTGCTATTAGAAGGGGCTGCTAGCTCTTTTAATTATATATTTAAAGGAAAGTATTTTAAATGGCCAGTACATCGTAATTTCTCTCCCTCTAGTGTATAATTTAAATAATATAAGGGAATTAAATTCCTCTGAGGTTATAGACAGACAAGGACTTGAAATATTGCCTGGAGATAGGTTGGGCTTTCCTATTAATGGGACTCATTTTTATGCAGGGAATTACCACATTCACACAGACACCCTTTCCCTTTAGTATTCTTTTTTGTTCTTCAGTCTCTGAGTGACAACATCCTAAAAGAGCAGTGTGTGGCAGATGATTAAAAAGGACAAATATTCCAGCCGGCATCCTGAATTACCTCCTGAGCCGCTCTGATGATTGCTTGAGCTCTCTCTGGGGCTGCAAAGATGATTCAATAAGCTCTAATTGAAACAAATATGTGAGAAAGAAAAATACGCTTTGTTGATTATCTGCACTCAGCTATATACAAAACCTGGTTTCCTCTGGGTTTTTTCTATAAGTAAGTGCACAGCTGATGGGAACTTAGTAAAGGCATTTCCTCATCCTGCTAGGAATCAGCAGGCACGAGCAGACAGAGCGGCTGGCAGCGGAGAGTGCACATTAAGGCACATTCATCTAGCATGTGTTTCATTATCTAGATCACATTCTGAATGGCCATTACAAAGCAGTTCTGTATCATCTGTACGTTATGTATAACAAAGCATGGTTACTAATGCGAGTCATTAAATAGCAACTGCATCTTTTTCAGTGTGGAAACAGTTAGGAACACTTTGTAGTAAAATACTTACCCTAATATGTGGAAGAAAGATGAAGGGATGAGGAAGAGGCAATTTATTCAAGAAGGAACTATGCTAGTTTCATCCATTGTATTCTTGTTCTCTTAGTTTTTGCTTGCTCACAAAATAATAGTCTGCTTTAGTGGTGCTCTCGTGAATTTCAGTGGCATCACTTGTGGAGCAAGCTATGATTAACACCCAACCATCGAAAACAGGAATATGAGGATATTTTGGCCTGTTTTGACTACTCAAATATGTCTTTGAAAGCAAAACTCACTCTGAGAGAGAAATGGTCATTCTTCAGATGAGATAAATACGGTGTCCATCTCTGTTCTCATTTTGCTGCTCATTTCCAAAAGCTGCTGCAGGCTAATCTGTCCCAGCAGCTCCTGCAAGCTCTCTGAACACTGCAGCTATTTGGTTTAGGAGGTTTGCAAGATGCAAATCGTGTCAGATGAGAGAGCACTGAGCTAGTCTGGGGCATAACTGAGAGTCGACCTTGATACTGCTGCATGTTTCTCTGCCTTATATGTGTATATAGTCCCTGGGCTGGGGATGTCCCAAGTCACTATTCTCAGGCTAAGCGGATGTGGTCAATGAATTTCTCCCGCTAGCA
>JAUBNY010000568.1:1363997-1375110 GCA_032275445.1 Crypturellus soui | reverse complement strand
CACGTGTACCCTGAAGCCTTTTGCAAATATTTGAGGCACCTTAGATATAATTTGAAAATTCCCCTATCAAAAATGGCACGCCAAGATAACTGAAGTGCAGGAGTGACCTTTGTTATAACTCAGCACATGAGACAAATAGAAAGTGAAAACTCTCCTGTCTTGCCAGCAACTTACTCTCTCTCCACAAATAAGCTATTCATAAACTGCTACAGAGAGGGTAAATTGTGTGGCACATATTTCACTTTCTCTGTCTTCAGTATATCTCACCAGACACCCTGCAGCTTCAAATAGATGCATTTTTTTCAGATTAAGCACTTCCTAAAAGTAATGGTCCTTGATAACAAAACTGGGGAATGATTTGCTGCTTGATTAGAGACCAACCCCATGAAAATAACCCTTTTGATTGATGTACTGTATTACAGTGAGTGATCCTTCCCTGCCTGTCCTTTGCATGACTTGATTTGGCAAATAGCACTAACTGCAGATGGACTAAGACATTCCAGGGAATGGCACATACAGTGGAATAAATCCTGTCCCAAAATCGTGAGTTCAGCTAAGACATCTAATTGACTAGCTCTTGTACTCTCTAATCCTGCTTTTATTTCCTTTGCTTGCATTATTTTCCCAGCAAACTTCTTTATTTTGTAATGAGTTTTAAAGTAGGAAATCTTGATGTACTAGTTCTTAGGTTATATAAGTACATGATTTCCGCCTTGAGAGACTTCTGGTGTCTTCCAGGCTCGAAAACAGTGTATCACCCTTCGTTAGTGGCATTCCTGTTAAATGGGGCGTATGGCCCTTGAGAATTCAAAATACAGGCAATTTAAGTAAATTCACGTTGTTAAATTCTGCCTCACTTTGAATTAAAGATGTGTGCACTTCAAAGGGTCAGACTGGATGTACATCTAATAGCTTAGCAACCTACACAATATTCTTAAAACTACCAAAGTCAGCTGGAAATATTGTGAAATCAAGCTTTCTTTTATGCCATCTCTATAATTTCCTATTTTTATACTATAGGAAGCTAAGACAATGTATGCGCTGGAGGAAAGGGAAGGAAATCTTTCTCCCATCGTTTCTGAAACTTAGTGCAAGTTCAGATCTACTTCAGTTCTAGAAGTGACTGAAGGAGTCTTTATGTTTTTGTTAACCTTTTTGAAGTGCCCTTATTTAGTGCTGTTTGTTAGGTTTCTGACTGTCAGTAAATCCTAGTGAACTTGCTGGAAGCCAGCAGCTGGCAGGACCTGCAAGCAATGACTCCAAGCCAAAGTTCCCAGCATTTCCAGACTCATTCCTGTTGAGCCAGGACTCAGCAGTAGCTTGTTGTTATATGCTCATGGAGCTAGGTAAGACTGTGGGGAAAAATAAAAAGTAAAGACTCTGTTTCAAATTGTAAATACTGAGATGGAATTTCACTTTGGGGTGAAGGAAGGATTTGGGAAGGATTTCCCTCCCTTTTTTTTGAGCCCTGAAATTGTTTGAGCCCAAATCTGTTCCATGTTTTCCATAAGCCAAATCCACTTTCTCCCCGCTCCATCCCAACCAAACATCTTTGCTCTACTCCATTAAACGGAACTGCTTAAATTGCCATTTTCACATGATTTTCATGTGAGTCTCCAATGGACTTTTCAAGCAAACTATATTTTTGAAAGGACACAGGGCTTCTCACTGGTCACCTGTATTGAATGATTCCCTGGCCACTGTCTGGTGAGCAAGATTCTGTATTAAATTCCATGCTTTCGGCAAACAGTGTGTTTGATAACCTAACCTGTGACAATTTTGGAAGCCTAATAAATGGTGCTTCAGTTTTATTTACTGATATTTCACTCAAATATGAATGGAATCTGACCACGGAAATATTAAATTAGCTCTACCATGCCCTTCTCTGTCAGAAGGAGGTGAATTATGAACAATAAATAAGTGCTGAATGAAATACTCGCCGAGCAATTTGCACTATGCCTGGGTTATTAGAAATGAAGCAATTCCATTTAATCTGTCCCATCCAGGTTCTCCGGGTTCCTAAACTCTATTAAAGGAAAATTATTCTTCAGCATGCTGGAATGAATGACATACAAAATGAGTAGGATTGTAAAAGCTCTGATTTTTTCAAGCTCAGGTGTCCTCTTCTCCCTTAGTGCTTTGGGACATAAAGACATAGTTAAAATTAAAATACAATGTTGCAGGCAAAACTGGAAGATATAAGAACTAAACCACATGGAACAGCCTTTTGAGGAGAGAAACTGGGAGAAGGAGAAAGGACTGATAAAAAATCACTTCCTTGAGTGGACGGGAGTTAGTAGAAGAATGCGATGGGCTCAAAAAGCTGACGGACAGGAAAGGCAGAGGACTGTTCAGAATGAATCTTCAGGCAGAGTGACCATTACGAGAAGGAACGAGGAATTGCAGGAATCAGTCTGGACTGAACACTGTTCTTTATAGCACACCTCCTGATTCCCAGATTGGAGGTGCTTCAGGAATCCCCCAGCCCTTCATTTCTTCTGCCTACCACTGCAGCAGAAATCAGCCTGGGCTCAGTCTGGCTTGTTTCTTCCCCCGAAGTGACCACGTCCTCATGAATCCCAAAAGACTTGAGCTCCTCACTTTGCTTTGTAGCTTCGAGCTCCTCACTTCCCTTTGTAGCAGGCAGTCAAATGAGTGTTTGTTTTATCAGGTCTGGTTCTGCTGCTCTCACCCATCTTTACACCATATGGCACAAATACAGTTATAGCTTTATACATTATAAAATAAATGATGAAGAAAGAGTGCTGAGTTATTCTTTGTGTTATTTAGGGATGTCACTAGGGCAGAATCTGTGCTACCAGAAAAGACGCTGTATTCACTGTGGCTGTAGCCTATAGACTTGTAGCCTGTGAGCCTATAAAGTAGAAGAAGTGATGAGTACACAGCCTTTGTCCATGCCTTTCAAAAGCCTGAGCTGCTTAATTCATCTTAAAATAGAAGTGGTAAAATTTAAACTGGCTGACTAAGAATAATTTATTTTTTTCTATCCAAGTCAAGTCAAGAACATAAATGTTAATCACTTTCATGTATATTTCCCTGTTACAACATTAAGTGAGGGAGGAATAAGAGGGGCTTCTCCAATATAAAGAGAATTTTCTGCCAGTGATTAACATAAATCAGGAATTCCAATCTGGGTGTCTCCCAAGTGAACCAATTAAAACATTGCAGTGCTTTGGCTTGCTGATGTTGCTTTGGAAGTTGGAGGGAGGATCTTCTCTTTGTCTTGCAAGTGGAAAATGCAAAAAACAACAGCAACAAAAAAGCTAATCTAAAAACAATGTGGTTGCATTGGTTAAGGCAGAGTCCTCAGTAGAGAGTTGAAAAACTCTCTAGTCCTTTTGACCAGCTGACAAGATAGTTCTTTTCATCCTTACATTGCATTGCACCTAACATACTCAGTAAAAGTCCCTTAAAATGTTTTGTCCAACCTCCATAAATGGCAATGGCAAAATCACATGTGATTCTGATGTGATTCACATGCAATCAACTCTTTCCTTGCAGGGGGGCTGGTTATCGTTTTGATCGCGAGTGCTTCTGTTCAACTTCCGTGATATGATTCAAATATTCTGCTGGAAATTCACCACTGACTTTCTAGGCCAAGCCTCATTCAGCAGTATTACGTTGAGGCTAGTCTGAAATATTTTCAAATCAGCTGTGATGGATAAGTATCAGTGCAAAGGTCATCACCTCAGGGAGATTTTTATCAGGTTAAAGCTTGAGCTGGTTGAAAATATGTAGTAAAAGTCTCTCTAAAATAGAGACATCCATTATCTTTTGGAGTGCGAATGAAAATAGTTTTTAAAATCCTTGAGTCTGATCTCAAAATCTGGACAAATTCAAGTGTTTGTTGAATACTGAAGAAAAAGTTGTGTGGAAGTAAGAAATAACTTTGAAACTGAGCCAGGGCTGACTTTGCAGTATTTTTATTCCACATCTAGCTACATACATCCTAGTTACTAAAAACCAAGTGTGGCATGGTTACCCCCTTGTACATTATGGGATGAATGACCATCAGGAGGTACCCAGGAAATATTTCCAAACCTGGAAGCACTGAATGCTGTGGAAATAATTACTCAAATAAAAAGAAGGCTTGGACTGCTTTCAAAATATTAGCACAATCTTACTCAAAACCACAGGAAAAACTGAGGGAAAAAAAAAAAAGAGGAACGAGAAAAAAATTGGCTCCTTCATATCAACAGCCAGCCAGAACCCTCCAAGCACATTGGCTGCCCTAAAAGCATATTTATTCAGCTTTCAGCAGAAAATTAGTAGGAATCAAACTTCATAGGGCAAAGGTGATGTGCTGAGCAGGATCTACCAAAAGAGTTTAGAATCTGTTATTAAACTAGAGAAAAAAAGAAGTTTGTTTGGTTTAACATGATGGGTGCTTTTTGAACCATTCAGAAGTTCCTATTTGGGGGTATCAAGTATTCCAGATTTGGAATCCTAAAACTTTGTTTATTCTTTTAATGTGAATCATGAGAACAAACTAGCTGGATAAAGAGGTTTTTCTCATGTGACTGTTGTTTTTCTATCTATGTATGCATAAGTATATTCAGTGGATTACATTTTGTAATGGATGTGATGACTTCATACCCGTTTTAGTTTAGGCTTGTAACACTATCTGCAGGAAAACAGGACAATTTTATGCTCTGGGAAAATGTCTCCTTTTTTTCTATCATCTCACACTAGTACAAACAATGCTCACAGGAAGGGAACAAGGACTCTTGTGTTTGCCCATTGTCTGCAGAGTGCTCATTCAGTCAGTCATTATTTGTAATTTTTCTGCTGCCTTTGCTTATCTGTTTTTCTTCCTCCCAACTGTAAATGGAATGTGTTCTGTGTGCTCTGTGCCCAGGGCAGTGGAGGACTAGCAGGAGTGGGGCCTGCCAGGTGCAGAGGAGTGGGAGCTGCCAAGACAGCACGAAGGAGACCTGTTGTCCTCCTCGGTCCCACTCTTCCCTTTTGATTTGTGTGCAGTCATGGCGAAGGGCATGTGTGATGTGACTCACCAACCTAAATCTCTATAGAAGAACAGCAGTTGCTTATTCTTATAGATAGTCATTTTATTTATAAAGGTCATCAGTGCATCGTGTTAAATGTTGACTCTCTGGAGTTCACACGAAAGGACATTTCCAACCAGAAAATCACAGTGTGTGCTCATAGTATTTCTCTAAAGCCTTGAAGCTCAGCCTGAAAGCAGCACATACAAGCTGAGTTCTCAGAGCAATGATACTTGGTTCTGAAATTGTCACCATTTTAGCATCATCACAGAGCTGGCTGCCTAAGAGATATGAGTAATGTAGAGTAGAAATGAGAAAAGCGAGGTAAACATAAAGGAGGAAAGAAATGTGTTGCCTAACTCAAAAATGTAGAAAGTGTTATGGATAATATGGCTAGGGAAGGTCTGTAGCAAAATTCTTAGTTCCTGGGCATGTGTCGTTCATGTGAATAATGCTTACACAGCAATTAATTTGAGCTATTTCTACCTTAGCAGCATTGGCAGAGACATATTTTCAGCCTGTAAAACAGGTCTTTAACAATAGGCCTATCACATTGCATTAGCAAGGAGTTCTACTTTGGGGTATACAATGCTTCTTGAGTTTCTTCCTTGCATGCATATTTGCTGTCCCAGCAGAAGACAGAGCCTGTAATCTAATAGGTGCATGGCCCTGGTCCACAGATTTTTCTGATTTGGCTATTTTTTCGTTTCACCTTCCTGGTGATAAAACAACTGTAGATAAATAGTAAAACAGGGCAGTTTAGTACTTGCAAGCAGAATTTGGATGGTGTTTCTCCACCAGGTAGGAAAAAAAAACCTTTTACTTTCTAGGAAATCCAGAGCCAAGCTTGACAATTCTAAGCCTTTTTTGTATCACTAAGAGGTTGGCAGTGCTCACCTGAAAGGCACCACTGATAGGAGGTGTTGATCTGTAAACTGCAAATCTTGCCCTAAATGCTCTCTCTGTGAAACAATGAAGCCCTGCAAATTCTGGTATCAAATAATTCTTCTATCCACTAGAAATTAAAGGCAGTTTTTTGCTTGAGGCTGTTGTACTGTGCATGTTACTTTTAAAAGGCACAGAAAAGTTAGATCAAAGAGTATGTAAAAAATTTAAATTTCTGTTACTTCAAAAACATTGTGCAGAAGCGCCCCAGTTATGATTATCTTTCGTCTTGCAATGGGCTTTCTTTTTTATCTGTTCTACATCTCTCTTCCCACATAAGGCTGCTCTTCCCCCCGCCCCGCTTCCTTTGCGATGTAATTTAATAAATTGTTTGAGCAAACATGCTGTGTAAATTGACTTCTACTAATCCAGGAGTGCCATTGGTAGAGAGGGGTGGTGTGAATTAGCATATGAAAAGTAAAACACCTTAACTGAATAGGTGCTTCTCTCATTCCCAGCCATTTACTTTTCGGTGTTTTGGAACTGAGATTGTGCTTTGTCTTTCACTAAAGAGAATCCTTTGGTTTGAAAGTGAAATTGGTTTACTTTGTAAGATTAAGCTTATTAATTGTTATAAACAAAAGAACAGCAATATGTATCTCCCAAGCAACCGTAATTTCTCAACTAGATCATCACACGAGCAGGTTTTTTTTAAGTATGCTATTAAACGAATAAGTTTGTGCAAGGAATGCACAGACTGTGAGATAATATATTTTTTCAGCAGAGTCTAGGCCCTCTATTTTCAGATATGAAATTTATCTCCTGGTGTTTCACCAGCAGGGTTTTATGTGTGTGACTTTTATGGATATAAGTACATTGTATCCCCTCAAAGTATGAGTTAAATTTTTTGTAATTTGTCAAATTACGTTGTTACTTTAAAAAAAAGTATTTGCAAAGCGAGATTCAAAAAAAAAGGAATTTTCAGAATCAAGGAATTGATTTATATATCCTATGTATTTTTTTTCACAAATTAGAAATAGCTTTACACATTTGTGACAGTCAAATGCTGCTCTGATTGTAACTGCAAGTGTTTTGAAGCATAATTTATGAGCAAGTATGAAACTAGACCTTGTAGATCACCTCCCCCTTTTTAAGATTAATCTAGCAGAGACCTGCAATCCTGCAATCCTGGCTGATGCAGATCTCCCAGTGACTTAATGGAAACTTTTCTTAACAACCAACCAACCCACCAACTAAATGTGTAGGAGGCCCATGCACTCTCATGGGCAGTTTAGACAAAGCAATCTCATCACTGGCCTCTATTAATACCTGTTAGCAAGGAAGGGCTAATGGATGGGGCTGCACTGAGGCCTCCTATTGATTTTCTTAGGAGTTGGATGCTCTGCCGCTCCAGGAGCTGGGACTTTTAGAAATGCTGAAAACGTGGAGACTGCAGTAGATTTATGAGACTTGGCACTAAGAGGGGCAGGGTGGGCATGTGAGTAATAATTTGCATGATCAATCTCCTCATTTATTAATCTTTTCAGATGTTTCTGAGCAAAACGCATGTTGTGCAAATCTGTTTCTAAGTGGATCAAGAGACATGAGGGCTTGGCATGTGGTCAAATTACATCATCTTAGCAAGTGGTTGGCCTTCACTGATGCTTAAGCTAATGTGTTTTACCTCAGGAGTGGGTGGGCTGAAAGCAGGTGCAGGGAGCATTAGGGCAGCTCTGTTTGCCCACATTAACTTGTTAACACCACACCCTGACCACATGGGTCGTGGACGTACCCAAGGATCCAAGAGCTGCGGACGGACAGAAGCTGTCAACTAGGGCATCAGCCAGTTGAGAAAGGGATGACAAAATAGTCCTTGCTTGAAACAGCAATTTGGGGAAGCGATTGTTGACTCAAAAACAGTACTCCCACTTGCACACCTGCTTTAAATAAAACTGGTGCTCAGTGTCACAAATAGGGTTCATAAATGAAATCTAGCACTGAAAGTCTATGCCGAAGTTCTACAAACATTATTAAATTAGTGCTAGGTATTCAGAGACACAAGTCTGTGAAATGGAAATTTGTTTTTATTAAAATTTGCAAATTGAAAGAGGGAGAAATGACTGCCTTTTTTATTGATTTCTAAATGAATAATTTCACAAGGGATGCCTCATAGAATAAAGCATGGAGGCTGATTTCCAAATGCAGGTACAAGTTTGAAATTCTGCTGTGTATTGCCAGTTTATGTCATTTTGTGAGGTGGAAATATAATTTTATACAATATTTAGGAATGCAAAATCCCTGCACAGTGGGGCTAGTCCCTTAGTGGCAGCAAAGCACATATCTGTGACAGCCCAGAAAGAGAGCGGGTTTGCAGATTTGCTACTCCTTCCCAGAGGCAGGAGCATCCTTGGCTGTACCAGTTCCATAGCTCAAGGCTTGCAAGTCCCTGGATGCCAACGGTTTGTGTCTGGCCAAAAGGCAGAGCATCAGACTTGTATAAGTTAGAGTGTCCATCTTTAAACCTGAAACCTGTCCTAGGAAGACCTAGGCAGAATTAATTGCAAGAGGAACCATAGAAGCCCAGTCTCAGATTGAGCAGGAAATAGGGGCAATACAGATTTCTGCCAGCAGCGGAGCTCGCACTAGAGGATTGCACCCTTTGTGGCACAGGGAGGGACTGGTGGGTATCCCCTGTTAATGCCAATTAGAATTACACGGTGTTTATTGAGCGAGTGGTTTCTTTCTGTTGGTTAGATTGTTAGCTTAACGAGATCAGACAAGATCTAATGAAGGTGGACGAGTACGTAACATGTTTGTAGTAGTTAAACTGCTCTGTCCGGGGATTTTCTGAGACAGTGCCACGGCATGCTCTGATAGCCCGCTCACAGTCATATTGTCCTGTTCCCACAGGTGCTTTCCTGGGAAGTTGTCATATTGTCAGCGCTGTTATTTTCTCTCATATTGAGCTCAGCAATTTGTTGTCAGGCTGATTTAAGGGGCCATTCAACGTGTACATGATCAAATGAAGGCTTCCTTTTAATAAATGGTGAACTATGGCTTCATCATCAAACTGAAGTGCAATTTGTGATTGATTCTTGACAAATCAGTCAGCACAAGCCAGCTACATGCTAACATCATGAACGATTGCTAAAGGAGAGCTGCCTCCTGGGGCTACTTACCTAAAAAAGGGTTAGTAGCCAACAGACAACTGTCCATCAAGTAGATAATGTTGTGAAAAATTCAATGAAAACTTGTACGGCTAATGATGGTAAAAATTCTAGATATACTGCTGATCTGTGGCAGAGGCAGAAGCCTGCAGCCAAGGAAAGGAATCAGACAGGTAGCAGGGGAAATGCCAAAAAGCTCCTGGATAATTGAGCTGGCCACCTTGGATAATTTGCTGGCCATCTTGTTGGAAAAGAGAAAAAAGGCTTATATGTGGAGCCTCCTGTGGGCTTTTTAGGTAGTCTTCAAAGTACAGTCCAAGGCTTAGTTTCTTCAGACATTATTCATCATTCAGATCTGTGAAAGGTTAACCTGAGTTATCACATTTTTAGGGGGTACTGCTAAGGTTCAAAGTCAAAGACCATTACAGTGTATGACCTGATGTGATGATTAGAATTCATAAGCAATTCGAACTAAGTGCAGGAAATGAATTTTAAAGTTATTATGTATTTATTCTTCAGGGGTGAAACCCATACTTGTGTTATGCCAGCCAAAGAATTATACTCCATTTTGACCTTTAAAAAAAGAGATTGGGGAACCAATAGTTCCCCCATGTGCTTAAAATCCCCTTGCAGACCTTCATTCCAATATACAGAAGATTATTGCGGGAAAGGGGAGTCTTCTATGCCCTGCAAAGGAGTCAGTTCAGCTTAATTAACCATAGATTCTCATTTCTCAAACTGCTGAGTATCCGGTTGTCTCTATGCCTGCCCCTCTACAGATGTCGTATGTGCCGTGTACACAGAATATATGTTAATGTTTGCAATCCTATTGAGTGCCTCCATCCTTTATGTGGTTGATAGGCAGTTGTTGTTAGCACTAAGACTGGTGTGGGGATAAAGCTTTCAGCTTGGCATAAACCTTGTGCTGACCTTCCTCAGTGCATTTCACCATAAAGAAAAGACTCTTTTCAGGAGATTTCATACTACTGCAAAGATGATGTTGAGGAAGGGGAAACAGGATGTGAATCATTTTGGAATTCACAATATACAAAATCTTTTATTCTCACTTCGAATGTGCAATCTTTTTTTTTTTTTCCAATGATATTTTTGCCAGAATACTTTTGCAGAGCAGAAGACTGGAACTCTTCAAAGCCACTGTGCCAAGTGTCTCCTCTCCCTCCTGTTTCAAAATAAATCATTCTCTTGGTGGTAATGAGTAATACAGAAAAATGCAGGCAGCGAGGATTTTGCCAGCCAGAGAGAGATTTGCAGTGCTGTGCTTTGGCTTGCATGCAAAGTTCTATTTAATGACGCTGCCACAGAAGGAGTATTATATTATCTGTCCCACTGCTCAAGTCGTCAGTCTCGGTATTGTGTAAGCACACTACTTTTTACATTTATAAGAGGCAAGTGATTCCAGAGAGATTCCCGTTCCAGCTACAAAACTCAACAGACCTCGACTGTTTCATTACCTCACTGTGCTGGGGCAAATCCTGCCTCTGCAGCTGCGAAGGGTCCCTGCCAGCAGCCGGGGCAGGTCCAGCTGCACCGCTGAGGAGCCCGCTGTGATAACTGCATGTGGCTGTCGTGTCCCCTCTCCCGTCACACCAACATCGCGGGGGCTGTCGCAGTCTGCAGACCACAGCAGGACCACAGCTGCTCTTCAGCATCCTCGAAAGAAGCAATGGGAAAAGGAGCTATGTGCTGTGGGAGAATGGCCGGTCCTCTCCTCTCTGAAGAGGGGAGATATAGAGGATCTCTAAACCCAGCTCGGATCAGCTAACCTGTCATTGTAAACGCAGTGATGCACGTCTTCCATGTGGAATTGCAGCACCGGTTGCATCCCACCCTACCCTATACATCCAGAGCTGCTCAGAAGTTCTGGATGTACTACATATTCTTACCCTTCTGTTTGCTGTGCCCTAATTTTTATTAGTTGAAAATATTTATTTTCCTACTATATTTTTCCTTTCCTTTCCTTTCCTTTCCTTTCCTTTCCTTTCCTTTCCTTTCCTTTCCTTTCCTTTCCTTTCCTTT
>JAUBNY010000568.1:1310404-1363897 GCA_032275445.1 Crypturellus soui | reverse complement strand
CCTTTCCTTTCCTTCCCTTCCCTTACCTTTCCTTTCCTTTCCTTTCCTTTCCTTTCCTTTCCTTTCCTTTCTCATGGAGGAGGTTAGGAGATTTCTTTTCCCATTTAGTTACTAGCTTATTTTTGATATTCACACTGATAATGTAAATGCTCTTTAGCTTTTGAATTTTGCAGTCTGCCAGCATTATCTCTTTCAACAAAATAAGCTCTACTTTGCTACCTGAGTAAAAAGTTTCTGATAATTGTCACCCACCCCGAAGTTTCTTAAAAGTGCTACGATTCATTTGGATAAAATATGCTGAATTTAAAATCTTAATAATATGTATAACCAAGGATGCGTATAGGGACTCTGTTTATGTCCTTGCTCGTCCCACCACAATGCCCAGACCCCAATCTGAGGAATATATGAGGTCATTTAACTGTGTTCCCACCAGGCTGTCACTGCTGAGATAACAAAATGGTATTGTGCTTTATTTTTATGGTGCAGAAATATGCACTGCTAGAAGCTAAAGAGACACTTGCAGCTAGGCATTTTGGCTCTCTTGGCATTTTATGAATGGCTGTGTAACAACTACAAGGTCAGCTTAAACCTGGCCCAAATTCAGACCAGGAACATAGATGGAAGAGCCCGTATCCTGTTACCAGTCTCCTGAGCTACTTAATCCCTTGAGCTGAAAGCTGACCTGCAACAGGTGCAGTTTCAGCAATTTCCAAGAGTCAAAGATGTTCAGACGTGCTGTAATCAATGTATAGGGCCAGTTTCTCAGCTGGTGTAAGCTGCCACCATTCTATTGACATCATCACTATTATATCTATCAATGCCATAAATAGGATCAGTCCATAATTTTTTAATTTGCCATGGCTCATGTTTCTCATGACACTCATGCAGATTTTTGGGTGAAGAGGCCTTTTGTTAATACACTCTGAAATACCCTGGTGCCTGATGTGCCGCAAGGATAATGGGTTTCCAGTCTGATTTCCTTTATACCAGAGACTTACAGCTGCTTTACACGCTGTCAGCAGATAACGAGGCCTGGGGATTTAGGGGCATCTTTACCTTTGGAGGCAGTTGCTGCATGGTTGTCAGTCCAAAGTCTATTCCAGCAAGCGACGTGCTTTTTCCTAGGATGCTTGCTTGAGGCTGAAGACTGCTCAAGACAACATGCAGGCCTGGTGGTCTCCCCGGCCCATCCTGGCTCATATTCCCAGTGTCATTATGTTGTTGTTTTTTTTGTTTTTAGTAGGAGGTGAGTACACCTTTCTGCTCTACTAAGGAAGATAAAGTCCTTAAAAAGAGAGGTCAGTGGCAGGAAAGAAGGCAGCGTTATGCATGAGGAAAGTGTCATTTATATTAATAGTCTTCTGATCAGCATAAATGATGGTAGTTGTACTTGATTTTTGAAGACTTTCATTCGGGGTTCAGGGTTTATTCTCTCTGCAGGAGACCTACAAAATGTGGCTTGCTTTGGCATTTCAGCTGCATTTTCTGGCATGTCTGAGATTTGTGATTGGTTTTGATGATGCTAAAGCTGGCATAGCTTTTCTGCTGGTGGAGTATTTGAGCAGACAGGTTTATACAATTCCAAAGAACTACATCAGAGTGGAACAGAGCTTGATTTAAAGATAACTCAGAGAAGGGGGAGAAAAATGAGAAAAGAGAGAAAAATACATATAAAATAAATTCAACTGCTAGATGAGATGCCTTTCTCACTTTGCTGCTTTTTCACACTCTTGCATCTCTGGCATCACCTAAATAAAAGGCAGGAATCCTAAATCAAAGCAAATGTTTTCACTGTCGTTTTTGACATCATTTGATGTTTCCATAGATGGACTGGCAAATCAGGTAGGTTGTAACATTCTGTCTGCCTGACAGTGCTGCCTTTAAAGTTACTGCAACTGTTGAAGCTGGTTATGCTGCGCAGGTAGACACAACTGACAGGCAAGGACTGTATGGGAGGAAGGGCCCTATTCTGCCCTATTACAATCATGCTGAAATGTACACAGTGGAACTGCTGAACACTGTAGCTTGTGAAATGAAATATCACATTCATATCACCTTCCCTTGATGTCTCAGACACCATCTCTTTCTAGATCACCAGTGAAAATAGGAACCGTACCATTGCATGAATTCCAGTGCAAATGGGAGCTTTTTGATTGTTAGTTTGTCTCACAGCTCATAGTGAACATAAGCTTAATTGGCTTTTATTTAGGAGTAACATCATTCTCTACCATGGATTCTCTTCAGTGAAGTTTTAGTCATACAGTTTCTTGGTTGGTGCAAGGACAGTTTTCCGATTTTCTCTGATTCACAGCAAGTGAACTTTATCTTTTTGTTCAGAAAATTCCCAAATGATCAGACATAAATACCTCACTCCTGCCACTATTCGCCCCAAGAGGCTTGTGCACCAGAAAAAGAACTGGATTTGGCTAACAAGTCATTTCCTGATTTGCAGTCCTTCCAGATTTACTCAACTACCAGACGCCCCCACAATGAACTTTGTTCCTGGTGGGAAGGGAACACACTTACTAGGGCTTTTATTTTTTTTTTCTCTTATGGGCTTCAGCCTGCAAGATGTTTGATCTTAATACCTGGAGAAGTTGTCCATGAATTCTGACTTTTATCTTGTGGGGTGATGTGGCACCCAGATCTCCCACTTGCCAGAGGGTTTAACCTCTTTTGAAACTTAAACCATAGCGAGGGCCCATAGACGTGGAGCCATAGGGTACAAAGGTAAGAAGAGTAGGGTCCAGGATGGTTTTCTTCTCATACCTAAAGTTAAGATGTAGAAGTATTTCCCTGCACTTATCTCTATGGTCTGGAAACTTCCAAGGTCCATAGATGCAGGAATAGACATGCAGACAGGTCTCTAGCCTGGCTCAGGGCATGTAGCACCAACACATGTGTCTGATCATAGACTCATAGCATCATCATGGTTGGAAAAAACCTTCAAGAACACTAAGTCCAATTGTAAATCCGTTACCACCATGGTTGCTAAAGTATGTCCCTAAGTGCCTCATCGGTACATTTCTTGAACACTTGGTGCTCTGTGTCACTGTGATGCAGAGACAATGCAAAGTCTTCATTTCTCCTCCCAAATCTTGTGAGGGGTCTTCTCCTCCAGTGTTCTCAGGGAACACATCTGAGAGGGAGCTACCCTCGCTATTATCCAGAGACTTAAGCAAAAGAGGTTTCCAGCCACTTGAGTAATAGCATAGCACTTACTTACCTTAAGAGACCTAACCTACTCTCCCAGAAGAGGTATCGTGCCACTGGGATGGATGACACACATGAAAGCTTACACATTCCTTCTAGTGAAGCTGGGCTACAGTCAGTCATAGGCAAGATTATTGGGGTCAAAAGTGGAACGCATGGAAGTATTTAGAGTCTGTAGAGCATTTTGCTGGTAGAGCTTGGTTCTGATACCTAGATCTTTTCTGTTTTTTACTTTACCAATCTCTGTGGAAAACAGAAGCAGAACAGAAAACAGAGAGAGAGGAACACAGATTTACCTTCGCACCTTGCCTGGCTTCCCCATAGTAGTTCATCCCACTAAGCCATGGGATGAACCGCTCCTCTTCCTTGTATGTTCCTTGGTCCCATGGATCATATACTTGGCCTGAGCTCTCACTTTTCAACAGGAAGGATGAGTGTTGCCTTTCTCTGACTGCATTGTAGCTCACTCTCTGGAAAGGAGGGACTCACTCTGGAAAGTCTGAATCCTGTCAGGTTCAGAAGAAATTTGAAATACAGCAGCCCAATTTTGGGATCTTTTCCCTAGCTTCTAGGTAACTAAATGCACAAAGATGTTTAACGTGCAGCCTTAAGAGAAGAAGCGACACATTCATTGCAGAAGTGGTGTGCCCATAGTATGGAAACTCAAGCCTGAAATGCCGAAATGCTTAGTTAACATGAAATTGCAGTGCTAACAGTATTTGCAAGGGCTGATGGACTTTTGGTTTTATGGATTTTTGTGCTCATGTAATATTTTTTCCTCTCATTTTGTTTAAATTAAACTTTTTAAATATTGTGCAGAGAAAAGGTTTAGGAGGAAAATCCTAAAAAGCTGCATGCCAGAAAGAAAAAAAGTAATTATTTTTTAAATCTCAAGCTTTTTCTCAGCTTGGATTTTTTTGTTGTTGTTGGGGTATTTTTTTGTTTAGTTATATTTTTTGCATTAGTTTTGTGATGTCACAAGTGCTGAAAAAACCTGCACAGATAATTGAACCAACTTTGAATTATGTGATAAGTTTTCTGTTAAGGTTATAGTGCCTATTCCCGTATCCATCTGCAGATGCAGCTCATACCTGAACTGCTGTACCCTGTTTCTGTTTGCAACAGGAAGTGTTGCAGAACCTGCACAGTTGTCATTGCCAGCACAACTACAGGAAGGAGGAGTTTGCTGTGGTGAGCTGAGTGAGGCTGCATAGTGTCAGTCATTTGAGAAATTGGCCCCTGGTCTTATCCTTAGCACATACTTAACACATCTTGCCAAATTATGTGGTTGCTTAGTAATGTGAACAAATATCCCCTGGAGATTCAATAACCAAACTCATTATCACTTGTCCTGTAGGCCAGGAACTGAATCCAGATCTCCAGGAGTGAATGGCTGGTGTGTTAACCTAGTCTCCTACTGCTAAAATAGCAGAATGAATATGTGCAAAGTCAGCTTCACACAGTAGGTAGACATATGCCCTTAGTGAAAGCACCTATTAGAGAAGACCTATTAAAAATGATTCTCATTACATAGATTGTATTGTCTGAAATAAGAGCAGGGGTGTTTTGCATTTGTTAGTATTTGGAATAAAGACATAAACAAAGAGCATTTTTTTATTATTATTAATATTTATCTATGATCTTGCTAACTAAACAACATAGCTTGCCTAGTTAAGTGGTACAGAGGAAGAGACTGTTACGTGTATTATCTTATCCATTTTGGTGGGCAACTAGATCACTTTGAAAAGGGGATGTTGTTTTCATTGTAATTTGTGGATGTTTTCAGGTGAGTCTCCAGCATTCACTGCAGCTCTGTGCACATGTACCTGACTTTGCTCCAGATAGGCTAGTTTTGGACCCCTAAGCAAGACAGCTGCACCAGCTGGGCTCATCACGACACTGCTAACACCTCCCTAGGATCCAAGCTCATTCCCCTGGTCAGACACGCTCTGTACTGCATGAACATGATCAGCTACTCTGGAACTAGCTAGATTGTGCACAGCGTAAATACAGAATCTGAAATTTGCACAAAATACTCTGCTTTGTTTCCCGCTCATCAGCAGGTTCCTTCTGGTTCATGAGGAAAATGCAGAGAGTCAGCCAGTTTGCTTGACAATGATTTTGGCAATGAATCCAATATTTGTAGCTCTGTGAACTGAATACATATGCTGTTGGCTATAAAGATACCACATTTTTCTCTCATAAGCAATCCCAGCTGCATATATGTTTTTTTCAACTTTCTTTTATTATTATTATTACTATGGAGTAAACTTCAGACCAGCTGCTCGGAGTACAAATGCGAGTTGTTTTAATTTATGTGGATAATGTATGCATATCAGACATTGTGTGTGAGTGCGTGTGCACACATAGTGATGGGAGTTCAGAGGCAACGCAGAGATTGATAATTTGCCTGAACAAGGTCAATATTAGTAAACATGAAAGCGAACATCTTAAGCTGCTGTTGCCTTCTCTTGTAATACCTGCTGAAGGGTAACATGGGCTTGATCTTTAAACAGCATTGCCTGACACTTCCTCTGGATGGCATTAACACAGAGTAGTTATTTTCTAGTGTTCGTCTGCAGGACCTTTCCACTGTCATCAGCACTTTTTAAAGTCTACTGAAACTAAGTTGTAGCAAGTGTGCAAACTTTTTGTGCACCTTTCCTGTTACAATGGAAACAGAACAGAGGGCAAGTGTCATGTTCTTGGAAGAGTGTTTGGACCTGGGTTTGATTTACTTCTCTCTTTTTTTTTTTTTCCCTCATGCAGGAAAAGGAAAATTTGCATTTTTCAATGATTGAACATGTCATTTCCATTTCCTACCTGTGTGAGAAGAGAGTGATCTGGTAGCTGCAGGAACTCACTAACTGAACAACAATTCGATACAAGTGGGGTTGTTGTTTGTCTGTTTTGTTTTTTAATAACTATCAGATTTTTGCAGGGGTAATAACATGCAGTGATATGACTTGCTAGACATTTGTTACCTAGGTGTTCCCAAGGGGTTTATAAAATGTCTGTTACACTGTTTGCATCATATTTACATTGTCTTAATCTCGTGCTGCAGCTTTTCTGAAAAAGCTGATGGGATGTTTTTGACTGTCTCAGTGCATCATTCAACTTCAGTAGGGGCTTGATCTTATTGGAAGTTTTGGACATTGTACACCTAGAGCCAGGACACCAGTGAGGGTGCATTGAGACTCACAGTATTATCACAGGTCTGGTTAGTGCAACTTCCCCATGTGCTCCGGGTTACATGTGTCTGTAGGTCTGTGGTTTCTGGTCATTCCTGTGTGGTGTTGAGCTTGGGAGAGGGTTTTGGGAAGTACTTTGTTGCCTGGGGTGAACTGGAGCATATGGAATATTGGGTAAAGTTTCTTGTGACTGCAGAGGGCTAGACTGAGTGATCTGGGGGGAGTCCAGTCTTAAAGAGCATGAGTCCAACATTTCTTGATTCTTCTCCTGCCTCCCCAGATTCTTGATTTGCTCGTACTTGGTTTGTTCCAGGTTGTGCTGTGAAAGGATTGCAGCTGATTTGCTGTTGTGCTGTGAGAGACCTAGGTACATTTTCTTAGCACAGACATATTATTTTGAGTTCTGGCTCCACTGAAGCCTTCAGCCAGGGTGTGGACAACTCCTTTGTTGAGATGCTGGCAGGCAGAGGGATAAGTGAAAAGAAAGGGCTGGGATAATATGGAAATGAAATTCCCTTCCTTTGAAATTCAGCTAAGCAATTCCCATCTGATCGAGCTAGGAATCCAGAGCTCATTCTTCGGCTTGGAGCTATCACTTAACCGTCACAGTGAAGCTGTGGTGTCAGTCGGGCGGGCCGGTACAGCCCCAGTGCCGCTGCAGGGAGGTTCGGGTCCCTGTGCGAGCCCTCCCGTCAGGTGCGCGCAGGGGAGGATGGCTCCAGCAGACACCCCTTGACCACCCTGCCCCAGTTGCGCACTGCTGTTGCGCAAGACACACGGGCAAACCTTTATTCTTGAGAAGCACGCAGAGGTCCCATGGCATGTGTAACTATGAATAGCTTTTTGGAGGCGTTATGATGGCATAATTAGACATAATGAGCATGGAAACAAAGCTTAATTGGTTTTGATGTCGTGGAAATTCAGGATGTAGTCTTTTCCACAGTACATTTGTATTTTTTCAGAGCAACTTTTAACTCCATGCCTAACCCCAGAAGTTCAACATTGTCATGTGTGTTTTGCAGGTGTCTGGCTCCCATACTACAATCCACTGTCCGAAATGGTCACCTAAGCTTAAAACGCAGTAAAAAGAGTTAGCCACACTGCAGGCAGGGATCCCGAGGTACTAGCTCATGGAAGCAGAGGATAGCTAAGTGCAAGTCTGCTAAATTATCTTCCAGTGAATTTTTGAGGAGTATGTCTTACTTCTGCCCCTCTCAGGGCATGAAGCGTCTTCTTACTTTGGAGATATGTGCCCTAATCCTTTTCCTGAAGTTATGTGCCTAAAATCTGTCTTTGAAAAGTGAAATACTTTTCTCAGTTCTGTGACACAGCTGGAGGAGAAGCCAGTGGTTATCTTTCATACAATATCCCAGTGATTATAGCATTAGTCCGGATAGAAGCACAGGAATTCAATTCTGTTCTGGAGGGATTCAAAATCAGAAGATGAAGAAAAAATAAAAATGTGTACACCATCACTGTTCTGTTATGTTGTTAAGTCCTTTTCTATTGCTAGTATGCAGTGTATCTAATTATAAGGCATTTATTTATCAGCAGTGAAAGCTCTTTCAGTGGAAAGTTTATTCTGCCAAATTAGACGGTTATCTTCTTACATCTAAAAAAGAAATGCCCAGGCATCCCCTTGATACTGTTTTGAATTATGTATAACATGTAGCATTTTACAAGACACTCTAAAAGCAAATGCAGCCAATATTTTAGAAGTTATTCAGTGTAAAAAAAAAATGCATGCAAGGCAGTATTGGATCACTATTCATCACTATCATAGGATTTCCCCTGGTGTCACTAGCCATAGTACTTGACTGCGATATCACAACAGTGACAATCAGGAATACTTTCATTATGGTCAGTGGGGGAGCTCTTGATTTATTTACATTCATGCGAGCAAAGTTGGAAGCAGGTCCTGGAAATTGCTAAGGTCATTGCATCTCGTGAATAGTAGCTGCAGTTTTCAGAATTACTGTACAGCTTTGCAAGACAGGGTTTTATTAGCTGGCTTTATATTCATAGCATATATATGTGAAATACTTTCCCCTTTGATCTTCACAGCCTCATTTTTTCCTACAGAGAACTATTAGTATCCTTGTGCAGCTGTGTTGATGTCAGATGCAGGTGCTCATGATGCTACGGTGCAACTGGGGTAAAATTTCCATGCTGGTTGCCTCCCTAGGGTATTTGGGTCATATGATTTCTGAGGGTAAATCTGAGCAATATCTCAAAAGCTTGTTCCTGAAGTCAGAGAGTTACATGCAGGAATGAAATATTCGCTCCAAAGTAAGGTGAGGTCAGGCAGCTAGGAAGGAGGGAGATGACCAGTAGGGGAAGGCTGGAGGAATAGAGTTGAGGCTCACCTACTCCAGCCCTTTCCTCCTTTCCTGAGCATCAGGCACCCCCAGATAAATGCTCTCTCCAGCCATACAGGCTTCATCTGGACCACAGATGAAGGGAAGACACCAGTGCATGTTGGACATGCTGGGTTGGGTGGTTTCTCCCATACCCCCACTTAGGACAGTACCAATGAGTGCTAGAAAGCACTGGAGCTGAGCATCCAGCATTGGCCATGCTTTGTGGAAACACAGACCACAGGCAAAGAGGCAATAGATGTCACATATTTGTGAGTATGTCAAGATACTCAGGCATATATGACTGAGAGGGCAAGAAGTCCTTTGATGAACCTCACCCTGGAGGAGAAAGTCAGTCCTAGAATCAAGCAAGCTGGCTATAGTAACAGACACCTGCATAACTGCCTGGGCCTCTGGCTGCTACTTAATCACTTGTATACATCCCTGCAGGTTATGGACATCCCCCCACACTGCTGCTTTTTTATTGTTGTTGATCTAGGCTTTATTGTTCTGCTGTACCTTATTAGCCCCAGCACTTGACACTGAGTAGTAGATGCTCCAGGTTATCCAGAAATTCAAGCAATTTGGTCATTAATGCTGGTGTCTATGTCAAAGGTCTAGTAACATCCTAGGGCTTTTTCGGCCCCCCTCCCCCTTTTCTAAAGGCATTTTTTCACCCAGATCAACCACTGGTGATTATCCAGTCTAAATCCAGCTTCTATTATGTGAGGTAGAGACAATTCTTTTGACTGTCACTGAAATGCATGTAATAATAACAGTCATGCAGAGGAGTGAAACATAGCGCAAGCATCCTCTGTGTGCCCCTTTAATTAGATATCATGCAGAGTTGGAAATCCGAGGCCCTTCCAAACATGTGTAGCATTCATTTTAATCATTGAGCAGAGTGCAGGAGAAAGTATCAATTAAATTTAGCATGAGAGAAACTCCTGGGAGTGGGTGCAGGAAATGAATTTTTTTATTATTGTTGTTATTATTATTCTGCACAGGGACAGCACTTTGAAAGTATTAACCTGAAAAGGCACCAGGGAGCCCCATAATATGTCAGCAGCACTCAAAGCGATATAAGATCCTTAAGGCATAACTTTGACCCATATTCTATAGATAATCAACTTTCCTCTCCCTGAAGAGGATTCAGGGGAATGACATAAAAGTGTGATTTGCATTCTGAAGGCTTGTGCCTTCCTTGATGTTTTCCTCATCTGCTCTAACTGCAGTTGCTTTCTAACATCAAAACGTGATAGGGTTTGCTCCGGCTCCGGGAAAAGCTGAACTGTTCTTAATGGGAAACTATCACAGCAGGGGGCTACAGAGGAGGTGATGGCTTGAAATGCAGGAGCGCGAGGTGCTCTTTGCCCTCCGTGATCCTCCTGGATGGTCAGAGGTGCGGGTTCGTGGAGCAGCGTGCTGCCACCTCGAGCTGCCGAGCGCTTGTCAAAGCCAGAGCTGATTAAAGAGCTCCGGGCAGAACGCTGGCTAATGTGTGCGCGTGAGAAGGTGCCAATCCGTACTGTCAGCAGGATTTACTGGATGTTTTAATGCTACTAATCATGGCAAACTGGGAGAAAATAATCTCTCTTAAATTCCTGGCAAGTGGCTTGGCTTGTTCGCTCTTCAGATGACAAGAGCAAGGAGAGATCTGATGCATTCTCGCTTGAGAAATTCCCTAGCAGTGAAGGGACTGTGAGGCTGCTATGACGCAGATGTGGATGAGCTAACCGCACTCGCACGGGCATCTTGAGCCAAGAATATTTCAGCATTAGCATCACTAATGCAGTTTCTTCTTGCTAGCCTGTCTTGCTAGTCTTCTTGCTAGTCTTTCCCAGCACAAAAAACACCTTTGCCATTTTCACGTGTAAAGGTGGAGAAATCCAGTTTTTGTGTAACTGGATTTTTGTGGGCTGCTGATAGGAGCACACAGCTGGTAAAGAAGATTCAGTTGTAAATACTCTCTAGTGACATGGGAATTTATTCACCTATTGAGGTTTACAACTTAGCTACTGAGTAAACATGTTATTTAGCTGAGATGTATTTGTCAAATGCCCTGTCAGTTGAGCGAGGGCACTGCTCAGTTAATCCCAAGTTGATGAAACTGCTAATGCCACTTCAGGAAGTTCTCCTAGAGTAAGTTTTTATAAAGCTGCCTTATGAAAACTTTGGACAAGAGGAAGCAAAAGGTTACCCTGACCGCTCCCTCATAAATCCATTGCTTCCATTACACCTTGCAATACCTGGGCACCCTCAGAGACTCTTTTACTCCCTGTCAAATACAGGTTTCAAGTATAGAAGACTGATCCTAAAACAGTGTTTGCACAATATTCACTTCACTATTTCATCTCACCAAGATTAACATTTGTTGTTGGTTTTGTTTTTGGCTTGGGTTGTGTGTGTTTGTGTGTGTCTGTATTTGGGGCTTTGTTTTGAGTTTTTCTGCCAATGGACTGACTTCTGCTCTTAAAATCTGTTTGGGTGCTGGAGCCTGTGAACTGAGGCTGATGAGGCAGCTTGAGATGTCAGGGATGCTGATTTTCTTGATCTTCAGGGTTTGAAATGATAGGAGAAGCTTTTGAGTGACCTTTAAATAATTGTTTACGTGAAGGAAAGAGAGGAGAAAGATTTTCCTTGTGTGCTTTCACTTGTTCAAGAAAACAAGATCTCCTCTATGCATAATAATCCTGCTAAGATTCCTCGGAGTGGGGCTCCCTCTGTTGAGCTGTGGGAGCTCTGCCAGATACTAAAGATGCTCCGAACTGCAACTGCCTGCTCCATTTTTCCTTGCAGGTTCATCTCCACGTCTTTCTTTCCTACAGCTCACCTGAGATGCAAGGAAAGTTGCAAGAAAAAAATGCCTGGCAAAGGAGGGGTGTCTTTGGGGGATAACCTGCCTGGTGTCTGTCAGAGGGAAAAGGAGCTCCAGCAGACCTGGCCCACGACATCTTTGGGTTGGAAGGTGGGATTCTGCCCAGACAGGTTGCTGCTAGGGAAACAGTTGAGCCACAGGGCAAGGAGCTGAGGAGGAAGATGTGGGCAGGCTAGAAGCCAACCTAACGTATCGGGCTTGTGGCAGAGTAACAAAGGCATCCCTGGAAAATGTAATGCTCTGTCAACTTCTGCAAGGAGCAATCGAATAAAGCCATTTAAAAGAGAGATTTGTGCTACAGGCTTTTATGCAACACTTTCAGCATTTTCTCCTGAATGTTCATTTTTTCTTGTGCTGACCTACATCATAAAGAATTGTGAGGCTTTGTAAAGTGACGGAGCCTGAAAAAAACTTAAAACTCCAAAAATTTTTCAGTGGACTGGCTTTTAATTCATTTCAGCAAAAACAACAACCAAAAAACGAACAAGCAAGGGTTGTATTCTGGCAGGGAGCTAGGAAAAGCAAACTGTGGTCCATACTGAAACGGTATCATATGGAGAGTAATCAGAGAGAGATTTCATGTTTATTTAAAGGATTTAAGGCACACTTTGAATGGAGAACACAAGGCAACCTTAAATATATAACTGCTATGTTATATATATATATAACTACAGTACCTGTAGTATAAGGTTTTGTTTGGTGTTTTGCTGTAGCCTCAAGGGAGCTTCTGTTTATTTTATAGCATGTCTCAGTATTTGTTGTGCTGGCAGGGTATATGTGCCGTCCTTTCTCTTTGAATGGCTCAAGTAGCACATTGCAGTGAGATGGCCCATTTAATTTACAGTAGAAGATTTTTCTTTTCCTTTTTTTTTTCTCTTTGATTTTTTTCCTCTGTGTTCTGTCAGTTCCCAACATCCTCATTCAGGACTTATTTGGTGGCCCTTGCCTTTGTAAGGCACTTAGTCTAGTTGTATTGAGTCTCGTGGTTTCTTGTGAAGCCACATCGCACATTTGCTTTAGAAGTCCTTGCAGCTACTAGTTGGGGCTTCTCATAGACCAACTTCTGCTCTGAAATCAGTGCATGAAGCACTCATGCATTTCACAGGGACCCATACACAGCATTCTGAGGGTAAAACCTGGCCCTTAGAGAGAAAGTATTTCATTAGGAGCCAGTGACTGTTTTCTGTCTGAAAGATGAAAAAGAGAGAGATTTTCAGAGTATACCTAGGCTTTGTAAAGATTTCCACCAGAATATAAAACATCACTATTTTCTTTCCTTGCAAGAAGCTGCTGGCCATTCCATTGTGTTTCAGAGGAGATTACTTGTAAGATAACATGCTAAATTGCATAGGAATTTGCTATACATCCATGCCACTTCATCAAGATTAACAGGATTATAGTAGCTTAACTGAAAACAGAATCTGACCTACAATGCCAGCACTATGTTGACAGTACAGCTTATTAAAGGCTACAGAGTCTGGGAAGTTTCAGGTTTTGCAGAACATGAGAGACGTTATGCTGACATGGTGAAACAGCTGGCTGATGTTACCCATGGATGCTTTAGGCAGCAATGCTTGTGAATTCATCCTTAGAAATCTAACCTGACCTTGGAAGTCACGTTGTATAATAGAATACATGTAGGGTGAGAAAATTTCACATTAACAATGCATTACTAGGAAAAAGAGATCTTTGAGTGAATATAGAATATATATTTCAACCATACTGAAATGGCCTGAAAGATGATGAGCCTCTGAAGCTATCTTAGTTGTGATTGTGAAATTGGAATAGCTCTGCATGGGATATTATTGCATTCATGTTTTTAAACTTCCTAAGACAAACAGCATTGCACTGTAAAACTGAACTCTTATTTTGGTAAAGCAGAGGATCCTAAACATACCTATTTGATAAAGCAATGTAGTGGGAATCCAGCTGGTTTTCTCAATTGTGCTGCAGGCATCAATGTTTTTGCCAAGCAAAAGTCTGAAACATTTTCTTGTATCAAAGTTGGACCCTATAAGGAGAAATACAAGTTGAGCCTTTTTGCCATAAAAACTACAGAATAACCTTGAAGGTGCTGTTCTCTTTAAAGAATAGCCTATATTCTGTTTGTCCATTATTGAAGGAAATTAAAAACACTCTTTGCTTTTCCTGTGTGATGAATACATTGCTTTTCTTTTTCTCATTCTGTGGCTGAGCCTGTGTACTAGGATGATGCTGTAACTACCAGCTTTCATTTTGTCACCATAGTAAGTTTTTCATGGGGTCTTCTCGGGAAAGTCACCTCAGAAATTGTGAGCTAGAGCCTAAACTGTTTGGACACTTCCTGTCTTTGTGAAGAGTATCTCCAAATAAGAGTCCCCAGGACTTCTAGTCCCCCTGAAATGGGTTTAGAGAAGTATTTTTCCTCCTCCCGGTCAGAGCTTTGCCCAGCTCAAGTGTCTGCGTGTGTTCCTGGGATGTCACAAGGACTTCAGCGCTCTGCAGCACCATTAGCCAAGATCAGAGCCTAATAGTAATGTCTAAGGTCTTAGTTAAACAAAACAGTAGACATTTAATTATTTTTTTTCTCCCCTGTGATTTATTGCAACTTATATGGCACTATAAATAAGCGTGACATTTTACAGGGTATGTAAAGGTTTATATTCAGTTTTCATTCTTTAGGGTGCTGTTTCTGTTGTCAGTTTAACTAATGTTATTCTCAAAGTTGATTTTAAAAGTCTGTACACTCAAACTGTGTTTTTCAAGTGACAGTTCACACAGAGCTGACTAATTGCATATTTCTGTTTTTTTTTTCTGTTTGCTGCTCTGTGCAAAATTAGATTCTCTTTGATTAATTTTCCTACTACAAACCTTCTGTGAAAGCAAATGCTGCAGTGTCACAGTCATGATCAGTAAAGTTGGGTGGCCCAGGGGCAATAGTTCTTTTAAAGTGTTGTACGTAAGACCAACCATTAGAGGTTTTGCCCTGAAATATAATGATGATTTGTGGTCTTACATCCTGAAAGTCTATCCTTACTAAGAAGCCATGTAGACCTCCACAGGGTGCAGATGCTACGCTACGATGCCTTCTTGTGCCTGCATTGGCCAAGGTCAGCCCCAGCATCCAGCTCCCTGCTTTATCTGCACAGTTGTGTCCTGCCCAATTCTCGGTCTGGGGAGCTGCACAGCAGCGGAAGAGCAACAGGTTGGCCATGGAGCAGCTGCAGAGCTTTTATATGAGCCTAGGAAAGTCATGTCATGCTTTCCCCTAACTTTCCACTGCCCTCCCTCTGCAATCTGTGCCTTTTCTACCTCATTTTCTGTATCTGTAAAATGAGAACTAAAGGTTTTGCCAGACTTTGGTGTCCCTAATCTATAGAGGCAGAAGAAAGGACAAGTGACCTGTTTGGCTTGTTAGGGACGTCTAGGGTTGAGTGATACGGGATTTCTTTGCTTTAATGCAATGGTATAGGATTTGGGAGATTTAGCTCCGTTCTGGGCTCAGTGCTGCTGTGGACAAACCATTTTGTGTCTCAGGATCTGAAGTTCTTACAGTAGGTGTGCACAGTTGCTACCTCTTGCTTCATAGCGTTGACTACAAAGAGAACAGTTTTAGGCACCATGTGACTGAATAAGATTAAAAGTGTTTTTCCTGAAATATATTTAATGTCTGTGACTGTCATTCTCAGTGGTTAGGGTCCAGGGGTATAGATGTGGCACAGGCAGGATTGACTCTCCACTCTCACCTGGATGGAGGCCGTTGCCCATGTATCTACCATCAAATCACTTTTCTATCCTGAAGGGAACGAAGCAGGCTCTCTGTGATGATGATCTAAGTCAGAATCAACAGATTTAAACAGTTGCCTTCAATGCAGACTCCAGGTGCATGCAGGGAGGCACCCAGTCTTCTCCTCAACAGTCCTGCTGATTCAATCCCTGTCCTCTCCAGCACAGATGAAGTGATTAGTGGCACTAATCCTACGCATGGCAGGAAACCGTACGCTGAAGTGTTGCCCAACCTACTTGTGTGGAGTTTTGTTCTAGATGGAAGGCATAGATGCAAATCTTAGTGCTGCTGCTGAATCCTTGCTTGCGTAGACCAATAGTTTTTTCTGATGCTTCTGAGTAATGAGGCAAAAAATGAACAGTATGTGTTTTAATTATTATTTATGCCTTACAGTGGTGATTTGTGCTTAATTATAACGTGCTACTCATATGCACGTGCTTTCCATCACTTTTCCCTTTCTGAGTGGATGTGACTGTTAATAGATTTTTGATTTGGTTTGGGTGTCTATGCTTGGCGGTACTTCCCAAGGGTTGGCTGAAATAAATTAATGGTCCCTGGGAGAAATGGGCTCTTCAGAAATGTATCTGCAGGCTGAGGGGTACAGAAGCGACAGAGAAATTTCAAGAACTGTAACAAGCAATATGCCAGCGTGATTTGTTAAGATGACCCTGGATGAAATGTGGGTTTTGTACAATGGGAAAACAGCCTTTTTTCTTGAGCTCCGCAGCAAGAGAGAGGAGTCATGGCTGTGCTTTGGAAGGCCTCACGGTGTTTCTTGGGTTTTAGGAGTCTGATCACAAGCTTGTCCTAAGCATAGCCTGAGGGAGCTGCTGTGCAACTTATTTTTCACAGTATTTCTGCCTGTCTTTGGTAGTTGAAGGCCTTCCCTAATTTGTATTTTATTTTTGAATTATTATATACTGCTACACCCTGATTTTAAAGATCGACCTTGGGCATTTCTTTCATGTACTTATGAGCTAGCAAATCTGCCCTGTACCTCATAGTTTTATATTTCAGGTTTTAGTGCTGTATTCAGTGCACACCCTTCCTAATTATACACAGGTACAGAAACTTAAAACACCTACACACTGTTTACTGTCACAAGAAAAACTTATTGCACACACAGCGAAGCTTTTATTTCCACTTCCAAATAGTGTGAGGTATCAAAATGATGTTTTGTAGGTACCTGCACTGGACTTGGGCAAGTGTAAAACCCTCATTTTTTTTTCTTTTTTTTTTAGCAGTAGCCTCCTTCATCAAGTGTCACATGAAGAAGCCGGCAAGCTCTGACACATATCTCAAACTTGCATTGCTTTAAAGGATGTTGTCAACATCTCTCTTCACCATAACTTTGTAAAATGTCAGGCCTACTCTACCTGTGCTCTGCCAAGCTTTCTACTGGAAGAATTTATTGGCAACAACCATGTTCTTCTTTTGTTCTTCGGGATATGCAATGAAAAATTCTCCAGCGTTGCCAGTTAATTGCTCCATGGCTGTTGTTTGTCAATTTGCCAGCAGGTTTCTGCTTAACTGCTGCCATTTGACATTGCTAAAACACAAATGCAGAATGATTGAGTTGCCAACATATCATTAAGTCTTCTGCAAGGGGGGCTTTCAGCATATTAACGCTTCAGGCTTTTACGTCAGTATTGATTGCTGAAAAAAAAAATAAAAGAAACCTTTGGCAGAGCTCAGCATTATGCCAACGAGCATTTTCTGGCAGGAAAAAGAAAGTAGCCGTTGCCATTGCCCAAGACTTCCTTACGCTCTTCCTTTCTTTGTTCCTCTCGCTCTGTATGGGTGCACACGGAGATGTGAAATATAATACACATTCTAGCTGAATTCCAGTTAACCTAGCTATAAATCACAAGGGCAAATCAATTCCGTAATATGCTGTCAGATGCAGAGGCCATTTCATTTCAAAGCTGCCTGCGTCCTGCCTGATGAGATGCCGTGGGAATGGGGCGAACAGCAGCAAGGGGTGCAGGAGAACAGCCCCAGAGCCGACATCCAGGAGGTGTTGCACGAAGGAGGGAGCAACGCGCAGCAAAAGACCTTGTTGACCTGGCCTGGGGTGGCCACACCCGCTAGGAAGGGACATGAGTGTGGGCAGCGCTGCATGGCTGGTGGCAGGCCAGGGAGCTGCGCCCTGCAGCTGAGAGGTCCCAGGTGGGACCACAGCCAAGGGAGAGGTTTGGCTGGGAACAGGGATGAAGAGGGCAATGAGGGGATGTTGCTGTTTGGTGGCCTGCACCTTGCTGATGCTGTGGTGCTGCCCAGGGGCTCTCCTGAGGCAGAGTAAAAAGAGGAGCTGAAGGAGGGACCAAGATGAAAGTGTGTCCATATGTTTGCGGCTGCAGGAGCATCCTTATGTGCTCTTTGCTGCCTCCCAGCAAAGCCGTCACCTGTCTCTGGCTTTCTTTAGCCTGATGCCAAGGTATTCCTTTAGATGATACTTCACAGTCTGTTTTAAATTTAGGAGTTTGTTAAAGACGACCATCTGGGCTCACTGAGGATGCTATGTCTCACGAAATGCCATTGAGTGGGACAAAGAGTTGAGAAGAAATAGGGCTGGGCACAGGACAAAACTTCCAAAGAGAAAATGAGACTTGAGGGGGATTGTCCATGAGTTTGTAAGCAGACCTGTCTGATGGCCCTTCCTTCGAATGGGGGGGCTCAAGTGAAGCAAAGTGTATGTGGGAGGTGACTAGTTCAGAATTATATGAGAGAGAATCTTTCTGATTAAGCATTTTTACTTTAAAAATGCGTTCTTCAGGTTTTTTTTTTTTGTTTGTTTGTTTTTAATCAGAAAGCTGCAGCTCCGAATTAGCTGACAGCTGAACCATTTTACTTTTGGAAACACCTTCCTGCTGGTGCCATGCATCCAGGTTCCCCTCTGTGGAGGACTCCGTCCCAGGGCAGATGATGAGTTCCCCAGCTAGGCCCTGTTGGGCGCAGTGCTGTGGTGCAGCATACAGAGCTCTGGACATGTAGTTCATGCAGCCCAGAAGGGAGCAGAGGGGCTCAAAGCATCCAGATTGCAGGTCCGAGGTCTCCAAATAAAACAGCGACAGATTTCAAATTACAATTTGGGGCTAAAATCTGTGCAATTCAGTTTGTTTCTTTTACTTAAAATTCTGCATCTTCATCAGATTAAGGAAGAAATACCTGAATCATTTTCTAAGCAGCTCTGTTAAATTGCAGAGAGGCCAAGCATGTGCAGCACAAGACTGTAACTGATGGGAGGTGAGACTGACTGGAATCCAGTTGCTTTTTCTGTGACTCTGAGGGACATTCACTTTTAACACAGGAAAACAAAGCTTAAAAAGTAAAAGAGGTTAAAAATGAAAGCAGTGATCTGACCTTGAATTCCTACAAAGATCTTGGGAAAAAGCAGGCCCCGTCCTTGGTAACTGATACGGAGCATGTTTGCCAAGCTTGGGCCTGGATCAGCGGTGGTTCATTGCACACCTGGCAGAAGTCCTGCTCAGTGTTTGATAAATTGTCTTCTCTCAGCATGAGTTAAAGTAATGAATCTTTTATTTCTGAATTACTACATGCCGCTGTAGTCTTTCTTCCAGCTTAATATTTCTTCTGGTCTCCAATAGGTAATGCAATCTATGCCTTACCTTGATGGTATTGCATGCTTAATCTTTAAAATGCTGGGGAGAGAGGCAGGCTTTGGTGTCAAGGGAAATAACCATCCTGGCAGGGAGAAAAATATCAGTAGGATGCTGCAGTGAATTGGCAGAGGTTGTTTGATGTATGTTTTGTTAGCTGGCTGTTGATTTTCTCATCTGTATTTTTACTCTCTTTTCTTACGTTTGAAGGTGTTCCCAAAATATCGGTGTTTAACTGGGTGTCTTCATTCATATATGGCAAAATCAAAAGAAATGCAGAGAAAAAGAGAGGAATGACAAATGGGTAATCAAAAAGCAGAGAGCTGGGGGCATAGTTCAATGAAATTAAACCCCAGCCCAAGCAACAGCACTTTGCGTAGCTGTGCCTGTTTGACTCGCTCCTTACAATGTAAAGTAGATGCAAAGTTCTGTTGCATGTGATTTCCAAGTACAACTACTAAATCCCTTCCTAATAAAGCAAGTAAGTTAAAACCTGTGTGTGAAGATGCACTCAGGAACTTATTTTGTGATCAGTGCTGTATCAGTGTGCTGCAGAGGCCATATGGTGTCTAGAACCGGACATGAGAGACTGGACAAGAAAGGAATATAAAATGCAGGCTGCTGCTTCTGCTTCTCTTACAGAAAGAGCACAAAACCAGGGCAGATCAGTGGGCTACTTAACACATCATTGATGTCTAAAAGTGCCCGTATTTGGTGCTTTAGAAGAGATCAAAAAAATAAATAAAACATCTCATTTCCAGCTTGCGGTGGAGAAATGTCAGGCCACTCCATTTCTTGTCCCTACTGAAAGCATTGGAGTGCTATTCTTATACATATGAATGCTAAGAAAAGATGCCATCCAAAAGTACAGGCCCAAGAAACACCCTGAGAGATACCAGATTATTTTATTAAACATACTTTTCATTATCCCTGTAGGACATCCCATCAGCAACAGAAAAATATGTCATACTTAAAAATGCATCTCTCAAAAATTTTTATGAAGGCTGATATTACAGAGCTCCATTAAGTATTACTTTCTCTATGGTACATGCTGCTACATGTTTGGGTTGACATTTGCAAACTGACTCTTGGGTTGGGCTAAATAAAATGAAAAGCTGTCGCAGGGTAACACAGCAGTGCCCCTTTTCACCGCCCGTGCCCCGCAGTGGTTCACACTGTGTATTACAGAGCGTTCGTAGGGCCCTGTGCCACAGCCAGCAGTGCTGCGTGCAGCACAGATACCCCTGCTCTGCTGTATGCAGCGTGCAAGAACTGGCTGGTGTGAGGGCAAGGGCTGAGTAAACTGGCCCTTCCACCAAAAAATGATCAAGGCAGCGACAACATGAGTGAAACACGCCTGCACCAGGCCAAAATGGGCTCTAGGAAGTGTTCTGCACAGCCAGGTCATTTCCATTTGAGAAGAATTATGTTTTCGGTTTACTTCTGCGTTGAGCTATTCACTTTTTTGGCTTTTTTACCCTTGTGCTGTGATTTTATTTTTAACTATTTATTTATTTTAATGAGAGCGAAAGTCTCGGAGCTCTTTTTACTTCTAAGAGAATGATTTGATGCATTCTGCATATTCTGCCTTTTTTTTTTCCCCCAGGGACATTAATTCAGAAGCAACAAAGAATATTATAACTGTTTACAGTAGTCCTCAATGTACATCATGTAACTTGGGGATTTTGAAAGGACTAGGAGTCTTTGGTTGCAAAATCAGAAGCTAAACTAAAAGCTTTAAATTCAAAAATGTTTGAAGTTGCTCAAACAAACACAAGGAAAAATTTTCGACTTGCCAACTTTGAAAATCATGTGAGCCTTCCCATTTGTTTTGTTTATCTTGCCGTGCTCCAGAAACCAAAGCAAGCCTGGAGGCCAAATATTTTTATATAAAACTATATGGGATAATTATTTTATTAGTATTTTATCCTTAGACATTATTTTATCTTCAGACACATCATGCTTTCCATGTTCAATCAGCAGCTCCTACTTACACAGGGTATTTTGCAGAATAACAGACATTATTTGGTTGTGTGAGAGGTCCTGCGGGTTTCAAATGAACTTCCAGGAAACTGTCGTGCCTCTTCACAGCTGCAGAACCTGCTCTGACAGACAACTAGTGTCATCCTTATCCCAGTTCTCCTGTATGGCCTGGTCAAGGGTTCAAGCAGTCATTGGGGTAATATAGTCATGGATAACCAGTTTGCTCACTGTTGAAAGGAACTTGGAGAAGGAAAACGGTGCTGGTTTGAGTTGACTTACAGCTGTTGCTTCCTTTGCTTTTCCAGAGTGCTTCTCAGCTGCCCTATGGCAAAGCTCTCTACACATATGAGGGGAAGGAGCCTGGAGACCTCAAGTTCAACAAGGGGGACATCATCATCCTGCGGCGCAAGGTGGATGAGAACTGGTACCACGGGGAACTCAATGGAAACCACGGCTTCTTCCCCGCCAGCTACATCCAGTGTATCAAGCCTCTCCCGCAAGCTCCACCTCAGGGCAAAGCACTTTACGACTTTGAGATAAAGGATAAAGATCAGGACAAGGACTGCCTGACTTTCACCAAGGTGAGGGAGGTGTTTTATTTGAGAGGAAGTGGGTGGCAGGTCCTGAGGAAGAGATGTGGGGGTATTGGCAGACAAGCCTGGAGAGGGACAGTGCTGGTCCCGGGGAACACACGGACCATGTGCCCTGGCAGATCCCCTCCCACGGCATGGTCCAGACATGCTGCTAGTGCAGAGGTGGCCACACGCATGGGGACAGATGGACCATGTGCCCTGGCAGATCCCCTTCCACGGCATGGTCCAGACATGCTGCTAGTGCAGAGGTGGCCACACGCACCTCGAGGCTTCTCCTGCGTTCTGCCACGTGCAGTCTGGCTCCCCGTTCAGCAAAGGGCTCCTCTTTGTCTGAAGGACGAAGCGCTGAGATGCCTCTCCTGATGTGCAGTAATGTTCTGTAAACACAGGGAAAATCTGCAACTAGTATTGGCTAAACACTTGCTGAGAAGACTTTTCTATCTAAAATTCATATATTCATCTACACTGAGATATTCTGCAAGAATGACTCAATTCCAGAAAAAAAATCAAGTGGAAATATGTCTCTTAATGTACTTTATTGAATCAGATGTTTCAGGATTTTGTTTCAAAATGCCATTTAGCTTCTAAGTTTACATTGCCTCGTACCAGATTCCAATTAGCAGTTGAAATATACTGCAATCATATAGCACAGTATTTCCTATTTTAAGTGCATAAACATTTTAAAATACAGACATTTTTTAAATGTTGGGTTTTTTTAAACCAAAATATTTAAGAAATTCCATTTGCAATGCAGGAAAACCGAGATTTTAATCTCCATTGGAATTAATTTGTCACATTTTCCCTCTCTCTCCATCTCCCCTCCTGCTTCCTATTTCTCCCTCCCCTACCCTAGCAATTTGTATAGACCTAAGATAGGCTTCATGGATATCAAGAAATCCATACTAAAATAAAGCATATCCTCAAATGTTAATTTATAGCACTGGATGCCACAGGAAACCTGTTCTTTGTCATTTGCTGTTTTGTTTCAGCTGTCTGTAGCTGTTATAGTATCACATAAAGTAGTAACAGTTATGCTGGAAATGAACATGAAATAGATGATAAAAATATCCTTTACCGGGGTTTTACTGACCTCCTCTTTTGAAGCTACTTATTATAGCTGAATGAATTATTTGCAGCATATAATTTTCTCACCAAATGTAACATCCTTTTTGCGTGTGCCGCATTTCTTAGCAGAATGTAATTTCCTAGAATATATAGGAATAAATATTTTTCATATTTATTTAACAAAAGGTTTGCAAGCAGTTTTGCTCTGTGGCAAGCCAAGCGTTTTGACTGCAGCCAGTGCAAATGCTGTGGCTATCCAGCCTCCATGGAGAAGGTGGCTGCAGAATGAGAAGCAGTAGAGATACAATGGCAGAAAGTTAGCCAGATCTTGAAGATGCTGTTAGTAATACACTTGCTGATGTGCTGTTTTGCAGTGTTTGCACAGGGGTAGTGATAGCAGCAGATTGGATAAACAGGCTTTCTTGTCTTGCAATATTCGCTGCTTGCATGACCTAAGTAGCCTCATTAGTATGGCTGGTGCTTGCTGTCTCTTTTGTTAGAGCAGGGCCTTCCTTGGACACCTCTGTGCTTTGTCTACTTGGCATTGCCCTTTCTACAGTAACTGCCTTCCTATGCTGATAGCTTTCATTTTCTTGACTGTCCAATGTCCTTCTGACATGCAGCATTTTTTTTTGTTCTGTACAACTTTAGTCTCAGTCCCTCCTCTTCTCCCTTTAATCACTCTTATGTTGCTGTCTCTGTCTTTTTATCCCTGATGATTGTATTTTCCCCAAAGGGGGTTTGATTTCACTTTTACTGCTATTTGCTTCTTTAGTTCCTTCCACTACATGCACTGTCACCTTGTAACTCGTTTTGTCTTGCCTACTGTTCTCCCTGACAGTGAATAATCTATTCTTCATCTCGGGACCTTACAGTCATGTTTTCATCAGTTCTCTCAATGCTAATTTTAGCTGTCACCTGTGCTGATAAAGGTTGCTGTTTAGCCCAGATTTTAGATCACCTGCTGATGTAGTCAGTTCTTTGTAGAGCCGTGAACACTGGGTTGCTGTGGGTATGATTTGTCACTCAGAGTAACATTCAACATTTGAATGTCTCTGTTTGCATCCAAAGATCCTGGACCTGATTTCAATTTCATTTAAGCAATCTCTTTCTTTCCTCAGGTAGAGCAGTTGCATCAGCACATGAGTCATACAAACCAAGATAACCTATCTGCAGTTCTGCAGCTCATTTAAAGCTATGAGACATTTAGAACTGGACTTGTAAATTTGTGTTAAAGAAGGATTTCCCTTGCAGGACAAACTACAAGAAGGGATATCAAATATAGGGGTATTCCATGTTAGTTATTGCACTTTTCCTGGACTTATCTTTTTTTTTTTTCCATCCTCTTTGTTATGGTGCAGTCAGAATATCTGTAGGTGTAATAAAGAAAAGTAAATGAATGAACGTATGAAGGAAAGGAGTGATATTTTGGTTTCCCTCTTAGTAGTTTATTTTTTTGAAAATTAAAATGTCCCACTGTATCAGAGATGGAATGCAAAGAAATGAGGAGTGTTTTGCTGTGCTCCTCATGAGCTGCTGCCTTTTATCCATTTTTGTCTCCTGTAGACAAAAAAACTCTGAAGTCAAAAGGCCAAATAAAAATCAGTTATAGTATTTTTGTATGTATGGCTGTAAGCATAAAACTGGGAAATCTCCATTGCAAGTATCCAGGGCAATGAACAAAAGTCAAATCTTTTTCAGTTACACCCTTGACTCCTCTTCCTGCATTAGTCATGTAAAAGCATCAGGTCCCCCCACTGCCTCCCATTCTGCAGTGGCAAGAACGTGAAACATCCTGGATCTGCAACGTAGCTATTCTCCTCAGGGTTTGGCAGGGATCAGCCAAATCCGTCATTTAGCAGTTATGGTGCTCTCTGTAATGACTGGTTGGAGCCTGGTATCAGTTTTGCCCCAGTTTACCCCCAGCAGCTGCAGAAATGTTGCTCCTGATTGCCACGAGCCTCGTGCAATCAGCGTGTGCCTGCAGAGTCTCATCGCATGCCTCTGGGATATACTCATTTAAAACAGCTTCCTAATGTCCTCTTATGCGACACCACAGTATGAGCCTAGGCTCTTGCTGTCTCTGCTTTTAAGAAATGATTCAGCCTTCTCTGGGCTAGGTTTTTCTGGCATAAACCATACACAAAAGGACTCTACTCTCAGCTACAGTAGTGTAAATATGGTGCACTATAGTCTGTCTGTGTAGTTACTCTGAGCTTTGGATGAGTCCAAATTTAACACTCAGTGCTATTTCAGTTCTTGGCTACCCTTTGCACAAATGAGTTTGTGTGGCCCTTTGGAGGCCCTGTCCCCGTGGTAGAGGAGTTTCAAAGCTGTCAAGGTAGCGTCAAATGTTTCTTGTGCTTGAGTATTCATTACATTTTTAATCACTCTCTCATTTATTTCATTCATTTATTTCCTTTGTTTTCTGACATTTTATTCTGACATTATTATCCCAGCCCTCAGCAGCGCTCATCAAGTTTTGTGCCAGTCTTGAAGCTATCACTCGCAATACCAGTTCCTCGCTAGGGAGCGACACCCCGGCCTGTTAGCACTCAGTCCAAGAGGCATTTGCTTTTCAGCGGGGCTGTTGTTGTGGCAGCGGCTGCTGGATCCTCCTGCCAGCTGGCGAGCACCATGGGCAGGCGCACTGAGCGCCGCGCGGTGCCACTGAAGTCTCCCTCCCGCCCTAGCTGGAGCTGCCGTCTCTACAGAGCAGCAAATGCATCTGCTTCATATTGCTTCATTAAAGGCCTTTAATGACCAGAGTTAAAATCAGGCTGTGAATCACGCCTGTTATTGGACACAGGTTTGTGCTGTTTCCTCAACAAAAGGGTTCATTTCTCTGTCAATCAGATTGTTTTTTAAGTGATTTATCTTTGGCTTCCTTTCTGATGATGATTAGAAACTGGAACTGCAGGCCCTACGTGCCTGTGGCAAGGCTGCCAGGCACTGATGAATAGGGGGGATTGTTAACAAGGAAGAAGGAACAAATAATTAGAGAAACTTTAGCAACAGGCAAAAAAAAGGGCACAAGGTGTCTGTGTCAAACTACAGTACACTCTGTGAGTGTGAGTACACTCTGTTGGCCATTGAAATGAGATTTTAGGCTTGGATTCACTCTTGCTATCTGGAAATCAATTTAGCAGATGTGAAATACTGAAGTTTAGAAGATGCAAGTGGCATGCCAGGAGATCTGTGGCTCTTTACTATTCACGATCCTTTTGGGAACCTTTCTAGGAATATATAGGAAGCATTGCTATCCAACTAACTTAAGGGACTGAAATAGTTCATGCTGAAAGTTTTGCCAGCTCAGTGTGTAGAACAATGTCATGGGCTGTGAATTCAATGAAACCTTCTACTAATAAAGAATTTCAGTGATGTCTCAGGATTTGCTGTAATCCCTGGAATTTTTCAACATCCTCTGAAAAAGTATTCCATAATGGAAAACATTCTCAAAGATCTGCACTTTGCTGTCCTACAAAGATAAGCATTTTGAATGTCAGCATGTTTCTTGATGTGCAGCTCTCTAATTGTCTCATACATTTGGCAGACAAATTTGACACAGCCTAGTTAAAGTAAATATAGAGGAATTCACCTGGGTATCATAGGTCTAGTGAAAATAAAGCAGATATCTTGAAAGGTCACCCATTCCCTGCCCCATCCCAAAGCAGCATCAGTTTGGGATAAATCTTCCCTGCCAGGTGCCTGTCCAGCCTGCTCGAGGAAAGAATAGTCCACAGGTGCTCCAAGAAATCTAGTCAAGCATTTCAGTGTTTTTACAATTAGAGAGTTTTTTCTTAGTATCTAGTCTTGTGAATGTGTGCGTGTATGTGTGCATAAGTATGTATTTTTCATTTTTATACACACACATATGCACATAGATAAATGTATAGATATATAGATATATCTCCTTGAAAGTATAGATTCATCACACTTTGGGTTTTATAAAAAGCCTTTTGAGAAAGTAGCTGAACAACTAGGACAGGTTGTCCTATTGAAGCAATTTGGTCTCCTATTTTGCTCATTTACCCCCTTTACCAACATGCTAAATTTATTATAATTGGGCTCTTGTAAGAGCATGTGGAAACTTTACAGAGCTATATTACTGTCAGTTCTTTACACAGATCAGAAATGCTCCATGCAGACAGCACTTTGGAAAGGAATACTATCAGTTTCTTCAGGAAATTAAATGCACAAATTATTCTTGCATCGTTCCAGCTGTAATAAATAGCTGAAGGACTCAGTCTGTGTCTGTTTTCACTAGCTTTCCCATAATGGATCTTGGGAGGAATAAATCAAGAGAAACATTTAAACTATTTCAAAATGCATATGTTCAAAATGCGTAGATTCAAAAACTGCAAAGTACATCATTGCGCTGATCACTTTCTATCCATTAAAAACCATTATCAATATATTCTAGTTCAGGAATTCGAATGTGTTTTAGTCCCTCTGTGAGAAGTAACTGCAAAAAAAACCCTTCCCTTGCCTGAAGAGCCAGAATGGCTAAATCATTAACATGAAGAGTTAGGCAGCACATGTAGATAAGTGTGCTTTTATTTTCCTAGAACAGTAATGAGTTGTGAAAATAAAAGGCTAAGAACTGCCTCAGCCTTCTGGAGAAAGATTTTTTTTTTTGATTTCTGCATAGGATTGGAATAAGATTGGAAGCAACGAGAAAAGGAGCGATTATCAAACATAACTTTACAACTTCTCTAAGACCACTGCTTTCCACTAGTCACAGGATACACTTCATGAGATCTTAATATGGAGAGAATGTTTTTCTCAGTAGTATTTGTAACCATTGGAGCTCCTTCAAATCCTAGTTGATTATAAGACACTCAAGCACACAAAAAACCAGCACAAATCAGGTAGTGAGTTAAGCATCTCAAATAAGAGAAATTCTTTTTTTTTTTCAAGTTGTGTGAGCTTTTGTAATCACTGGTGAGTTTTCGATTTTGATTCCATCAAGGGAACTTTTGAGAAGTATGAAACTTATTTATTTATACTTTTTTTAATCTCATAATCAACAAAAGGGTATCTTCAGCTGAGAATTCTGTAATTTTGTTTACACTAAACAGTAATATCTAAAATACCACTGATGCATTGCTTTTGCAAAACTAACTTAATGTAAATTGAAGTCCATGCAACAGTAGAATGCAAGAATTCATTATAATATTCTTGCATTTTTAAATGGTTTGGTCTTTCACCTGACATTAAAAAAAAAGACTGAAATGCAGTTCAGGCTAGTTGCTAAGTACTTCGTGCTGTATCTTATGTCTCATGATGGATGTCTGCTATGCCTGTTCTCCACTGGGACTTCCCTTCAAATTTCCTTCTGCAGCAGCCAAGCACTGGGATAGACTCTATTGAATAAAACAGCACAGGGGCTGGTTTATGCTTAAGAGTTTTCTCCTTTGGGTTAAAGGCTACCTACCTGTTCCGACCTGCTTTTCCCAGGCTGTTGGAGCCTCTGGCAGCTGGCATGGACTGCAGCTGTCTATAAGCTGTTTAACATGCTTTGGAGGACAAATATGGAGCACTGACAGCTCAAGATTCAGGGAGGAGTTTTATGTGGTGTTTTGTTCCTCTTCCTAAGTTGAAATGTGGGTAATTGTAAAAAATGACATCTCACTGTAGGAGAAAATAATTACGTATTTTGTTTGTTTCTGATTTTAGGATGAAATTTTAACTGTCATCAGGAGGGTAGATGATAACTGGGCAGAAGGAATGCTGGGAGACAAGATTGGCATTTTCCCTATCCTCTATGTTGAGGTAAGCTCGTGAGAGGTTGTGTGCATTTCTTCTTGGCCTCCTGTGTTTATTTTAGCATCCCCAGGAGTAGGATAACCATGGAGATCCTTAAATGAGAAGTTTATACAGGAATAACTGAAAAGGGAAATTTGGATGCCCTGCTCTAAGGCATGGTGTGAATATATTCTAATCTTCAAAACCCGCCTGGATGCCACCCTGTGCCATGTGCTCTAGGTATCCCTTCTGGAGCAGGGCAGTTTGGACTAGATGATCTAGAGGTCCCTTCCAACCTCAACCATTCTGTGATTCTGTGATTTTAATTGAAAGTGGGTAACAAAAATATCTGCTGTGTACTATTCCAGACTGTTCTCATCTAGTGGGTTTTGTACAATCTCTACAACACACATCGAAGGGAGGGGAGGATGGTCACAGCAGTGGATTTCACTGTGCTTCATCCTTCACTCACCTTACAAGAGAAGAGAAGCGTGCTGCCGATGGCCGCCTGCAGCTCCCTGCATTCCTTTGGCCGTGGCATTTCCCATTCTTTGCATTCCCAGCAAATGCTTTGCTATCCCAGTTGCTGTCAGAAGGCCCATGAGGAGCAGCTGGGCTGGCTCAGCTGTGTGGGGAGAGCACAGCTCTGCAGAGGGGGCCTTACATGTGTCCACTGCCTCTGTGGGAACCCTGACAGCTCAAACCTTGTGCCCAAGTCTCCTATCCCTGGGCCAGATTCTCATCTCCTGTAGCTTGGCATGTTTCTGCTGATTCCCACAGAACCTCTCTGACGTTTGCTAGGGTAAATCTTTGTCCAATTTATGCTTTGGCCCAAGCACACCTAATGCAGTTGCCTCCGTAGTGGAAGGCAATGACTGGCTCATAAGGGCAACCTTTGTAACAGGGCTCTTTGAGCCTTTCCCTACCAGTGTTGGCTCTTATCTGTCCAGTTTTTATTCTGGGAGTGTTGCATGAGATCAGAATGTTTCTTTTACTTTTATATTGGATCCACAGCATTATTTTAGCTGGATGTCTTCCACAGTTATATTTGAACTCTTTGAGAGTGCTTCTGCCCCAAGCACTTTCCTTAAGACATGTGAGACATTTATTTCAGATTAAACACTTAAGTCACATGTCCTCTGAGCAGTCCCTTTTTACCATTTTTTCTACTCCTGAACATCCTTGTGCCCTTGCCCAGCCAGCCAACCCCTGCTCAGGAGAAGAGCTCCAGCAGCCACTACATGGATGTGCACTCACTGAGGGTTGTTCTGTTCTCTGAGCTCCAGAAAATGCTTTTGTCAAGCATTATCCCTTTTAGGGACAAAACAATGGTGCAAAGAAATGCTGAACACCACACACACGTGTGTATTTTTTCCAAGTGCAGCATGTTGGCATCCTGCATATGATATTCAGAGCTCCCATATAACAGTATTGGCCTGATCCTGCTCTGAGGTTTATGCTGGTGTAACTCTTCAGGGTGATGTGTCTCTTGCACACATATCCACCCAACTGTGGCCAGCTTTAATGCATTCTTCCAAAATTACTTCTCCAAATTTCTTTCTTAATGATTTGAGACAAAACAGAGATAATTAGTGCTTGACTGCCTAATTATTAAATCCAACAATGACCAATTTGGAATAAACAGTCATTATATATATATATATATATATATATATAACATTCCCACAGTTGACAGTAATATTAAAACCAGAATGTGTAGGGGCTGCTATTGGGAAACCCACTGCCTCACGTAAGTTAATAAGTAGTTTTCTTTCATTCTGAATCCCTAAGACCTTCTCAGTTTCTTCTGATTACATGGGAGACTAGGGTGTCTTGAGATCTTATCCTTTATCTCTTCACTTTCTTTTCCATTGCTTTGAAATATGACTGTCCTGAGCCTTACTACAGAAAGAGCAAAATGGGTATCTCGGTGCGACTAGCCACTATTTCACCGTGCAACCTTCCCCAACTGTAGTTTTGCCCGCAGGCCCTATGTGCTTGCATTGTGTGAACACTGTAGAGTCTGCTGATCCCTCTTCCACTGCTAGGTGCCTGTTCTCTTTGATAACTGCTCTTTTAGGATGAAGGGCTCCAAGCCTCTGAGGCTTCCCTGTTGGAAATATGGCCCACTGAAGTCCTCCAAGCAGTAGCACATCCTGGGCAGCCACAGAGGAACACGAGATACCACTGTGCAGAGTAGAACAGCAATACTGCGAGTTTCTAAACTCATCAAAAGACCAGGCACGCACAACCAAGGAATTGCAAATGTGTGTGTGCATACACATTCTTACATAGCAAATAAACACAGGTATATATTTATGCATACTTTTGTGTGCACATACTTATATTTATCAATATAAATTTAATATCAGGAGGCTTAAAGGCCTTTTAAAATGAAGCACTTGGATGACCTGGGCGTGAAAACTTGCACCATGGTTTGTATAGCCAACATGAAATCATCCTCCAGACAGAAACATCAGCCACCTGTTTCATCCATATCCCTGTGAATGGAAGCCTTGTTCTGGCTATGAAATGAACTTGTTCAACTATTGGAGTTTTGCAAGTAGCTCACTGTTGCCAGATTCAGATGTTACTTTATATTAACAATTAGAAAGAATCAGTTGCTCAAATCCCCAAATAGTCTTGAAAATCTCAACAATGCTTATAAAGTAATTCCATTAAACAAATAGCATTGGAATATAAAAATACTCCTTGAGTGTGTCCAAATTCATTAAATGGTTTTGAAAACTTTGGTAAAATGTTCAGAATAAGCAAAACTTAGTTTGCGTGATAATCTTTCATTGGTGTGAACCAATCGGCCAAAGTGGAGGGAGTTTTGAATGGAGTGGTCTCTAAAGCCATTCGCTTTGGATGGAGTGAGCTCCAGCCCATAGTCCAACTCCAACGGCGGGCACTAGTGCTCCCGAGCTACTCCTGTGGGACAAGAAAGAGCCTTGGGGCTTTAGAGTAACTTGCTGGTTTCTTCAGAGCTCTTGGAGTACAACCATGACTGGTGGGTATAAAACTTGCTCTACCCCACCTTTGATGAGGATTTTTTTTGTGGAAAAGCTCTGTAACATCCCATATGTGAATACATGACAGAAGGACTCTTGTAGGTACTCTGTTACCAAACGTTTTCACTTTTAAGCCACAGTGAGGGTGGAAGGAGGGATGAGCTGCCGTGCTACTGCTGCCGCCTGACCTGTTCCTGGGTATCTCTCAGGAAGAACAGGCAATTAGTAAATTCATAATCAGGGCTCCACTGGCCTCTAGCACTTGGGCTTGTTAGCTGGCTGACATAAAAGGCTGCCATGACTTCTTCAGCTCCCTTCATCTTTTCCACCCTGTGTTCCTGAGTTTTACAGTGGTCCACTTCTATAATGGACTCTGCAGTGCCTGTGAAGGCCACTTTATTAAAGGAAGGCTACATTTTCATAGAGGAGTCACACAAAAAGCTCGACAAAAGTATTAAAATATACTAGCTCCCTGCGGTGTTATATAACATCCGTATCTCAGTATGTGCAGTTTTCTACATAGCCATATAACGTGCAGTATAATGTGACATGTTTTCATGTCTCAGTCCTTAAATATCCAACAAGGGTACTTGTATGCCTCCTGCAAAGCCACCCAGTCTGAGATGTTGTCTAAGAGCTCTCTGGGGAGAGGTTTCTTCCTTCTCCATAGTGTCATCTCTGTCTCAAACTCCAGGAAGCTACAACAGTATAAGCAATAAATATCTACAGTCACAATGGTGACTTTTAAAGTGTCTCATACGCCGTATGTTCTGTCAGTAAGAATTTACATTATTTTTTTCTTATTTTGTTGTTGTCATCCTTCATTGCCAGTAGAAGACGATTGGGGTGATAATTTATGTTTTATTTGTCTCCAGAAAAAAAGACACCACATAATCAAATTAATTCTCAAGGTGCCTTCTGTCCTGCAACAAACATATTAATAATCTGTGTGGTCTGAGATCCTACTCTTGCTGGCAAGACTGTGGACCTCTAAGGAATTCAAAGTCCAAAGTTTTTCTTATTCCTCTGTCTTCAAGTTAGCACATCTAATAACTGCTATTATCTCTGTTTAGAAGATAAGTGTTGTGCTTTAATGTGTAAAATTGAGGATAAGGGAGAATACAGTGTGCTCGAATAAATTTTAATATCAGGAATAAAGTTGGAGGCTGGAGAGGGTGCTGACTAACTGGAGGAATGAATCCGAGGCAGACAGTCAGGAAGTGTAAATTACAAAGCTGAGCTGTTAGACCAAAAATTCTCACCATAGCCCTAGTGCAAAGAAATATTGACCGAGATCAAGAAACCTTATGGAGTCAGCAGTAGAGCAGGGCAATTACGTCCAGTGCTACTGTGCCTGTAATGTCAGCAAATTACTATTGAAGTGCCAGCCCACTGTTATGTTTTATTGCAGCAGGGGCACTGAAAGCTGTGATTAAATAATAGTAGGAATTTTAAAAAATTATTTTTACAGAGCAGCATAGCAGAGTAATGGGGATCTTCTGTTCTCCACATCAAAAAGGAAAAAAAAAAAGATGGAAGGGAGGTCTAGCAGAAGCAGGGAGGAGCAGAGGAGGAGACTGGGCAGATTTGACAGTATCAGTGCTCTGCAGCATAGATCCAGTAGCTCCCTTGAGCCCTCAGGGGCAAAAAAAAGGACTTCTGGTAAGTCAGTTTTTAAGAAGGATTCAGCCAACAGGATAAATATTGACAAAGCCAAATGCAATTTTTAAAGGAAACAGCGATTTTACATGATGAAATTAGCTTATTGTCTTAATCCAGACAAGGGTATCCATGCATATCTGCCAGGACTCCAGCTATGGGCATAAAAGTGTCACAGAAACCCCTGTTCCAAGCAGAATTTCTGGTTAACATTTGGCAAATAGATAGGTGAGTGTGTTTTTACTCTGATGATTTAGGATAACTATCTATTCTAAGAAGGAGACTCAAAGAATTACTTTAAAAGATCAAGGTCTTTCCTATAGTCCAGATGGATAACGTTAGATTTTTTTAGATGTATTTCTTGTGGTGTGGCCCACAGTCTGGCATTCAGTCTGCATGGCAGATTTTATGCTTTTTTCTGTATGCCAATCCCCAGTTTGGTATTTTTTCACATCTCTTGGTGTTCCTAGTGGGAGTCATAGCAGTTATATTTTTAAGAGTTTAGGAGACTGCATGTGTGTGTGTCTCTAGCTGTGATAGATGTTTTTGATCATCTTCAACAACATCAACAAATAATTGTTACCCTGTCTACCTCTCTACATTTTCTCTCTCCTAAATCTGTTTGGACAGGCAGGTACCTATGGATCGCTCAAAATGAATTCAGCCTTGAGCTTGACCTTTCATTTATATATGTGTGGTCTCTATGGCAGCATTTTATGCACCTTCCTGAGTCTCCTTTATGACATCCTTCAAAAAAAAAAAAAAAAAAGAAGCATTAGACAGTCACTGGAGTAAAGTTTGTTTGGAGCCTTTTCCTAAAAGAAAGTACAATCTCTGTCTTTCAGGACTGTCAAATTGGCTCATTTTAGTCTTGCTCATATCATTTAATACTAATAAAAATGGAAGATATTGAGCAATGGATAGAGTGAAATGATAGATGATTTCAGAAAAGCTGGCTTACTAAATCTCAGAGGAGCAAATTTATCCTAGTAGTAAGTAGGTGTAACGCTAATGAGTTAAGAATTATATCCATTAATACCAGAATTGATTTTTTTTCTGTTCTCTCTCTCCCTCCATGTGTCAGATAAAAATGGAATAGGAATCTTGTTAAGCTGACAATAATGTAAGCTCTAAGAGGTATTCAGCTAATTTCTACCAAAAAGCTTTGTTATTGATATGCATTTTCAAAATTCATAATTACATTGTTTTAAGACTTTCACTCTGGCATGCTTATAGTATTTAAAAAGTTGGTGCTGCTTGTTTTTCTCTTGCATACAATGTGATAGAATATTCCAAAGATACTTTTTAGTAACAGATTCCTATGTGAATGCTGGATAAAATCTGTATGTTCTGTTTTCTTTGTTCAAAGTAGGACATGCAGAATTTTGTTGTAGGCTGCAGAAGCGTCCTCAGTACAAATCTGTACCCCTTCCACTATTTTCACATCAATACATGGATGAAAGTAATTGTTTTAAAGTTTTGACTCACACATGCAAGGTATAATAATGTAAAGAACTTTGAAAAAATGCAGTGCCAGTCAGCAGAACTAAGAGTATTAATAGTTGGAAGAGGGAAGTAGATTAACATCCAAATGCCATGCCATTCATTACAAAAAACTATAAGTAAGTCTGTTGCACGTTTCTGGAATATATCTGTCCTCTCAGTGCCTTCTTTTGGCTGCTTTTGTCAGTTTCAGCCTCTCTAGCTTATATAAATGTATTGACCAAGAACCTGCCTCCCTGTTCAGTTTTGGAAGTGAAAACTCTTGTGCTCTCTACATGAGAAAGATATAGCCCAAATGAAAGATAATTCCAAAGGTCTAGGATTTCTGTGTAATAGCATTTGTTCTTAGTGCAGGCTGTCACCCTTTAATACACATTACTCCTTGCTAACAAGAACACAGGACACTCATTTCTGCATAGTGAGACTTCAGGTAATATGCAATCCCATTCATAAGCCAGTCAAGAAGTATCTTCATGTATTTGCATCTCATACTGCTACTGGAAATCTACAATTTTCACTAGTTTTGGAGTAATACATACATTAATTTTAATCTCTATCTCAACTGCATAATAGCTTGTTTTTTTTCTTTTCCCTTTCGGTTATATACATTAAAAAAAAATTTGCTCTTTGATATCTTATGTAAAGTGTAAATTAGATTGACTTTGGGCAATTCTTTGTTCTCCATTTTTTTTAACCTCTAAGTCACAAGTGACTTCTGATCCATCCTTCTTTCCATTCCTCTTAAGTTCTCTGTTAATTTCTAATATATTCTATTTTAGGTGATTATTCCTACCATTTCTATAAGATTTTCCTCCATGTTCAGGATGGATATTTACCTGGCTTTGTCAGCATCTGACTTACTTAGACACATGCCAGGCTCCCTCTGAGTTAGATGAGCTTAGCTCCTCAGCTCCATAGTCCTTGAATAATCACCTCCCTTAGGCTACGTCTGTACAAGTGGATGCAGGATTGCTTTCTGGTGTCTGTGTCTGGGAATATGTTTCACTTATGTCCCAAATTTGTCTCAGATGATAGTCACCGCAGAAAAGAAATCGCTATACTGAGGTCGTGGGAGCCGTGTCGCGTTTGAGTAGTTCTCCAGCCCAGTCATGACATTGAGCTGTGGTGTGAAGCAGCATGGAAAGATAAATGTTACCATAGGTTGTGAAAAATTGCCTTTTTGAAATTGGTATTCTTAGTTACGGGTATTTTCTTACTTATCCTTCTTCATATTTTCTTTCAAGTAAATGAACTCATAATTAAATTCAATTCAGATTTCTATATTAGCATTTTTTTTCTATCAATCAAAACCACATTCAGACTATTAGCACCTCTTACTGTTTTGGAGTCTGTAGGACTAGAAATTGGTCAGCTGTCATACTCAGGAATATCTTCCCCACTATCATCTGTCTTAATTTTCTAAATTTATTTTACAGAAATAACTCTGCAGGGCTATTAATAAATTCCCAGTCTAGCCAACGTAGACAGGCAACATGTGCAAATAAGTCGATTTTCTGAGACTTTCAAAGCCATACATATAAATTTGGTATCTGAATTTGGCATTCCCAATTCCTCCTGGAAGTTCTGCCTATGAGATACCTAAAATTGAAATAAAAAACATGCCTGAGTTGGATGAGCTGACTTTTGGTCTTGATAGGGTAACAAGGCTTTGATCTCTGGCCATAGCCCACTCATGGACTTTCTGTAAAATCCTGTTTGTCGTCCCTCCACAGAGTGAAATGACAGGGATTGACCCTGCTGTGTTCTGAATATACTGTCGCTTCCCCTGTGCTATTAGCATGAGTGCTGCTTCTCTGCTCTTCCCTTTCTCCCCAGCACTCCCGAACTGTGTGTACACTCAAATAAATGCTTTTCATTCCTACATGCCATTCTGTCTTGCTATTTCTACACTGAGTGTTGATTCCTGCCGCAGCGTTAATGTTCTTCTGTTACATCTCACTGAGGAGTGATATGGTTCAGTAACAGCACAGGTTTCTGAGAGGACCTATGCAATTTCCCAGTCACTGCGTGCACTGCCCCTGGGTCCCTGGACATCATCAGTAATCTGGTGCCTCTCTCAAGGCATCACGAGAACGAAGCTTTGTCTTTTCGAGCCATCGGTCATCTCTGACAGTTTCTCAAAATCCTTCCAGTTGCACCAAATTCTTAGGATCTCTTTCCCTTTCAAAAGAAAATCTGTCTTACCTCAAGCATGTATACTAAGGCACTAGACAATTTGTCGAGCAGTTAATAAAAAACAATTTCCTAAAGAACTTCATGATTTCTTAGACAGTTTTATTTTTGTTTCCTGACACTGTTGTTAGAGCATGTTAGTGCCTTAATCAGCTTCCTTTTTGGAGAGTTCTTGTTCTGTAAAAGTCCAGTGATGGAGGACAACAGCCAAAACGCGGCCACAGACGAGTGCACTGAAGCTTTGGGAGATGCTCTCTGGCGAATCAGCTGTCCTCTCTGCCACTTTGCTGGCACCACCAGCCTCGGGACAGGAGACAAAATGTTCTCACACATCAACCACAGGACTAGCCTTGGGACTGCCAAGGAAAAGTGGGCTTGCTGCTAAAGTAACAGCGTGTGGACAGACCTGGAGGAGATGGAGGCTCACAGTATCTCCTGCCATTCTGGTTATTGGTGTGACAGAGGGACAGGATGAAGAGCTGGTGTCTGTAATACTGTAAATGACTGCAGTATGGTTTGCTGGACAATGTTTGCTAGAACCCCTTCTTGCCTCAGTTCTCAGAAGATAGCATGTTAGGTAAATATTATTCTGCCTTAATGAAGAGGCACAATGTTTGGTTAGGCTTGACCCTTAAATCTTTCAAAAAACAGTAGCCTCAAGAACAATAGCTTCCTGATGTGATGAAACTACTTCTTCCTGAAACAACTCCTGGCATCGTTGAGAACTCGCTGTACTGCTCATGAGAGACCCACAAGTGCAGATGTGTACTGACTGCTTTCCTCAAACAACAAAACTAAAATGTGAAGTTGATCTTTAGCCCAAAAATGTGACTATGTAAGCCAAAACCAGATGTTTGAATTAAGTCTCAAATCCCCTAACATTTTGTTAGGTGTTAGTGCTGAGCATCAAGAAAACCAAGTTCACAAGACGAAATCAGTACAAGCAAATTAAAACAAAAATGGGAAACAGGGAGAGGGAGTTGGAATTAATTTGAGTATTTCCATCTTTTCCAGATTTTCTCATAGAGAGCACAGGCTTCTTGACTGCTCACTCTTTAGTGTTTGGTGCAAGTTCTTGGTTTTGCTTAACAAAACACATCAGCCACCGTTTATATTCTGTTGTGCTATTTGGGGGTGTGACCCTGTGGTTATTTTATTCAGACAGAAGATAGGGCTGCTGCCAAAGGGATTGTCCTGCTTTTCCTTCATCTGTGGCAATCTGTTCCTGCTGCCTCCCTTGTGCCAGGACTACCAGACAGGTGACTGTGTGCTGAGACGGATTGAGGAATTCATCCTGTTGAAAGCTACTCATTTTAGTTGTCTTTTTGAATTTTCAGTTTTCAGTCACATTTGTTCCCTCATCCCACTTACTGCATAGCCACATGAACATGTGGGCTATCACAGATGAGGGGAGAGAAAATGAGAAAATGAAAAATTTGGCAACTAATATCCTCCCTTCACAGATATTCTGCAGGCGATACTGTCAGTGAGGAGTGCTGTAAGCCACCACATCAGAACAGCGAGGCAAGGAACACTGGCTATGTGCAAGCAACCTGCTCTTCCTCCAGGTCTTCCCAGAATTTATCTTATTATTTTATTAAGTTATTATTTTATGAAAAAGCAACAGTAGGCACTCCATAAACAAGGTTAATAATATTAGTCTCCATTTCAGTAAGACTGGAGGGAGCGCCCTGCTCTAAATCTGACTTTGAAGGCCTCCCATCTGTTTAGATGCAATTGAATCAGGCTGGCAGGAAGTTTTGTGAGAGAGGTTTCCATAATAGAATTTTTCCATAATAGAAATTTTCTGGAGACCTTGGGGCAAACCAGGAGGGCATTGGGACAGTGGTGGATTCACCCTGGTAATGCTCTCCCTCCTCTTGCTCTGTGGCTCAGGAGAGGGAAGTGAGGGCAGAGGGAGCTCTACTTCCCCTAGCTGTTCCCCCAGAAGAAAGCAACCTTGCAGGTGGAGGGTAGGTGCCCTGCTGTCAGTGGGGAAGGAAGGCTGGATGGGGTGTTTCTTGCTGGGGATCTTCTTGCTCCCTTTCATCTGAGCCAACTTTACTCAGGGGGCTCTCTGGTGCATAAAAATGCATGATAACTTCATTCCTAACAGTGTCATGGGCCATGACAAGGTCTGGAAGCTCCAGGCTGGGCTTTTCTGCCCCCATAACAACTGGGAGAAGGAGAGGGGGATACTTCTCTGCAGCAGCTGCACAGCGCCATAATCCTTCTCAAGTGCCACCTCTAGTTTTTGTTGTTTACATGTCCCTGTTGGCACAAGTAGGATCCTGAGGACTGAATCTGACTCAGAAAAAAAACATATAAGGTCATAGCAAAGACAATTCCATGGTGATCTAGGGGTGCATCTTGTTGCTTTCGCATAGAGCAAAAGTTGCTTCATATATACCAGAGGTTTTCATGCAGTGCACTGCCAGAGTTGTGCATGTGGCCATTGGCATTAGGTCATAAGTTACAGAGGGTTTGATGTGCTTTCATGGCAAGTAATAAAGTAGGAACCACAGTGGGAATTGCAGGTGAGAATCAGATCCTCACACTTTGCTCCATTTATCCAGGTGACTGGGACTCCTAGTCTTTGGTCACAGTAGATCCTGATCGCTGAACATCCACAGGGATCAAACTCTTTATCACCCTATATCTGGATTACTCTAAAATCTTTATTTTTGATCCTTAGCAAATGCAGACTTGCCTCATTCATATGCCTCCAGAGTGCTCATCTGCTGCCATTTCTTCATCTCTGCAGACTTCTGGCTGCCCTTTTTCTGTCATGCTGAATGCACACAACTTGTTCTCAATTGCAGACCTTTGGTTACTTGGTTCTTGCTCTACCTACAATCTTTTGTTTATCACTGAAATATCAACTTGTGACTTTGATCAACCTGCAATACTGGTAACTTTTCTCAGATTTTGAACTTATTTCCTTCCATGGTGTGCCTCAGTGTTGTGAAGAATGCTTCAAAAACATCTGCACAACTACATCAACAAAAACATCCGCACAGCTACATCAGCATTGCTTCTCCAGACCTCTCTCTAAGATTGTTCTTTGCTGTCATGCCTGCAGAAGGCCCATGATGTGCCAAGTTCCCTGTCCATCTGTATCTATACTTCATCTGTATCTATATGCTGTCTCTTGTCTTCATTTTAAATTGCAATTTCTTTGGGGCAAGAGCTGTCTTTTTGCACAATGTTTTTATAATGTTTCTCACAATGGGGTGCTGATCCATGGAGGGGGTTCTCCAGCATTTAATGACAAAAATAATAAAAGTGTTATTAGCAAATGTCTCTGTATGACTGCATCACATGATGTGGTCACAGTTTGCAAAAGGAAATTCTGAAATTCAGTTCCCTTGAACAGAAGTTGTCTCTCTGCCTAGAGAATATAGGTGCAACCCAAGATAATCCATTTTTCAAAAAGGAATGTATTAGAAAAATACTTGAACTTGAGTAATTCCACAAACAGAAGACTCCTTCCCTACCCTCCGCCTCCAAATCAGTATTCTGCACTTTCAGAAAGATTTCCTACTGTGCAGAATTTTCATTAGTCCATTAATTTTGCCATTTCAGAACTCAAACAGCATGGCCTAGAGCAGTGGTTTTCCAAATTCCTTCCAGTTGCAGCATGCTAACATAAACAACATTTGCATATGGATGTCGTAAAAATGACTAATGCCAGCAATCATCGTACTTTATTGCAGTAACGTGACACATGTGCCTGAGCACCCTGACAGATCTGCTCATAGCTCATTGGCACTGCTGGAACAGCACACCTCTTATCTAACGGGGACACCCACGGCAGAGCACACTTTGATAGGAACCAGAGCATGAGCCCAGCATCAGATGCATATCCCGGAGGGAAAGGTCCAAGCGGTTTCACTGCGTGACATCGGAGCTTGGTACGTGTCCTCTGCACCGAACTAGAATCAGTTTCAGGAAGGAGAACAAATAGCATTTTCTGGTTTCATAGCCAGGGAGTTCAGTGAACTTCTTGACTGCAGCTGATGACAAGTCAGTTGAGAGACATTTGACTCTGACCTCGGCCTTGTACCCAGTCATATGTTAACATCTCTGCTTCTCCAAAGAAGGCTGCAAATAGAAGGCCTCTAGTTAAGGGAGAGTCAGTCACACTGTGAACGTGAGACTGAGTGCTGCCATTTTCAGTCATGAATTTTCAGAATTGAGGGAATACATCATAGTTCAGCCTCATCTGATTTTTCTTCCAGAAAATGAAGGGAAAGGGTTGTGAACCTGATTACATCATCACACTGCATAGAAAACACATTTTCTTGTCTTACAAACTAGCTTTCAGAGCCTTCTCAGGCTTTCTAAATAACTGAGTTGTACATGATTATGCCATGTCTAACAGCCACTCGTTCCTAATGCCTTTCAAATTTATTTTCCACTTCTTACCAAATATGACAGAAGCATAAGGGTCTCCAAGGTAAGACAAACTTATGTAAAAATTGTGTAAAAAGTGCAGGGAAGAGAAGGATGCAAATTAGTGCTCCCACTGAGAGAAGAGCTGTGCTGTATTACCAGGCATCAGCAAATCTATGTGGGAAGGAGGCACTTTAAATGCACAAATAATTTAAAGCAGAACTTACAGCTTAATAGCAGGATAGGGCAACTACGAGACAACAAATGCAGGCTGGTAACTTCTGCCTCTCAGGAAAAAAAATATCTTTTTAAATGCCATATTCATAGGCAGGTCCTGTCTCCCACAGAAGATCGCAGAAGATCACCATATCCCAGTTTGTGGCTGTTTGCACGTAGTTCATCTCATGCTTCACAGAATGCTCCCTCTAGGGAATTATCAGACTCTCATTGGAAACAGCAGCACGTCATGTCCCCAAACTGTTTTTTGTTCTTTTTTTTCCCACCCAGTTTGGCAAACAGTGAATGCGGCGCCTGGGCACAGCTACTTGGTGGAGGGGCAGCTTTCGTCACTCTGCTCGGCTGGTACCTCATATCTTTCAGTGTTGGTTGCTCTGCGTGAAACACAGAGTGCAAACCCGGAGCTGATGGGGCAACTCTTGACCACAGGCATCCCTGTTCTGTAGCCAGCTGTAGCAGGAGCTCCCTGCACATGATAGCAAGCTGTACAATCCCAGGGGACCTTGTTGCATTGCAAACAGCCCTGTAGCACATCCAGCATTCCTTTGCTCTCTTGTATCTGGGAAGCAGGAGCCAGAACAGTCTGTCCTCAGAAATGGCTCTTCCCTATATATAGTGCACAGAGACCAAGGGACTGTTTATCACAGCCTTTTAGTGCCGATGTCTGCTTGAAGTTCCTGTTACAAACAATTGAACTAAACCATTTTCCTGGCACTAGCTTTCATCCTTCATTTCGCTGTTTTATCAGAGATAGAAACAACAGTACATTTATTTCTGTGTGATTCCCTACAGGTAATCTTCGGTTGCAGGAGGTAAAACTTAATTTCCCTCAATTGCATGAGATTTCTTTATTCTACACAAAGTTGTAAATCAGGTTGACAAAGACTCCTTACTTGCTCAGATATACAAGAAACCTTGCAGTGTGCCCCTTGTATTGCAGTTCCAAAACATTTTCAGGTTTATTCAGCTTTCTGCTTTCTGCGGGTAATATTGCATGTAGGCCTTTTTCTCATTGTCCACCAGAACACTCCTGTAAACACATTCAGAAATTACTTCAGCATATATTTTTAATGCTTCTCTCATTCTTTATTGGAATAAGCTTGAAGCAAGTGCTTTCCTTAAAACAAAAAAAAGAAATTTTGATATTGTTCTTTCCTTCACACAACACTGAACATTACAATCACAGTCTTGTTTCCAAGAACAAATCTTGAAGAATGGACAAAACGACACTATGTAGTGTCTCGTAGCCTGTGGCTTATTTAGTCATGTAACTTGTGGCCAGCACTGCAAGGAAGAAGACAAAGTTTCTTACCACAGTGAGAGTGTAGAATTGGCTGGTTCACAGGCCCTTTGATAATTATTTGAAGTGACATGCCTTAGTTTGGGAGTCATTTCTTTTAACACTCCAATTTTCAAGTTTCCACAGTATTCCTCAAATAGCGTCATGGCAGAGTTTTCCCATTTAACAAGACAAAGACTGAGGGAGACTCGGCATAGCCGTAGGCATGGTGTCTTTCTCCAGGAAAGTGGCAGTCCTGTTTCAGGTCTCCGACATGAATTCCTGAATCATTGCACCACAGCAGCACAGGTTACTGCTGTATTTCTTAGCCGATCCATGATCTGAAAAACAGTTTCCTGATGGATGTCTTGTCAAAACTAGCATATTCGAGAGCAGTATTTCCGTTCTGATGAACTGGCATTTTTTGATGAAAAAAAAAAAACAGTTGTCAGTACTCCTGAGTGGCTCTGACAGAGACTTTCCTGCTACTGAAATTGGTGCCACATGAGCACCAATCCTTGCATCATTGGAGGTAGCTAGAGTTTTACCATTGACTTCAAAGGAATTAGAATCAAACCCATGAATTCATGTCTGCATTTTTTTTTTCTATTTAGCTTTTTGAATAATTTATAAGCAAAAATCGGCTGGATTCTCCCACTCTTTCTGATGTTGAGTAAAGTTGCATTTAGTTACTTTTCTTGGTTTCAAAGGAGCTTTGGTGCAATCATGAGTATCTCATTATGAAAAAAAGATGTCCATAGAGGACAGATAGGAAGAAAAGAGAAGGAAATCCTTAGGCACATCAAAGACTCACAGCAGAACTGAGATTCAGAGATGACAGATAAGTCATCAAGGTAGTCCTCATACTCAGAGCTAAAGGCTAGGTGGCTGGAGCTGTTTCATGGGGTGCTGAGGAATGTAGAAATATACTTCTTTTCAGTGAGTTCCTCTGTTTCTAATGCTGTTACATTTATTTGTACGCTTATTCTTCTCATCATTTTGGAAGTTAATTTCCGTATGTTTACTAGTTATGCTTTACTCCTGAGCAGACTTTGCAGCAGATTATACATTTTCTGGGAATCACTGAGCCATGTGTTTGTTCTGTATCCCTGAGAACTATTTCCATCTTAAGATTGTTTGGAAAAAAAGGAAAAGAAAAAAATATCCCAGTCCACCACCCAAGGCTTAATGTTTACTTTTGCCGCATGCATCATTTATTTTCATTCTGCAAGATCACGATGACACGCTCGCCCAAGCACATGCTGTTCTAATATGTTACATTCCTTCAGCTCCTCCATGTGTTAGAAGTGATCCTACCGCTCAAAGAGAAAGATCTTGTAAGACAAGGAAAGAGATTACTAACCAGTTCTACATTTCAAAGTATCGTGTTATAGACAGAAATGATTGGCTACTTTTTATCCAGACTATATATAATTCTGTATATGTTTGACCCTTATTGGGAAAGCTAGAGGCCGGAAAACCTGCTACATGATTGTATGTTTGGGAATTTCTCTCCCTTCCATGAAAACATGCTGTTGTGGTTAGCAAGCTTTGTGAAAGAGACACAGGTACCTCAGCCTCTGAGTAGAGGAACGGGCGCTTTGAGGTTCAAATGTGTCCTAAAAATATTTTTGCAGCTATTGTTCTGCATGAATGTGTCCAAGCAAGTGCATATACTGTATTTCTTGTATTTTCTGCATGTATGAAATAAATCAGTTTTCAGTCACTATTTGAGGTTTTAAACATCTATGTGGAAGAACTGCCTTCAGAAAATCTATTCCACATTTGCTTGTCCATTCCTGGCAATAAGCTTGAAAAGGTGGTAGTGGATGGTTACAAAGAGTGACACAAAAACATGTTGTGCAGGAGGGTGGACTAGGTGATCTCTAAAGGTCTCTTGCAACCTTAAGGATTCCGTGATTCTATGATTTTAAATTGTGCCTTACTAATGAGTCTCTGTTAAAAGATGGTGCATAAGTGAATGCTTGATTTTTTAACTTCTGCCCAGTACCTTTAAACTGTTGATGGAAACCTTTGGAGACTTTCTTTACATATTTTTTATTCAGCATTTATAAAACATATAAAAGATGAAAATTATAGATGCATTCAGTATGACTTATTTGAAGAGCCTTTGGCACAGCGTTATCTGTTAATATCCTATTAGTAAGCTTTTGGACCTGCTGTGCATGAATTGTATTAACTTACCCAGTGAACATTTTAAGTATTAGGTAAAGTGTTATGTACTTTCTTCTAACGTTCATTTGAGTCAAAGGACATTTTTACTATTTGGCTTTAGCAGAAGAGGGTTATACTCCGCTTTTGCAAATATGGATAACAATAAGGAAAATTTTAACTTTTTGAAATGTCAGTTAGGAAAGAGTAAGGAAAATTTTAACTTTTTGAAATGTCCTTTTTTGAGTGTAAGAGTTTTGAGGATGCTTTCAAAGATAGAGTCCTCTCAGGAACGTAGCAGACACAGAGAGACTCTTGTGCTGCTTTGCCCTTGCTTTTTTAATAACCTCACTGTACATCAGAGAATAACTTATAATCGTAGTGAAGCCAATTTAATGGAGGCAAAAGAACATAATATTTTCTGAAAGTACCTACTCTGAACTGAAGGCACTGTAATAAATTCAGATTATTTATTTTAGTCACAAAATCAGTTATACAACTTCCAATTACCAAAGTTTCTGCAAGGCATAACATAGGGATCTGCATGATCTTCTCAATATTTATGAACTCTAAAGTGTAAAAATTGACACTCTCTGAGTGAAAATATTATCAGTCTTTTCAAGAGGGCATTTTGAACTTTTATAAATAGCTTTTTTTTTCTTTCTTTTTAACTCTTCTTAGTTACACCTCTCTAGGACTTTGAACAAGTCCTTTGTCTCCTTTAATCTTTTTAACTAAATATACATGGTTTTGTGGAAATTTTCAACCTTTTTCTTTTCAAAGGGGCCTGCAGTAACATCTGAGTTTACACCTGTATTTCAGCTGTCCCACCACTTAGGTACCTCTTCCTATAGAGACAGAAAAACAACTTACAGACCAAATGAAGCTCTGCTTTCCTGAAAGCCTTAATAAATTGTACTTTCTGGTTCAAACTGGCTCCAGATTAACAAAGTTGCTTAAGCCTGCGCTTAACTTGGAGAATTTAAGCAATCCTTCCTCATTCTCAAAGAATGGCTTTTTCATCCCATTTGTGCCACTTTGGTCTGTGCGTTGCATTAAGTATGTGCTGAAGCATGTTGCTAAATCAGAAACCAAATGAGAGTTTATCTCTAGTAGGTAGATATCAGTCAAAAGTGAATTCATTATGCACACACAAATGACTAGAAAGGTAAAAGTATTCTGTAGCAATATAAGACTTAATGTCTTCTGTTTTATAGAAGACAGTGCCATTAGTAAACTGCTCCATTCCAGGAGCTGCTGTGTCTTTTGAAGGTCTAAACTACACTAGAATAATGACAGTACGGCTGATTGATATAAACACATTTGTTTGTTAGACACATGTGTTAGGGGAGATGCAGTTTCTATTAGTAAAATAGTGGATTTGCCATTACAGAGGTATTTTGATTTCCCAAAGAAAATAAGTCGTGCTGGTAATGTCACGTTTTTGCTGGTGTAACTGAGCATATACTGTGATCTCTTCTGGTTCAGGTGCATTAAGAAAAAAGTTACCTTAAATACTGCTCTTGCAGACTAGAACAGCAAAGTTTAATTGTTTAATTTTGACCCAAACTTTCCCTGCTTCTCCCTTATTCTGTGGAATAAAAAAAAAAGCTATTTTTTGGTCTAAAACCAGAATTATGAACTCACCCAGTCCACAGAGGACACCTCATTCTTCCTCCCAGCTTGTGTGTGTAAGTAGGTGCACAGTGTTGCACATTGGTGTTACAGTTCATTAAACTACACGGGGACATACAGGAGTATCTGGGGCCACGTTGGGGTACACAGTGCAGGTGGCAATCTCTCTCATCTATCTGCTCATCCTTAACTGAAAAATATCTTCAAACTGTTGCCAACTAGTCCCTTTTAAACACACATATATCATAAACTCGTGGGTGATGAGGACATGGGGGTGTTTGTGTATGTGTAAGGATGTGTGAAAGAGAGGGAGGGAGGAAGAAAACCACCATAATGTGTTCTGCAGAAAAGTACAGCTTATCTGGAGACTAATAAAACAGTAATTCTGGCAGTGGAGAAGTCCTGAGTGAGGTAGCCTACTGCTTGTACCTTTGTTTCCCATATGGGAAAGTCTCAGATATAGACTATCTAAAAGAGTCGTATCTAAAAGCCAGAAGAAGAAGAACAAAAAATATCACTTAGTTCCTATTGTATGGACTGGCTGGCTGGTAGCCAAACTCATGACAGCTTGTATTGTGGCTGAGAGAGCAGTGTGGCTCTTGGATCAAGGTCAGCAAATTTTTAATGAACGGAGCTTGATTACTGCTCCCTTTGAGGGAAAAGGTTGTTTGGAGGTGAACAAGGCTCAGTACAAAGGCATGTTCCAAATCCCTCATTCACACTCAAAATTAGATGGACTGAAGCTATCTAAAGCATGAGTTCCTGAGAGCTGGGGAATACCTGCATAAGAAACAGGCTCAGTAACTCTATAAACTGAGGCTGGTACGTCCTTATCTTAGCATGCAGTACCCACATTCAGTATTCACTGAGACCCTGTGAACAGTTTTACTTTAGTGTTTCGTCACATCCCTTATCCAGCACTGTCCCTCACATAATTTAAGGCTTAGCCTTGCAGGGTTTTGCATTCCCAGACTCAAGATAGCAGGACTGCTGGGACTGTCTGACTGGCCAGGCATACAAATCCAGGCCGTATCCCTCTGCACTGTTTGCTGACTTTCCTAGGGCTTCTCATTATTATAGAATAGATCTGAGCTAAAATCAGTCTCATTGCAACTGAAAGGGTATTTAACTATTTTGGAGTAGCAGGACCAGAATTTCAAACCCCAGTTCCTTCTAGAGGAAGGATCAGAAATGAGCAAGAAATCTGAACTCTGGTATTAGGAGCTGTTCTGGGAGGTACAGGCTTTCAGAGACGTCCAATTCATGCGACTGACTGGGGGTCAGAACTTTACATTAAGCTTTTCTTCTAGAACAAAATCTAGATGAAGATCTGAAGACAGACACCAGAAAACAGTGCTTTGTTTACATATTCAGAGTTTAGAATAAAAAAAATGCAGTCTGGTTCAAAGGCACATTCAAAAAGAACTCTTGAAAGTTCCTTATGAAAAGACAGCACTATTTGCTTCTGCTAGATAGAAAGCAGGACCTTTTCAATGGCATTCAGACCTTATTTGGGAAGTACTTTTCAGCATCCATGGGCAAAGTTGCTCAAAAACAAGTCAGACCAATAATAAAATCATAAAGCTACAAAGCATTTTTTTTATCTTGCCAGACCAAAACACTTTTATTCCTAGAAGTGTCCCAGAAGTTCATTAGCTTGTCTGTTTTTGGAAGTGATTTTCTTTTTGCTTCAAATCTTCTACTGCTATTGAGAATGATTTTGTTTACATCAATACATGGCTATTTTTTATCACTCCATGTTAGATGCTAGCTGTCTTACTGACCTTTTTAACTAGGTTTTCCTTTAAAAAAAAAAAGTAAATGTTATTTTAAGAGGAACAGATTCAGTGGTAAATTGGACTCCAGCCAGAAGGGTTTATAATGTAATTCTTACAAGAAAAATCATCATTTTGATATTAGGAACCGAAGCACTTCTCTGTGTATGTGAAGCATTGCTGTAAAATCAGGAAGCTCAGAAATTCTTGTTTTGATTTTTTATATATTCTTATGTAAAGGGGTTAAAAACATTGTTGCCCTGATTAATAGCGATTACTAAAGACTCCTTACCATGCCTCTAGGAAAGAATCATGCATATTTGATGTCCTTTTCCTTTCTCCTTAACATTTCAAATAATTCAGCTAGACCATCCCCATGAACTGGGTAAGAAGAGCCGTAACACCTACTTAGGGGAGAGGAACCATCTGGTTTCCTTGGAACTTGGGACCTTCTGGCCAATATGAGGTTGAACCAATTTAGAGCCTGATGAAGTGGTAAATAATGGACATTCTTAAAGTGTCTGAAATGGGATCAGCTGTTACGGGCAGAGACCAGCAGGTGCAGAGCACTAGGATGCTGCAGGCGGGGGCTCCTCTTGGACGGGGCAGCTGGGAAATGTCCTGCAAAATGGTGGAGCTTTGATAACGGGAGGCTCTCGGTGGACTTGGTGGAGGCCCTCACTGAGGGAACCATCCTGCAAGCCTGTGCTTGCTTTCTTGGTGCTAGCAAGAAGTTTTCAAGAGTTCAGAAGTGAACCCTTGTGGAGACCGAAGTACTTGTAAATTTAGGAAGACTGGCATAAGGCTGACAATATCTATTTCTTATTTATATTTGTGGCATGATGGCAGCGATCTAAAGCCATAAAAGCTACTCAATTGCACATTTGTTTAACTTCACAGTTCTGTTATTGTTATCTTTCCCTCTCCCTTCTTTTTCACCCATTATTTTATATCGTATTTGGTTTCTAAATTGACAATTGACTTTGGAGCAGCAACGCTTCTTTTTTTTAATACAGTGAATATAGTAATAAAAATAGTCTTTCGGGGATACAGAATAGTGTTTCATGTACCTCTGGTTTATCTGGGCCTTAGAATGGTAGTGTATACAAAAGCCACGGTTCTTTTTTCATATGTTGTTTTTAGTCATTAAATGCAAACATATTGTGTTGCATCCTACTTTAATATAAAGGTCTGTTGGCAAAATGTGGCATTTTCTCTCTGCTGTTAGCACCCCTTAAGGGAAGAACTTCAGAGGGTATTTCATATGTCAGGGACTGTAGCAACCCTTTGGGCCCCAAAATTGTCTAATTTTTTAAGATTTAGCTTTCCCAGACAAGTTATTGTAGCCAGGAGGCAAAATGCTTTAGAGACAAGTCATCCCACACACCATGCCTTCTGCACTTTTATCTTGAGACTTTCTGTGAGGTTTGACTGAATAGAGTGGACTGAGAACTGACCTTGGTACCGTGGTGTTATCTGAAAGCTAGAAAGCTAGGTGGACTGAAGGCCAAGCTTTCAACCCTTCAGTAGCCCCGATGAAAACAATGATTTTGAATTAGACTCTGAGCGAGTTCCCCAGGGGCAGTCATGACCCTCCTGAGCAGAAGTGATACAGCTGGAAAAATGCCTTGGTTTTGTTTTTGCACTAAGATAACCTGTGACAGGTGGAAGGGAGACCTATGACAGGGAGATAAAATCAGAAAGTTTTAGAACCTGGCTCAAAAGCCTGTGTGGCAAACTTCAGGAATATGCTTGTGGTGATAGACCTGTGAATAGTGAGGAATTAATGGGGATGCTGGCCAGGTGTGGACAGTATGACACTGATAAGGCCTCTGATGCTGCCACCTGCTCCTGTACGTGCCCACGGCTCCCTCGTGGTGGCTCCCTCGTGGTGGCAGTGGAATAAATGCTGATCAAGAGCAATGGTTTGCTCTGTGGTGCGAACTGGAGCAGACATCAGCAGACTAGTGTCTGAACTGGGAGAGGTGTTGGCAAGCAGAAATCAGAAACCATCTCCGGGAAAGGAGCGTGGGACTTTTCCCAGGGAGGCTTTTTCTCAGGGGGTGCTTTTCCCAAGGCAGGTCCAGCAGGCACCATCCTCAAGCTGTGACAGGTTGTTAATGTTCCCCCTTCTTCTTTTTTTTCTTTTTTTTTTTTTTCTTTTTTTTCTTTTTTTTCTTTCTTTGTCCTCAGCTCAACGAATCAGCTAAACAGCTTATTGAGATGGACAAGACATGCTTAGCTGCCGCGTCCGGCTGTGATGTCCCCTTGCCATCTGACACCGCCCTGGCAGTCACTTTGGCGCAGTGCTCTACCTTAAACAGTGCAGGAGCAGTCAGTGCCATCCAGAGGCACATTGAGGGCAAGAAGAATGCCAAGAAACGCCACTCCTTCACTGCTCTCAGTATGACACACAAATCCTCCCAGGCCATGAGTAACAGGCACTCCATGGAAATTAGCGCTCCCGTTTTGATCAGCTCGAGCGACCCACGAGCTGCTGCCCGAATCGGAGAGTTGACTCATCTTTCATCCAGTGCTCCAGCCCAGGTAACAACGATGCGTAAATGAACCGTAACGCTGAGCTGAGGAGAGGCAAGTTGCATAAATAGCCCCGATTATGAGACTGAGAACATCACGAGCACCTAGATGGTGGCTGAACGAATGGAAGTGGGTTTTGCGGAACTGCACGCTTTACACACCCTTCTGCTTTCCGCTGGCTTACTCCTTCCAATGACATTAACTTCTAACTGCCATAAAATGTCATTATTTTGTGTTAATTTTCTAACTGAGGAGTACTTAAAGGTCTCGTTCTCGTTTCTCTCCCCTGCCCTGGTTTGGGATATTTTGGGCCTCCAGTAACAATTATTGCTAGGCTGACACTTGACAGACAGGCTTTCAACTGGTTCATATATTTCCTTCTCCTCCCCCTACAGCTCTCATGAAAACATGAAAATAATCACTATGCCCATTTGTTAAGACAGATGAGTAGAATTACTGTGGGAATAATAAAGAAATAGCGACCCAGTTTTAAGTCTTTTGTACATCTGCATAGCCCGAACAGGGCAGCTGAGATTGCCGCTAAAAGTCCGTTTTGAAAGAATGTGTCTCAGAAATTAGAACTGTCAGTGTGGTGATGCATGTATTTGCAAAGGCAGGAAAATATGCAGCTTTGTAAGCTGGTTGTTGAAAGCACACAGCCCAGAGGGCCTGATTTGTCATTGCCTCTTTCAAAGTAATTTACACCTATGCAAAGTTGTTTTAAATTGCTGTCACTCTAATTTGACAGTATTTTGCATGCATTTTACTTCTGTATGCATTAATCACTGGACAGGTATGAGAATCTGGAGCATAAGGCCTAAAAAATGTCAGATTTGTTTTGCAGTAATGGAATGTATTAACAATTTTAATGGTGTAAATAATTTATTTCAAATGCAAAGTGCAGCTTATATTCTATCACTTTAAGTTACAGAAAGTAATAATTTTGAGAGATCCTATCACCTTTATTCCCTAATGTATTTGATATCCTGTAGGGAAGCAATGCTGGTATGAAATTCATATGTTTGGGCACACGATAGGGATAAAAAAGATTTTTACAGTAATTATTTCCCTATAGATTACTGAAAGAAAAATGAATGCACTGTACTTTAAGAAGTGTTGCACCTGGCTAGTAGCTCAACAGCTCAGCAAGGTTTTAAATTAGCATATGTGCTGATTGCACAGGCCTTTCCCTCCATTCTCCTTTCTGATGAAAGGGAGCAAAGGCACGTTCTCTTGAAAATCCCAGCAGAACTGGAAAAGAACTTCTGAGCTATGTCTTCTGAAGTATTGGCAGAGATACGAGCTAGACTCACCAGGGATATGCTGAAATCCCTTGCAATTGACCAATGTTTCTGTGGATAAGAGAATCCAAATGGTAATTTGCAGTTTGAAGAAGCAGAAGAAAATGGAGAATAATAATTGCCCAACCTTCTACACAGTTTGTGTGCAGCTCAGTTTCTCTTAAAGCTTCAGCACAGTTCTGTACAGCTTCTTTCTGAGAAGATGGAGTGTGATCAGGAGTTCACTGCTCAAGTGAAGTGCCCAGTTGGCTCCCTCTTACTGTGCTTTGGGTTGCACCATGGAGCACACACAGACCACATGAAGAGGATTTCTTTTGGATGAACCTAAGCTAGAGCATGCATTTCCAGAGCACATCCATGCACAGTCAGTCCCAACCAGAACTAGTCCAAGTAAAAAAAACAGACACCAGATCCTCGGTACTGATGGTTTCATCTCCTTTAGGTCTGCACTGCTTGTTGATGTGGAGGTAACCTAAGTGCAATAGTTTTTTTCCCCCAATCATTTAATGGAGCAATAACTCTGCTGGAAGAAAGGCAGCCCTGCCCTTTTCCCATGCTTGGCTGTGCATTCCTGCCCCTGCACCTGTGACCCAGGGCTGGGACAAATGTGTGTGCAGCTGTGCTGTGCCCCGCGCCTGGGAGCGCTCGTGGGGCAGCTGCTGGTGGGGCCGGTGCGTGTGCGACAACTGGGAGAGCGCGAGAGGCAGCGGGCAGCACAGCGCACAGGCACATCCAACTCCTGGGGGCAGGAATGAGTGTTTATGATCATTTGCAGCACTGTGGAACCCCACAGTGGGGACTAGAGTGACTTTCCTTATCTCTAAACAGGTCTCCAACACACAACCTGTGAGACAAGTTTTCATCACATACCCTTCATGTAGATGCCATACTGCCTCCGAATGCATGGTGGAACTGAGGCTGTTTCATGTAGGAGCACATATGTACATAGGGGCATACATGTCTTGCTTGTAGGAGACAGCAAAGCTGCTCTGTACCACTGCAATTTAGCTCATTTTCTCCCTCCTGCCTTTTGCAGACAAGGTCCTTTTGCCATAAAGTCTCGTCTTCCCTCTCATCCCCTCAGCGGGAGGCTGATGGTGAGGGTATGACCCTCACACAAAGCACCACACGTGCCAGGATATCCTGGGACATCTGTGCAACAGCACAAGTACTAGACACGGGTGAGGGTCCACAACTTGTCAAGTAAATCACACCCAGCTTTTTGGCACTCAGCGTGACACATTTGGACTTCACAGAGATGACAGTCTGTGGCTTTTCTGTTCTTATGTTAGTCAAGAAAAAATCACGCACACACTTGCTAGACTAATGTGAAGGCTCACTGTAAGCTAATAAGACACAAAAATTAGTTGATAAAGCA
>JAUBNY010000568.1:1274419-1310227 GCA_032275445.1 Crypturellus soui | reverse complement strand
CACTTCCCAGAAGCATTTCCCAGGAGGCGCAGATGTGAATGTAGGCTGGGCAGCATGAGCGTAATATATCGATCAAGTCCCAGCAGTTCTGCATGTGTGCAGGACTCACACAGATGTGCTAGCTTTGGATGGACTACCCTATTTGCTGGCCACTCACTCTTGATCTGACTGTTTGTCAAACTTCCGTAAATCCCAGATAAATAAAAATCTTCAAATTTGCCTGGGCAAAAAGAGATTGTTTTTCCAGGATATATCTTTGATGAGTTAAAAAAGGCTAAAAATTTCTCATAACAACATGTGGCTTAAGTTTCCTCATCACGATGGGATCATTCCCTTTCACATGCTGTTTAATGACCTGCTCCACCAACACGCTCTTGTATTTTATTTCAACAACTGATAGAGCAAAATGTTCTGCGCAGTAAAATATGATTGTCAAATTGCAATCCTTTTGACGCTAGTTGGGTCCCTTCTCTGTAGTCAGTGTTACCTACAGAAGCAAAGCTAAGGCTGTGCTGTAACAAAGCCACCTGAGTGTGGCAGAGGGACACACGACAGAGGGAGCACGCTGCAACCCTCATTTTGGAGAGCGAGTCTTGCCCCTGACAGCAACAAGCAGGTTGGCAGGGAAGGCGGCAGAGCGCTTACCTTGATCAGTGCTGGCCAAAAATGTCTTGGGAAAAATCCAAGAGGGGAAAAGAAGGGATTTGATGGCTCAGATCAATCTTCTTGAAAAGAGGTTTCCCTTTGTCAACATCATTATTGCAGCCCCGAGGACCCAGTCCCCCCAAATGTGATATGGGCATGTGTGTTATGTCTGCTTTCTGATGCCTTTTTATTGCTTTCGAGTTTGAGAGATTTTAATGTTAATATTTTCAAACTTTGCTAGAAATGTGGATCTGTGAAAAGAAAAGCAGAGCTGACACTCTTATTATATGCTCTGAAGTGTAGGAGCAAGAGCCTTCAGAAAAATGCCTCGCTACGGAAATGCTTGCAATAGGATCACAAGAGCTACCAACATGAATTCTCCTGCTTTCAGCTTTCTTAGTTAACTCTACAAGGAATTTGCATTTATCTCTTACAAAACCAATAGCATCTCTATATATCTACTAATACCATAATTAGAGGGATTACGTTTTAAATCAAAATGTCAGAAACTCGCTTCCTTCTCTGCCATCTTCTTGGACCCGACATGTCCCTGAAACAATCAATGGTGCTGCAGCCCCAGACAGAAAATCAGCTCAACGTTCCTCTTTTATTCAAGTGTTTGAACACCAGCCAAAGTAACATGAGCAACAGACCCCTGGGCTCTCATGTACAGGCATTCAGAGCAGTGTGAATCTTGTCTGTGGATTGTTCTTGTTCTGAAGTGTGCCTGGCATTTTCAAGGTAAATGTTCTGTATGGCTCGTTAGGGATTTGGCAGCCTGACAGCCTACAAACTTACTCCACCCGGGTGTTAGTGAGAGTGTGGGCGACTTGGTAGGAAGGCTGTGCAGGTAGCTGCCAACCTTATGGTAAGCGCTCCCACACGTGGATCTCTCACCTTTCCTTTCCTCCCTGGAGGAGGAACCGCTGTTCCCTGCAAGCCACCATCACGGCCCCCAATGGCTCTTTCAATAACTGCCTGAAGCCCCTGCTGGTTTTTGGCAAATTCAGCCAAAGCGTATGTTTTTTACAGGGGAAACAACAAATTGGCAGTTTCACTGCTGACTATCTGGCAAACTTGTGCCTTTCCTTTCACCATTAAAATCAAAATTTGGTTTGTTCTTGTTGTGTTTTTTGTTGTTGTTGTTAACATGTTCTTAAAATTTCCAGACACTTTACTATTGTTTATTTAGAAGATCTCCTTAGAAAAAGAAATAAAGGAGTTCGTTTTTTTCACTTCAGTTACCATGAGTTTCTCTGGTATTGAGGAATTAACTGGAGGCCTTTTCTACCTTTTTATAAAGTCCCATGCACTTTTTCCTGTGCCTGGTCCCACAGACAAGCAGAAATATATCACAGAAGTTAGCATCTAGTCTCCTACCATAGGCAACTCACTGGTGCCCTTTGAAAAGTCTTCTTAAAGCAAGCCCTGAGGATCTGAGGTACTTGCATCTGATGGCCAGTGTTTTCTGCAGGAGACCTTTAAGGGACATCTTCCCCTCTGCTGAACTGATAGGAACCTAAAGCGTAGGCACAGTTTTCAGATGTTTCAGTAAATGTGGAATATATATTTGCCCCTTAAAAGTGATTTCATGCATGGGACTATATTCTTGTGGTTTTTGTCTGTTCATATCAATTGAAACCAGACTTTCATGCTGTGTTGACATGCTTTTCTTTGTGTATATGTGAGTTGTCAGGCTATTATAAGCCTCCTGCTTCTCTAGAAGGGCACATATTTATGCACTTTGAGCACTGATACGCACAAGAGCAAGACCAGAGTATGAAATCACATGTTTTGAAAGCATTTCTACATATTGTTAGCTTAATAATTGAAGACTAAAGGCCTTTGATAACATGTTTCTGTTCAAGTGGAACCGACTCAGTTGTTTCCAGCTAGCTAAGATACACTTGGAAATGAATGAGGCCTAAAAGTACTTTAATACATAACAAGCCTAGGGATGCTTAAGGGTAGAACAACCAACTCCAAGCCACATAAGCTTGATAAAATAGCACTGAATAGTGCAGACTGGAAAACCGCGATAGTCAAGACACAAAAAAAATTGTTTTGAAAGGGGCAGGGCTGGGATTTTCATTTCTTTTGCAGACAGATTTACATGCACTATGTTTTATGCCTCGCTGCTGAATGTCACTCATTAAGCATAAGAACTCCATCTGAAAGACAATAGTGTCTGTCCGTCGTGGAGAATGTCCTGATGTGCTGGTGAAATGGACTTTTACTGAAGCTGTAAGCGATGCTGCAGGCCTGGGATGGAGCTGAAGCTGAATTTGATGATGGATGCAGGGAAGCTGGTCGAAACTGAGACTCCCCTGGGTGCCAGGGAGCTCCCACGGGGCAGTGAGCGTGCCTTGGCCTCAGGTGCCTCATCTTGCTTCCCTTTTAATGCCTCATGAATTATTCTACCCTGCAATTTGGGAAGGTCAGAGGTCAGTATTGCTCCAAATCCCCTGTTTTTTTTTTCTCTGAAGGAAAATGCATGTTATGAATAATGAAGTGGGGCTTTGTGCACACCAGTGTAATGGCTGAGTGCGGAAGAAAGGAGCCTCCTCGCCAAAGGGACCTTGATGTGTGTTTTAAACAATTCCTCACCATGCACGGGAAATCCCTTTGTATCTGTTTGTGTTAGCACAGGCTGCTAACCAGAGGCCACACATTCAGGAAAAGCTGAGACCAACATCTTGCATGATCCCAGTCCCCAGACATTGGTAGTATTTGAAACAAAAAAGTCTTCCCTGGAGTGTCTTTCTATATAAATCATTTGGAAGTGTGACTCCTTATCAGTTACCTAGAAGTGCTGAATTTTAGTTGAGAAAATGCAATAGTAGAGCTGTAGTTGGGCCTTGACTGATAACCTAAAAGTACTGACCACAAGGAGCAAACTGATTATGATTAAAATCCAAAGACTAAATATGAATCTTATATTTTCAAGGGGCTCTGAGAAAAGGAGAGAAATTCAGATATTTTTCCATTTGTTTTGGAGTCCAAATTGTATACAACCTGCCTTGCTGTTATGCTGCGAAAAGCAAACCAACCAGACGTATATTAATGAGACTTAGCCAGCTGAAAGCAATGGCAGCTGTGCCAGGGGATTTCACCAGTCAAAGAGGCAAAAGAGAGGTAATGTCAGTGGAACCAACCTGTGCTTCTGTCATTTAAACAGTGTAAGAGATTGAATTGAAGTCTTATCTAAACCGTTCCCTGTCTTTGTATATTCCCAACTCTACTCTCGATTCTTTAGAACCAGATCCAAACACTATCATCTCTATTTTAAGTAACTTTACCAGGAACTTTGACTGTGGGGGTGGAGTTTTTTTTTTTTTTTTTAAGCAGAGTGTTTCAAGCAGTCATGTAAGAGAGATCTTTTATAGCTACCAATAAGTCTTTAAATGTACTCTGTGTGCATTGGGATATACTGCATCAAAACTGCTGCAAATCAGACACATTAACTGGCCAAGCCTATTGACTGGTTACATAAGCTACCAAGAATGCAGATCAAAGCAGAATCACCTTTCAGAAGCTACTGGCTTTTAGGGACAGTGTTTTCTCTTTATCTCATAATTCGTTTCACGATAAATCTATTTTGAAAGATTTTTTTTCCAAGAATCACAAAAGCTATTTTTTACTGGATCTAGGCAAGAAAGATATGCTTTGGGATGGTGTTATGAAATCCTGTTGACTGTAAAACAACAACATTTTTTTCCACATGCTCCTCAGGGTAGTAACCCAAAAACATTTTTCCACTGAAATCATTTTTTTTCACAGGGCTAGTCCTGAGGCTTTAAGTGACCTGCCAGTCAACTATTGAGTTTGGAGACTCAGGAGCAAGCAAAGTCCTCTCTTGATATTTACACTATACCACAAAATCCTGTCAATCTAGCAGATACTATATGTACACGCATGACATTTTAACAGAAATTACTACAATGTGTATTTTTTGCTTTTTGTTTGTTTGGATTTTTTCTTTCTTGTTTATTTGTCCAACACTGCAATTTCCCTGAAGGGAAACTCTTAGCAGAGCCTTTGCACAGGCTCCTGATGAGTTTATTGTTCAATTATCAAAAGCATAATTACAAACTTGTGATCAAATTAACATCTTTTAGAGGGCAAACCCTTACTTTAAGCTTTATGGTCTCTCCACCTGTGATTTTTCACATTGTTGGATCCCATCATTGCAGAAATCTATTTACTATAAAACCTCTGATAGCCGAGTGGAGAGCCAGCACACTGTTAATAAGTGCTGAAAGGGCTATCCTGAAAAAAATATAATTTTCATGATTATTCCATATAATATGTACTTAGTCCTCATTTGGAGAAACTGCAAACCAAAATAATCAGTGAATATAAATGAGCCTACGGGAGAAGATGACAAAAACTTTTTTCCTCCAAGTTATAGGCATCTTTAGATTGCATAGTAGTGGAAATGAAGACTAAGGATGTATGCTGACATGACTCCTCCAGCTCTCGAAGTAGCTTGACAATCTGTTCACAGAAGGTATGGTCTAAAGTTTTTGGCCTCTTATGAATCAAGGCCAATGTGGTGCTAGCATAGGCTGGCAAAATATTCTGCCTTGCCTTTATGTACAGCCGTAGACATTTGCAGATTGAGGGAAACCCATGGTGAATACCAAGTTATATAAATGTAGCTCTTTTTTTTTTTTCAGGAAGGAGCTGGGTATTTATGCAGCTGCAGCTGTCTTTATGTGCATTTGTTTGTTTTTACACACATACCATTAAGGAAAAAAAAGTCTAGCATTGCTAGGTCTGTTTTACTTCCCGCTTTGATAATTAGCATTTGATGAGACTACTTGATCTTGCCTGCAACGCTTTTCATCAATACTTGGTGGCACTATCATGCATTAAGTGCTTATACATTATTTCTAGAAGCATTAAGGCCTGGAGTGATTGCTACAGCCATTGTTTTATGGAGTCAGTGAATTAGAGAAATAAGCTGCAGGAATCATAAAGACCATTAGCTGATTTTCTGTGGTATATCCAGAGGATGGTATATTAACCTATGTGAGTTGAATGTTTGAATGCTTTTCTCTTATTAGAAAGTAATATTAAAGGGAAATTTAAAGTAAGCTGTAAATATGCATTCAAGACATTAAAAGAAATTTCCCTGTGAATTAATGAATGTGGGAAGTGCCCTGTGGTGAAACAGTGCTGGATTTGCTTTGAAGTCAAAATACAGATTTCTAGTTGGTGATTTTCAAGATGATAAGAACATTCGTCTGATAGCAGCAGCAATTATTTTTCTGTAAAGGCTACTGCAAGTTGCAATATCACTGTACTCTATTCCTAGTTTTATCACTGTCTTCAGGACTTGTATTTCCCTCTAAGACTGAGTCCCTTGCTTCTGCAAGACACTCCATTAATCCCCACAGGTACCATGTCGTTTCAAATTAAAGCACAAACACAGCCTTAAATTAGTAGTGCAAATCTGAAGTATATCTACAGAAGAAAGAAAGGAAAAAAAAAAGATAGTGCATGCTGAAAGTTCATGCTGCTAGCTCTCGTGCTTTTACAAAGGTGTGGATGAGAAGAGAGAAGGAATCAGGGAATGAGGGAATGAATTGAGATGATGTTTCAACCTAGATGGGTGGTTATTACCCTAAATTTCCTGGCCTTTTGCAGGCTTGTCAGTAGTATTTTGTGAGGTTGATTGCTTTTAAATATGTATCAATCAGAGCTGATGCGAGAGGCAGGAACATCTCAGCAGTGTGTTATTTACTCAGGAGTGTATGTCATAAAGTGTAATAGAAATATACCATTACATATACATTAAACTACAGCTTGTTTTGATGCTTCTATAGTTCTCTTGTAAATAATACTTTTCAGTTGAATGAGAAATGAGATTCAGTTGTGCTGAGACAACTTCACATGATTCCATCAGCATCTTGCCCCTGTGTGCATAGTTCTGGGGTTTTTAACCAAGATTTAGCCCTCCACAATACAGGTGATATTGCAGTGCTAATAATTGTGCAACAAGAAACAGAAATTAGCCCAGAGATATTCAGAGGTGGTCTTGTCCAAGGTAGAATTGTCTTTTAGAAGAACAGAACTATTGCTTTTTAGCTGAAATACTGGCAAGTGGCACTCAGAGGACGCCAAACTGAAGTCATGTCAAAAGTCAGATGTGTCTGTTTAGTGGCCTAAATACACAGCAGACACATAGTAGAGTCTAACTGAGAAAACCGTGTACCACCATCACAGTTAATGGCCTCCTAATCAGGAGGTGCTACAGCCTGATTACACAGCAGGTCACATCTGGAAACTCAGTGGATAAATGTTCAAAGGTATGAAAGGTTCATAAGGATACATAGGGGCATCAAATGATGTTTTCAGAAGTGACTCTTCTTACTTAAATTGTAGTAAAATCAATGAGGATCAGGCACTGAAGTACCTCTTACTGCCCCCCTTAGAAAACTCTAAAAGGTGCCTGTGTTTATCCGTAGGTCCCCCTGTGCCTTTCAAAAACCTGGTTGTCAGATGAAGTCTCCTCTCAGGGAGTGCTTAGTGACTGTACATAGCAGAGGTGGCAAAGAACGATTAAGATCTGAGTGCTGCAATGTTTGAGCCCTCCCCGTGTGGCTCTATTTGTGTGCCAGGTGCCACAGCTCACACAGGGACATGAAATCAGAAAGGAAGGATGTAGCACATAGATCTCCCCAAAGCTACCAAAACAAAGAACACAAGAATCAGGACATTCATTCAGATTCCCATTCCCTAGAGCAGGTGAAGAAGAAAGGATGACACTTTTAGTACCTTGTTCCTTAGATCACAATAGCAAAGGTACAACTGGCTCCAGGGCTGAATAAAGAAGGAAAACAAAGTCCTGTCACTAGTTTTAAAGCAGAGAGGCCTACAGTGTGCTCCAGGAGGATTATTAGTATTACTGGTAGCTGGGGAAATTTGCATAAATTCATAGAAACATTTCAACAAGATTCTGAGTGAAGAGGTAAACTTCCCATAAAGGTAATCGAGAATAGGAAGAAATAAGAGATAATTCTCACCAAAAATCGTTCTCTGCAAAATCTTCTTGCAATTATTACCTTACAGAATAATCTAGCAATATTGTGTCTTCCAGTATGTACTAATCAGTGGTATATTGGAGATAGAATGTGACCTTGAAGGATGAGGCTTACAAAGCCACAGCCAACTTTATCAGGAATGGTAGTTTAAATGTGAAGCTAGGGAACATTCAGATGCATAGTAGCAATCAGGCAGCACTGCGAGAATTCCTCAAGGAGCACAGAGGTACGTGAAACTGCAAAGGAGAATACCTGTGTGCAAGTAAATGCCCAGGTGCAAACAGCAGAGCTGAATTCAGTGCAATGGAAGACTGATAGGTCCTGTAGAGCAAAGCTTTGTGGTGACATGTGGGGTCATAGGCTGAGACTGGCAAATGCAACATTGTGTCAAAGCTAAAGAAAAACTGGTGCACAAGAAAGAAGGTGGCACTGGCTTAGAATTTGGATCTGCATGATATTAGGCTGTGCGAAGCGGCAAAAATTAATGTTTTTAGGGTTCAGGATAGTGCCAGATGTACCAATAGCACAGCAACACAGTAAGCAAGAAACTGAATGTCAAAGTGATACAAAATGTCCAGGACTATGAAGATTTTTTCAGATTTATGCAAGGGAAGAAGGCAACACTGCCGTCAAGGATGGCAACACTGCCATCAAGGAATGCTAAATGATAGTTATGTGGTGTCCTAATCACTAGCATGGTATGTTAGCCGAAGAGTAATAAGCAGCTAGAAAGGATTTGGGCTCAAACTTCCAGAACTGGAGAGGACCCAGAGCCAACATTTTCGGTGCAGACGGGTGAGTGGCTGGAGGTGGTGCAGCCTCGCTGCTCTCGGGGCTGGAGTTGGTCTCTGCAGAGCTCAGAGTTGCTCTGTGGAGATGGGCTGGCTCAGCCTGGTTCCGTGCAGCATGCAGTCATGGTGGGATGGATGCCAAACTCTGTGCTCACCGAGGTGTGTACAGAGAGGATGGAATAATAGCGTGTGTGTGACAGTGTTTTGATTTTCTCTGTTTATATGGTTGCACCCTGCGGTTGTTTGCCCAGCCTTGTTTTTTTTTTATTTTTTTTTTCTTGTGAGGTAAAAACTAAGTGTTCTGTTTTACTGGAAAAGGGTGGAGGCTGGTCTGTTTTCTGTTTTCTTGGAGGTAGTTTCTCCAGTGCAGAGAAGATGTGCGTTGGTGGCACATCGTGAGGAAGCTTGAGCCACTGATTTTTCACTTACCTCCTGGGTAAGACATTTGCCATGTCTCTCCGCCCAGCATCTTCCATAGCCCCTACCTGTAATAACCAGTTCAAAATAACAAATGAGGGATCATTCTCCAGCTATCCCTACACATTTTTTTTTCCTGTAAATTGATATTATGTCAGTGACATGACAGGCAGGATTAATAGAACTTTAGTCACAGAACTGGAAAGAACGCTTACTTTTGCACATCAGACTAAGAACTGCCTGGAACCTTCTTTGTTTGAGCAAGCAGCCAGAAAGTGAGGAGAAATAATGAGAAAAAGGAGATGGACTTGTCACTACAACTTTGCGACTGCGAGTAGTTGCTGCTGAGAGAGGAGACAGCTTGCTTCTTGTCGCCATAAGCTGTGGAATTGCAAAGCACCGTCTTCATGTCTTGCTGCAGAGTTTCATAATGATGATGTGTTAATATATAGCAAAGCAATATAGATTAGCAACACATTATTGAGACATGACACTGTAATAATTACGTGGGCTTCTTTGGAAAGAGGTGACATTGAAGTCTGTTAATTAAATAGCAATGTGTGCTTTGGTTTAATTCAGTGTAATTTTTAAGGGCAAAAAAAAAAGTGCCTATGTCTATTGCCAAAAATATCTAAATATTTGCAGTTTATTATGGTGTACTTGGAGACAGAAAAACTACACTGAAGGTCTGTGAACTGCCCAGAATCTTTGCTGAATGTCTGAATCTGCTGTTTTTACTTATAGTCCAGATTTTGTTGTATGTAGCATTTGGTTGGAAATGCTAACACCTTTTGCTCAAGTAAACTATCACAAGTCCCATTTGTCCCGCTCTGCCTTGTCTTTGCAGCAAGATGTGTTGCTACTGCCCTTGTCATTGGTCCAGGAGAGGTTTACAGTCAGGATTCATTTTTAACATAGATGAATTGGGACTTTGTTGTGACAACTCACAAGAGTTTGCCCTGCATACTTTTGCTCAGCATTAAGCTTTGAAAAACAGAAGGATTACATTTAGAAATATCTTTCAACAGATATCTGGAAAATATGGAGTAGAGTGGACTTCTGTGTCCATTCAGAAGTACTCCTGTTCTGGGTTGTGTTGTCACTTATCTCCTTTTCTTAAGGAGAAGAATATTCCTGATGATCAAATGGTATACTGAGAAGAGATCACATTTTGGAAACTGAAGAGTGTGTTCTTTTTCATAGGTCCATAAGTCATTAACGAAAAAAGTAAGAATTAATAAACTAGCTACAGAGGTTGCTTTATCAGAGAAGGTACCATCAGAGATACACGTGCTGGGCTCATTTTACAAAGCAGTCAGCTGTGTTTGCTTTCTAAATGTTTCAAGATGCACGCAAGGTACAGGGTAGAGATGAATTTCTCTGATACGTACATGGAAATATTGTTAACAAGGTAATATCCCTTGTGTCAAAAATGTATTATTGGAATGGTCACAGCTGAAAGATGTCTTTCCTATGCAGTATCATGAAAAGAAAAAGTTTGTGATTTGACAAAGGATGTGATTTCTTCCCCTGTGCCTTCTCCCCACCCTGTTTTAGGAAGCAGTGAGGCTTCTCCTTAATGCATGTGTGTTCTCATTTGTGTTTTTCAGGATTCCTCTTCAGTTGGAACAGCGACTGTGGCTGGTCCCAGGACAAGTGCAATAATTGGAGATCAGGGAACACCACCGAAGGTCCAGCTCCCCCTCAATATGTAAGCAGCCATCTCATCTCAGTCCCTGGTTACTTTTTTTTTTTTTATGTGCATGTATGTTTGCACTTTGAATCTGAAAGCCTAGATCTCAGACAAGCAGCATTTGGAGCACTCAGTTACTGCAGTTTCATGCATTGCCCAGCCTCTGCAGAAGCTGGATTAGAACAGTGAAAGGCGAGAGCCCCTCCTTTTCTATCTTCCTTTTTGTTTTGCTCCTAGTATAGTTATTATAGCTGTATGAAGCTATACGGTGAAGCAAATGGAATGTCTCTGAGATAGAAAAAAATCTTATTCCTTCGATTAAAGATCTTATAAAGGTACAGCCTCATACAATCAATCACACACCTGATGCACTCATTATTATCCAGAAAAATATGACCCTGTTACATTTTTTTCATCACCGTAAACAAAGATATCAAATTAACTTTTGAAATGCAAGGGAATTGTGATCATATGAGCTTTGGAAGAACAAACATTTGACTGGATACAAAATAAAAGTTATAGACTTCTTTATAACAAATCTCTTATAGCCCAGTTGATTTGTTTGGTACCTACCTAGATAAACTATCAAACCCTTTCTTCTGATCACGTATGTGTTGTGAAAGCAGTAGAAACATACTGACACATAAACATGCACACAAATATTTTAGGGTTTTATGATAAAAGGAGAATAATGTCTAAGTGCCCAAATAAAACTCTAAAATAGGATAGCAAATCTGTTTTAAGGAAAATAGGGAATTTGGAACAGAATCAAAACACAAATGTTCTTAAGTATGATCTTTTTAGATTACTCCTCTTCTGCACCTTCTACTCTTCTTAAGTGAAGTCATCATACTGTAGTACTGCACAGCACTCTTGGTCCGACAGAGAGGTCACAACATCACCCTGCAGTGGTCCAATGACGTCTGTGTGATAATACAGAGGGACAATAATTTGCATTAAATGTCTCTTAGATTAGGAATTCCTAAGAAGAGAAGTGTTTCCAAAATTTAGTTGCTAAACCAGGATATCTTCCAGCTCAAGTTAAACAGAACATGCTTCTGCCTCTGTCCCTCGGCAAGCCATGCCCTTCCCTTTCCCATTCTTCTCCCATAGAGTCCCTTGAGAAGCAGCCTCATAATCCGGTCTGTCATTTTATATTTACAAGCCAAGTTCCAGTCAAAAAGGAAGTGTTATCTCAAATTTGTAACAGAACCAGAGAGGAACAGCCTTAAATAGAGCCCTGGGAATTGTGTGTTATAATTAGAGTCACAGACAGCTCCGTTAGGCCAAGAACATGAGCTACCTTCTAAGTCAGAAATTCTTTTTTAGGGAGCTTTTTATAAAGATTTTGGCTTTATTGGGGTCTTACTTCTCAACCCTTATTCTGACCATTTCACACAGCCCATAATAACTTGTTACTCCATTTTGTGAGATTGCAGTTTTACCACTTTAATCTCAGCTGCAGAAAATCTGCAAGCAAAGTTTTACATCTTAAATCTAGAAAACGGTGAAACACAGCCAAGTCCGAAGGCTTTGGCTTAAAGTGAAGCCAGCCTCAGCAAGCTGAGCTGCTAGCCATGATTCTCTGCCAAAGGCAGAGCCCAGAAACAATTGCTGGTGAGTGAAGCTATCTGTAGTTAAATTGTTTTCAGCTGTGTCTGACAGCAGGTGTGCGACCCATCTCTCTCTGTGGTCCCCTACCCACCAACACATTTAGCGTCCTGATGGGGTCATGTCTAATGAACATGATGAAACCTCCACAAAATCAATGTACTGATTATCCCAGTCTGTTGTCCCTAATGGACAGGGTTTTCACTGCTCACGTAGGTGAGATCCAGAGTCAGGCATTTCCATTTTCTAAGTGCTGAGATATTCCTGATGGGATTTCTGCCTAAGAGAATAGAACAGAAAGGAAGAGAAGATTTTTGCCTTAGTAAATCAGGTCTTACAGGCTCAAGGAGAGCAAATTGCTCAGCACTGCAGTTCTGTGACAGTGGCGTAGATTTGGATGCAGCACAGGACAGGACATTCCCATGCAACAGCCTTCAGGTTATCCAGCCTTCATTCAGCTCTGAGGGCTGTTTGCAAAGTGGTCCAAGTAACTCTGAACTGAACCGGATCAGGTTTAGCAGGACCATCACTGAGATAGAATTAGTAAATTTTCCTGAGCTCTCGTAAGCTCCATGTTGATCCCTCAGGCATCCTTGAAGTATGTTCTGAGAGCATGCAGCAAGATGCTCAGCATAGGTGGAGACTTCAGGATTATTAGCTTAGGGCATGGAAGCAGCTACAGCCCCCATGTGTGATGGAGAACAGCAGCAATGGCTGCTGGCCTCAAGTTGTGCAGCAGTCAAGCATTGGAACAGGCTGCCCAGGGAAGTGATCGAGTCACTGTCTCTGGCAGTATTCAAGGAAGGTGTAGATGAGGCGCTTAGGGACATGGTTTAGCAGGCATTGTGGTTTATGTGGCTTATGGCTGGACTTGATGATCTTGAAGGTCTTCTTTTCCAACCATTATGATTCTATGATTCTAATGTAGCCATGCTGATGTGGCATTGCTTTGCAGGTTATAGGCCGTCAAACCTAGGCTGGGCCCGTGTCTGGGTTTGGAGAAGCCTCTGTCTCTTTGCTGACTATAGTGGAAACCCCAGGGACCAGCATCCTGCCTTCCCCACACAGGCGATGTGATCACATAGGCAGCGTGATCACCAGTCCATTCAGAGCGCACTGAGCACATCTGTTGTCCCAGAGTCATGCCATGCAGTTATCACATAGAATTATGAGAGAGTACCAAGGGATCTCTCAAGTACTTTTAGTCTCATTTTGATTGCTGGTTAATTCTGACTTCCTGAAATTTAAGCTGGGAGAATTTTCACAGAGGAAAAGAAAGAAACTAACAGGAGATCTGGAGACAGCTATGATTGATAGAAAGTAACCTACAGTCCTCTGATGTTAGTTAGGCTAGTTTTCCTTACACCTTCTTCCAGTGAATCAACCTGTAAATTGCATCATTATATATAGACCTTTGGGAAAACAAAACAAAACAAAACCCTCCAAACCTTTATCTCTCAAAAGTGCTGCCAGTGACCATTGCTTTACCCCTGGTTTCTAAATATGACAGCCGGGTAAGGAGCAACTCTATCAAGTGAGTGCAGTCCTGACATTTCCCTTTGTGTCCTAGCAGAGTAGCGTGTAGAAGATTTACCACTGAGGCATGGAACCTTGTTTTGAGTCAGGGAGATGCATTTTAATGGTCTGCAGTTCATACGTAGCCTCATATTTTCCATCATGTAACTCACAGCAGACTTGATCAAGGCCACCTGATTATACAGACTAAACGAAGGATATGCAGGATGTTTTCTCCCATCTGTTGACTAATGAAATATAGTTTCTGATTAGGTCTTTGTACCCTATGAACATGTTAAATAGAGCCAAGCCACATCACCTTAAGGATGCCCCAAGGAGCTGTTACCAAATATTTCATATTATTCTCATTACTGCTGTTTATTTACTGCCTTCAGAATAAAAATAAAGAAATCTACTGGTATCATAAAGAAGTAGAATCAGTAAAACTAACAGGATTTATTTCTCAATTATATTTCCTAGAGAGGAGAAGTAAAAAGCCATGTATCACTTTTATTGGCTGAAGTCTACAATCACAATCGTTATAGTTTACATTATTTCTCTGGTTCACTGGTGGGCAGCAAGTATTTTCTTACCAATCCCCTACCCTAAAAGCATTTGTAGTGCACTTGGTAGTGTTAATGCAATCCTTGTAAGTGTTTTCCCATTCATCCTAATCTCTCTACATTGTCTCCAGGAAACAGAAAATGGAGAAGAAAAAAAAAACCCTCAAGGAGACAACTTTGATCAAGAATTACCAGAAATCCCTTTTGGATTTGTAGAAAGGTGTCAGCCCCAAAAATTGATATTTACAGAGAAAGTATTGTTTTCTGTGTGCATTCATGCTGTCCTATCCAGATTTCCGTAGTTCCCCAAAGTATAAGCAATCATTCTTAATTTTCAACAAGGATCTCTCCAAACAGAGAGACTACCTTTAGGGACTTAAAGTTGTAGTCATTTCATACCATTAGACACCTCCCTGAAGTAATGACAAAAGAACAAAAGAGAGATAAAAAGAAAGACTCTAAACAAAGAGAATAAATAAAACTATAATTAAATAAAAAAAGTTTTGCATATTGGGTCCTAGATCAAATATTTATGAATATACTTGCATACTTGCAAAAATATCTAAGGCCAAATTATATTACTTAAGCAAAAAAATCCCCAAACAAAAACAAAATTGCAGAATTTGGCCCTCTATCTTTTCTTTTTGTTGCTTTTCTCACATCATGTAAGAATTACTGCCCTGGATCAGAACAGTTCAGTGCGTTGTTTCTAGCACCAGCCAATATAAAAAACAAAGAGAAAGCTGCAATAAAAGCTGTCTTAAATATTTTAAAATAGCCTATCCAGAAGGAAAGTTTCTTCTCACAGTCCCTATTAGAGGTGGCTCACACCCTGAACCATGGGATATAAACTTCATCCAGATGTTAGACTTTGGAGATCCCTACTGTTATAATCCTCAAAATCCTTGCTACCAGTGTGAAAGCCCAGTCCTTGCCGTTAAATTCTTAACTTCAGTGCTGTTTTGTAGCAGTGTCTTCCTCTGACTGTGTGTTAGGTTCAGAAGTATGTCCTCCTCCTAATATTTAAATTACCCATCTCCTTTAATCTCATTAGCAGCCCCCTTATCATCTGAGCAGTTGATTGATCTCTTCTCTGCCATTTCTCCTTCTGTGTACCATAGCTATGTCCCTTCTCAATCACCATATCTGAGCAGTGTGTGCACCAGGGCACTTTCTGCTCCACGGGGCTGACTGACCTGGGACAGCCCTGATTTGATGCCATCTGTATGTGTGACCTCTCCTTGCAGCTACCTAGCTCTGTACGCCTACAAGCCTCAGAAGAACGATGAGCTGGAGCTCCGCAAAGGGGAGATGTACCGGGTCACCGAGAAGTGTCAAGACGGCTGGTTCAAAGGCACCTCTCTGAGAAGTGGCATGTCCGGAGTCTTCCCAGGGAACTATGTGACCCCTGTTTCCAGGTAAGAACCACCGGACAAAAGTGGATATGCCTGGACACAGGGTGGGAGGAAATCTGTGTCTTCAGGATAATACAAAAAAAAAAAGGTAAATCTGTTTTTAAGTGTTTTCCCTCCAGAAAATTTTCAATGACAGTGTCATCCATTGTAGGCTTCAGTGATGCAGCTTTTCCTTGCGGCTTCAAAAATTATTCATATTTTAAGAAGACTTTGTTAATTATTTTTAATGTTGGCACTTACAAATGGTCTGATGGGCCTAGCCTTAATAATTTTAAAGAGTCTGTTGGTTAATTATTTCATATTATGGAAACAGTGGTCATGAAATGGGGATGAGCAAAGTAAGGAATACTTGTGTCTTGCCTTGTGGTAGCCCTAATTTAGATTTTGTTTTCCTGAGATCAAAGCTTTTGGATTATTTGGATCAGGACTAATGTTGAAACCATTAAAATCAATTCAGCAAATTATTTCATGTTAGCTACCTCTATCTCAATTGCACAAGATGAGAAGAGGAAAGAATAGCATATTTGGGAAGGAATGCCATTTATTAGAGTTCAGTATTGGAGAATCTCAAATCCAAGAATATTTGTCATCTGGAGTCTATCCTGTAAAATACTCTACTAGCTGAGGAGAAGGTTCACCAGAGTGTCCCAGACTGCTTTGTCCCAAGTGTTCCTTGAATGTTGCCAAGCGTATGTCCATCTGTCCTTTAAAGCAGCTTTGGGTTTGCAAATTGCACTCACTCCTCCTGCTTGCAGGCTCTGGGTCTCTCCTTTCACAGTTCCCACCATTTTTCACTGCTCTCCAAGGAAGTGCACCTCACAGCTCAGGAACTGTTGAAATTGAAAAATGGTTCCAGGTTCACTCCATCTTCAGCTTGTAATACATGGCCTGGGCAAGACTAAAAATTAAGAGTAGATTAGATGCTGATAACAGCCTGCTGACAGTCCTAATATTGCATCAATTCATAGAGTCTTAACTGTTCATCAACCTGACTATACTTACCTGATTTTTTTAGAACCCCTTGACTGCCTTCAGTCTTTGGCTCTTCAGGCCTTAATTAGTGAAGGGGTTTGTGTTAAAGTGTTGGTGATCTGAATCAGCAAGACCTTATTAAATACAGCATGTCACAGCTAGGACAAGGCACAGGGAAGTGCTAAAGGGCAAAAGTCCTCCCCACAAAACCCAAGAGCAGCTTTATGATTATGTTTATGATCCTGTGAACTAATTAAGTTGCTGCATAAATCACCCTCAGTGAGAACAACAAGAAAAAAATCTGATAGAAACAAAATATCTTATTTACTGCTCTTCTAAATTACTTTGTTCCTCTTTATTTTGATAGCAAAACAGAGGATTAGATTCATACATGTTGTTCTGCTGCTTTCATTAATGCAAGAAAAAGAACCTGAACTGGCAAGAAAAGAACTGGACTCAATTTATAAGCCACCAGGGCACGTATGTGTGAACAGAACCTAATGGAACAAGATTTCTATAGCAGGACTCTTTAGAAGGAGAGACAGGCACAGGAGTGCTGAGAAAATTTGCATCTATCCAGCTCTATAAGAGTCCCAGATGAAGTTTCTCTACCTGTCAATGAGCATGTTTGCCCAAACACAGCTCTCAGTGGATTATAATTAGGTGTGCTTTTCTGGCAAACTTCAGGCAGCTCCAGCTTCAAAAAGTTTGAAGTAAATAAAAAGAAATTGAACACATTTAACAAAATATAAACTACACAAACGATGCATGACAAGAAGAGTCAAAGATTTGATGACACTACTGGGTTATTTTTCCTCTTTCTGTTATTATTTTTTCCCCCCAAAGTGAGGGCTATCTTCTGTACTTCTGGATCATATCTTCTGGTCTGTCTTTTGGCCTCTGTCAGAATTTGTACCTGCACATGTACTGTTTTCCTCAGAAGTAGTTCTTGTCCTCTGAACCAGACCAGATTATTCAGCATACTCCTTTTCCTTTCTCTGCTACCACACAAGTTTGGGCCCTCCCTTCCCACGACCCCTATGCCGATTGTGCATTTGTGCACTGTGCCCTCTGTAATCACCTCCTCTCTTGTTCACCTCCTGCCTCATTCTCATTTCCGCATTTCATTCTGCATCATATCCTCTTTCTGCCTGCTTCTTGAAGGGGACATTAGCACATGACATGGCCAAGAGGAGCAGAAGAGCACTAAGCAGTAGTCCTCATTTAGACTTTGTTTTTCCCTCTGTTTCATAACATCTTGTGCTGGGAAGGGTAAAGCATTTGGGAATCTGAGTGAGAAAATGCTGCCGAACGGCAGCCAAGCCTGTGCATTTCAGCCCTGCTTCCCTGGTCAGAGAGTTTTTACTTAGTGGTAAGAAGAATGAGACCTGCTTATCTGGGGAATACCTCCATGCTGGACTTGTTGCATAGGAGAACGAGTCTCCTTCCTTCCCTCTGTCACACGGATGAGGGAGAAACTCTGCAAGCAGGGAAAGAGGTTTTTTTTGCTTGGGAATTTCCTTTCCCAGAAGGTCAGCTGAGTTGTCTTCCCTTCTGCATTTCCTTAGCAGGTCTAACCTAGAGCTGGTTAAAGAACTAGAATAAGTACTCAGACAAGGCCTGAAAAATTAACTGCTTTGGGGTCTCCTGCAGCAGACACACTGAGGTTTGGTGCTAGCATCTTTTTTTTTCCTACTGTGGGGTTATATGAAGTTTTGGTCTTAATAAAAGGTTTTTGAGTCTAATTTGTTTGTTACTCCATCACTGCTGGTAAAATAGCCTTTGGCACACCAAATGGCATTTGGGAGATGTTCCTCTGAATTCAGATTTGGATTTTACTAGAAATTATTCAGACAGAAACATAACTGAAGAAAGGAAGCGGTTGAAGAGATGATCTTTCCATTTTTACCTTGCATTTTTTCCCTTAGGATGAAAGGGTGCCGATGTACTCGCGTGTGCCTGGTTACAGATGGGTTATAACCATGTTTATAACCCGTAGCTCAGTTTATTTTAACACCAAGCCAATACTATGTGAGGCCCTTGGTCGCTATGACATGCATGCAGGGGGGTTTCCCCACGCTCTCACACTCTGCTCCATTCCACAGAGTGCCCGCGGGGGCCGGGCAGCCCCGCAACGGCAGCGCCGGAGGAGCCGCAAAAGGGGCCCCAGGAGCCGTCCATGCCGCAGGGGCAAGTCACACCAGTGCCGCTGCCACGGCCGCCAGACCCGCAGTGCCTCTGCCCGCGCCCCAGGCGCATCCGCAGCTCCAGGCAGCCTCTCCGCAGCTGAGCAACTGCTTGAGGTACTCGGCGCCCACCAGCCAGCCGCGCAGCGCCATGCAGATGGGTATGTACGAGCGCCGCGCATGCCACGTGGCCGTGGTGTTGGCATCACATCCCTGCAGCAACAGCCCCTGGGGTCCGCCGGCCCCCACGGCTTTCACTGCTCTCCCGCTTTAGTCAATGCAGAAAAGAATATGCTTTATTTGCTTGTAATATTTATGGGCTCCTATTGATCTCTGGGAACTACGTTGTGTTTATCAGATTGTTCTGTTGCTACAGCTGAAATAGATTATGGTGTTTACAAATATTTATACAAGTTATCTGAGCGAAAGCAAGCACCCTGCATACTGAGGAGATTAACAGTTCTGAGTCCGTCTGCCTTGCCGACGGAGCAAAAGCTCTGCTCTTATCACAGGGCAAGTAATATGCGACTTAAAATTAAGAAGCATTTCACTAGGCTTCAGGGATGAAAGGTATTTATTAGGCAGAAGCGGGACCCAGTGCTAGCGATAAAGCGAGAGATCTGAAAAATGCCGCCACCTTTTTGAAATGAGAATAAGAGCCTCGCGCACCAGGGGGCCTCTGTTCTGCTTAGGCTTCCTTTTGATGTAGAGCACAATTTTCTAGAGCACAATTTATGCCCCTTTCCCGGATGTTAAACAGCTCTCATGTTGAATAAAGTAAAAGCAAATCCTGTGGTGGAACTTTATAGCAAAATTTAAAACAGTTTGTTCCTGACACTTTATGGGAGCGCGAGCCATTGTGTTTACAGAGAGAGATCGCTGAGGACTGCAACTGCTGAAAACGGAGGTCCTAGGAACAAAGCAGAGCAGATGAAAAGGAGAAAGGCACCACCATGCAAAGTCATAGATTCGTGCCTTTGGAAGTCAGGAGGGACCATTATGACCATTTAATCTCTGCTCCTTCCCAGTCCAAGTCAAAGGAAAAAAAAAAGTAGTCAAATACACATGAATCTGAACCTTGAGCAGCGCTGACTCCAGGTCTCTGCCTGGCGTCCGTGTCAAGCTGCAGAATAGTCAGTTATGCTCTTTAGTGGGCTCCTCTCCTGCTCAGGCTTACAGGCGTGCAAAAGCCCTTCTGCTCACCAATGCAAGGGCAGAAATGTCTGCTCTCAAAATAAGGCACACGAGGCGCAGTGGATGCTGAGGGGAGAGCAGTGCTGGGTCTGCCCCGTGCTCAATGCCTGCTGCCAGAGCCTCAGGAGCGCCCGTGCACCCCCATCTGGCAGCCTCGTCCACCCTTGGCTTGCGGGACATAGTTAGGCAGATCCTTGTGCCTCCTGTCCCTTCGCCACTGGAAGAACATATTTCCCCGTGGCAGAGATGAAGGGTTATTTTTCCCTTATGCACCTGTGTTACTGCATACCTTCCCTCCATGGTGCTGCTGAGTTGTGGCTCCAGCTGCTTCCTAGATTTAAGGCTGCTCCTTCAGGGCACTCTGATGTTTTAATCTGCCAAGGAGTCAGCAGGCAGGGTAAGCCACAGAGCTGCTCTGAAATCTCAAAAGTGGGGGAGTTCCCAAGCTGTTCCAGAAGTGTTCATGAGATTTTTTTTTTTAATTAAATAAAAGGGTTAATAAAGGAAACCTTTAAGGATTACCAGTATTCCTCTCTATAAAAGATGTCCTGACTGGCATCCTGTGAGTAGCAGCCCTTCAAAATAGGTCTTTCTAGTCCTGTGGGCAATGCAGACCCACTTCTTGAAAAGCCTTACAAGAGAAGCAAGCTGACACAATATTCAAATCACGTTTCTGTTGGCTTGCAATATACATGAGTAACAAATCAATTTTGCACAAGGCCACTAATGTAGGAGTACACCCAAAATGAAATACGAGTGATGTAGAACAAAAATAGCCTTCAGTGAGCATTGCTAATTAATAGCATGTTTGATGCAGCACAGTCCAGATCCAGAGATACCAGAGCAAAGGCATACATTGCAACAGTAAGCAGATGAAATTACAGGATAAAATTGGAGAGCCCTGCTCACGGTTGATTTTTCTCAGTTCATTTATTCTGCTGTTTCTCATGCTTTCCGTTTCCTTCATGTCTGGAAACATGGAAGAAGTAATGTACTTACCTAATATGATTAGTCTTTTGCATCCAGGTACACACAGTGAAATTCCATTGCAGTGATTTTATTCTAGGTTTAGCAAAGCCATTCCTCCCTACAACCATCTACAAACAGCAGTTTAAAACCTTGACCCTGTAGGCTTAACTAGCCCAGAAGATTAGATTTCAGGCAGCAGGACTGGTTCGTTTCACAGGTTCAAAATGCGAAAAATCAGGAGGAAATCACATCCAGATAACCAGTGGTGCCCTATCCAGCTCTCTGGAAATGAATTACACTTTTCAAAGTATGTCTTTGGTGATCCAGGGAGGAAAAGATGGTAAATATTAATAATGAATAATTGAAGGGTGTGTAATAACATCTTTTAGGCTCAGCAACATCCTACAGCCTAAAATCACTGCAGGTTCAAGACTAGTTTCTGGACATGATAGCTTGGTTGATTTGCTGTGAACAACTTTAAAAAAAAATAGAAGTTTTAGAATCAGAGAGTAGCTGAAGATGATCACGTAAACCATGGAGATGCTTATCTGACTTATCACTGGCCCATCTGGCTGAGTATCTCTTGCCATAATATGTCTCAAGGCCAGGCCATGAAGTTCCCTCCTGACTCCAGAAGTGCTCAGCTGGTATATTGAATATGGTAAATGTCACTCCTTATCTTTTTCATCTCTGGTAATGAGTGCTGCTGTTAACTGCAGAAATAGAGAATTGTGATTTGAGTTCTAGCATTGTTGTTTAGTTATAACTTGAGCAATTACTTTTGGTGCTGCTTAAAAAAACAGTAGATAGAATAAGTTGAATTTTTTTTTGGTTGGTTTGGTTGGTTTTTTTTTTGTTTTTTTTTTTTGATTGTTTGTTTGTTTTGAAATGCTTCTTGCCCTAAAGAAAACTGATTTTTTGAATTCAAAACTTTCTGGTCAGGAATGGATGTAGTTCAGCCAGACTTTATCCAGGAAGCTGTTGTGGCTCAGGTTGCAATGAGAAGGAGAAGGGAAGTCAAAGAGAAAATGCAGTTACGCAGAGCTGTTCTCTGCAGAGAAGTGTTTTCCCTTTCCCAGGTGAATGCCCCAACCAGCAGAGTAGGGGTGTTGTGGAATGGGTAAGTAAGTAGGCTGTGCTCAGAAAAAATCTTCAAAGGTTCCAATTTTGCACTGATGCAGAACTAAACCAGATTACGAAACCTTGAAATCATTTGTGAAATGGGAATTTTCCAGCCAGCTCTTCTATTGAATTGTGTAAGTGAGTGAATGTAGACTCAGCTTCTTGGTCTGTGCATACTAGCTTGGAGGTCAAAGAAAACAACATTGTAGAAATGGACTTGAAGCTCTGTCACAAGTTTTGACAAAAGGCACACAGGAGGCTCCTGAATCCCTGGAGAACAGACCTCAACAGTACATTTTGGTTACCATTAAACAGATGAGTGCTGGTTGCTGGTGCCTAGTAGTTAAAAGCAAGGTTTCCTCATCTGGGGAAGGCAGACTAAAATGCTCAGCGTAGCCATTTAAGGACCTTACCAGCAGAGACGAGGCTGATCTCAGAAATACTCCAGTGAATTTATGCTTAATTTGTCTTGCACAACACAGTGATTTGCTGTTGATCATTTTTGTTAAGACAAAAACAAGGGAGCTTTCTTTGTAATTGCGCTCTGCAAGGTCGCTTTGGACCATGTAAGCTAATCCTTTGGGTTCACTGTTGCATTGCCCCAAAACATTAGCAGGAAGTCAACAGCAATGTTTTGAGGGCGTCTCAGAGGTCCTGAAAACACATCTCAGTTGGAATAACATCTCAGTTGGAATAAAGAAAGTGCTTTAAAGCATAATACGCTTTTCATCTGTTTCCAAGCATGGCTAGCGAGGCGCCTCCACAGCTGCAGAGCGGGGGAGGACAGGCCGTTTTAGCCGTCTGCGCCTTTGTAACCTGAAGCAGGATTTCTAGGATTTAGTCAAAAGGGCTGCAGGCTGGGATATTCCTGGTTAGGACGAGCCATGGCTCTCCTTGGGGCTCCAGCAGGCATGTGGCAGGGATTGCAAGCGCACAGCCCTCTCCTTGCCCACTGCCTGCCCCAGGCTAGCTCCAGACCTTTGCAAAGCACATTGCACCCGTTGAGTTTTGGGCTGGTGGGGTAGGGCTTTTCATCACGGATCTGCATTCCTGCGGCACTGGGGTTTGACGCCTGCTCTCTTGTGCTTTCTGTCCCGGCACAGCTCACCCCGCGACGCAGGGCCCTGAGCGGCCCACGGCCACCGTGTCACCGCTGCGCACGCCGAGCTCGCCCTCGCGCCTGCCGGCCACCGCCGCCGCCGTGCGCCCTCACCCCGCCGTCTCGCCCCAGCACGGCCTGCAGCCCCCGGCGTCGGGGCTGCCAGGCGCCCGTCCGCTCATCCCGCTGACCTCCGCCGCCGCCGCCATCACCCCTCCCAACGTGAGCGCCGCACACCTCAACGGTGACACGGGCAGCGGGCCCCTCGGCGGGATGGCGGCCCCCAGCCCCGCTGCCAAGGTGGAGGAGAAGAAGAACGAGAAGGTAAGAGAACCTGAGGAACCCTGTTTTATTCTCTCCCCCCTTCACTTCCCACCTCCGTGCTGCAGGCCCCGTCCTTTTGGGCAGACGCAGGAAGAGGCGTGAGGGGTGTCCAGGTCAACCCACCAAGCCTGAGGTCTAGCGAGTTTACTGGGCTGGCGCCTTGAGTTCTGCATCTCAGAGCTATGGGCTGCCCTTATCCCCAGCTCGTCGTCGCAGAGGATGGTAAAAAGGCAAGGATGCCCTACTGAATGCAATGCCTCTGTGTTTTGAAAAAAATGAGCAAGTCAACAAGAGTTGCTGATGGCTGCCAGGCCCTCTATGAAGGGCAAAAGCTGCTTTTCATCATAGACCAGCTGGGCATCCATATCTAAGACTATTTTCACACTTCTATATTTTTTTTCTCCCTGGCATCTGTTCATTTCTGCTTTAGCATTACCCACTTGCAGATGAGAAGTGGAGGGAGCTGCTGCTCTGCTGAATTGCCGCTGCTCTGCTGGATCTCGATCGCCCAAGTTCATGATAGTCCGGAAAGATGTGAGAGTGGGGACCAAGGCTTTGAAACCAGATGGTCAAGTCAGAAACTATCTGCCGAATTGCGTGGAAGAGCTGATATGGGGTACAAGGCTTAGGGCTGCTGATAGAAGCATAATAAAACACGGATGTGTCAACAGTAAGAGCTGTTTAGCTGCTCTACAAACATCTTTGTTTCTATCAGAAAATTTCATTGCCATGATGAAACAGGGAGATGGGGATTAAATATGACACCTTGCAGCTCGTGATTGATATGTTGCAGGTTCAGGCTTTTCAGAGTCAACACTGGGAGCAGCACTTCAGTGCCTGTCCCTTCCACACCTTGCTAATGAAGGGCGGCATGGAGGACTGTTTTAAGCACTCAGCCTATATTGCTGCTCCTTAGTAATCATTTTACTTTTACAGGAAGTTTACACGTTGCTAACATTTTTTGTGTATCAGTGCTGAGAGTTGTCTCCATACTCCATAGCTGACCCTTCTGATTAAATATGTATTATTGGAAGCAAATACTTAGTTTGTATCTGAATATTAAGAAGAGATGTGGGGGCTTGGATTTCCTTTGGACTTGCAGAAATTCCTTTGCGTAACTTCCCCAAGCTTTTCCATAGTGACAGACACATATGGGGTAAACATTTAGTCTGTACACAATAATACTAAGGTTGGAGATTTCTAGAGTATGCTGAGGGAAACTGGTGCATACCTCATGTGGTCAGGGTTAGAGAACTCCTCATTTCACAAAATGAGGAATGTGAGTTTTAAAATCCTGTCTTGAAATTTCTCCAAATGTCTTTCAGTAAGCAGGAAAAGGGTGCAGAACCTCTGCTCTGGATCTAAAAATTAAGCACTTGTTTTCAAAGAATGAATTCCAAGCCTGTATTAAGCACTTCACAGTATGTGACCAGTACAGTACCTTCTACTTCTGCAAACCAGAGAAAGTGTATGGTGTTTGGCAGACAGTGCTAGATCTGTGTGTTACTTCAGAAACATCTTATTTCAGGCTTTGTATAGTGCCATATTTAATACTTTCTAAAACTCAGCAGGCTATTCTATACATCCATATATTTTAGTGCACATGGGATTAGACACACACAATCCTAGGTAAAATGCTGAGTTCCTTCTTAAGATAATGGTTAAGCTAGCCCAAATTGTTACAGCTTTAAGTTGCTGAATTTGGATGCAGGGGAGTGAAAGTCATCTTTTTTGAGCTCCACGGTAATGAGGAGAAGCAAATACTATATTATGGCAACACAAAGAGCATTGCCAAAGACTAGTATGATACCTTGGAATTAAGAGAGAGAAGTGACAATTAAAATTGTCATATCTGACTGGATGGAGTGGTGCATAACTGTCCCCTGAGTTGAACAGTATATTCCCAAATCTACTGAAATATTACCCATGTCATATTTCACTTTCATTTTAGAAAGATATAAGTTAATGATGCTTCCTTTCTGATTAGAAGTGGAAAGTGATATTTGGGCAGTTTAAGCTGTTCTTTGCTATTCTTTGCATAATCCAAATCAAAGCCAAATATGTGTTTGAAGCTATTTGAGATCTTGGATAGTGCCAGACTAAAAGACATAAAACTATTCAAAAAACATATTGAGTCAGAACTTGAGCTGTATCTGGAACCATACTCAATATTTCCAAAGTGGAGGCTAATTGGGCTACTTCATTGGTAAAAGGAGAGCTGTTATTCAGAAGGAAGGTCTGTGGAGAGAGGCAGTACCTCCTATTAGTACAGCTTTTAGGAAAAAAACAGATAGGTCAGAAGGGCGAAAAAACATAAGCAGGGACAGAGCTAGCAAGCTGCCAGATAAGCGAAGATTGGAAGTCATTTATCTGAATTCAATTTCATTATATTAGTCAGTCAGGTACTTTGAGATGAAAGGAACAGAGGGGATGTTAATGAAAAGAGTGGTAATAAGGTCTTCAGCTCTACTGAACACAGACCGGAAAAAATATACCGGTAATTATCTCCTGAAAAAAAATGAGATTAGCATGTATTATTTGAAGTATATTGTAATATGCCATAAAGCTAGCATCTTTGTTGGAATTAACAATTTGTTACCTAGTAAAATTATGGATTTTAATCCCCATCCTTGTCTTTCAAAGTATTTTGTAGGATTTCCTTGAGAATGAAGGCTGAGTTATCAGTGGGAGAGTGGCTGCTTTCTGAACCATCCTCTTGTTAATAACCTCATTTCCATGCACCCTGACCATCAGCGTGAGTTCACTGTGATACTGAGGAGGCATAGGATGTAGCAAGTAATCTGCAGTCCTTGATGAACATGCCAAGGTGCAGGGGACGGGAGGCAGAGAGCAGACAACAGCCTCTTCTCCTGCTTCTTTTCTTCCTCTGGGTTACCCCCAGGTCATCCTTGTATCCCTTCATCTCTTTACCTTCACCAGGTGATCATTGTTAACATCTAATGGTTGGCCTCAGAAAATCCTTTAACCATCAAGTAATTAAATCATGTAATCAGATCATTATTTTCATCCCTGGCCAACCTTTCCTCCTGTTCCTCCATACTGAGACTCCATTGGTTTTCATGCTTTTTTTATAGATGTTTCTTGTGAGGGCTATGGAGATAAATTGCAGCCTTTGCATGCATCCTTCTCTCAAACTTCATGAAATTTTCTGCAAAAGAAGAAGTTCAGATGAAGTTTAGCAAGGCTTGCTGGCTTCTGGTAGACCAGGCCAGGAGATAGGGGGAAAAAGTATTGTAAAATATGATCCCCTACTAATTTATGTTTTATGATTTCCTATCGAGATTTCACTTAAGGATACTAAATGTGACATCAAGGGGCAGCTGTTGTAGTGAGTCTCTCTTTGTTTGGGTGGTTTGTTCCAGAATGGATCACTTTTTCCTTTAGAACAGCTCTACTGAGTGTTTTAATGAGGTAGCTATTGCCAATGCTTTCCTCTGTGTAAATGTCTTAGATTCCAATGATGTATCAGAAGGGTGTTTTTTTGGCATGCAACAGTCAGGTACAGGCACATTCAAGACTTCTCTAAAATGAAGAGACTCTGATTCCAATTTTTCCTCATGTTCTATTATCGTTTAAATACAAGCAGCAAAAATAACCCCAGGCGTTGTGATTTTCAGCTCAGCGGGAATAGTTTTCTTGTTCATCTTCTATTAAAATAGCAAATAAACCCTTACATCTGTTTTTTTGTTTTTTTTTTTTGTTTTTGGGGGTGGTGGTGGTAGTTTGTTTGTTTGTTTTGTTTTGGTCATCTCTAGTTCCCTTCTTTAACTTATTTTGTGAAGGTCTTGATCGGAACTCCCAAACTGGCAGGTAAACCTTGGCACTTACATTCATATTTTCATTCACCCTAATAAAAGGCTTTGACTGTCAAATTCCCACTGATTTATTCTGGAGACATCGGGAGACAGAATTTGGCCTTGGCACCAGTTCACTTTTCCTGTACCTATCCCAGGAGGATCCTGTCTGCATCTGGGCTTTTGCTCAGCTTCTCAGTGTCCTGACGAGTCTCCTACTCAGTTAGGGAATAGTTTCAAAGTTTTTCTCCATTGCCAGCTGCTGGTGGTAGTTGATGAGAGACTGAGTTATGGATAGTGCCCAAGTCCACTGTGCAGCAGTGCTTGAAAAGTGCTCGGGCAGCCAAGCGGGCTTAGAAGCAGAGTACTTGAAAATCAAAGCCGTTGCAGTGCTACACTAACTCAGTCCAAAGCAGCAGGAAACACAGCACACACAGAGGCAGAGCCGGCACCACAGTAATAACAAGCTGGAGAGAGGATAAAAACAAGAAAGCATGGCAAAAGTCAAAGAAGCAACACGATAAGGGCAGCCTAGGAGAGATCTGGGCGTTAGTGGCTGCCAGGAGCTATAGCAGGAGGCAGCAGAAAAAGCATCCCAGTGGGGAGAGTTAAGGTGAAGGGTGCTATATAAAACCCACAGAAGAGGAATGTGAAAAGGGAAAACTCGAATGGAGGTGCTGACATTTAGCTAAGGAAAGAGTTTGAATGGAACAAAGCGTAAAGTGTTCCCAAATACTTCCTTTTTTAAGCTATGTTTTTCTTCTTTCCCAAAAAGGAAGTTTCCTTTCTCCAAAGAAAAATAACACTGCCCCCATAAGTCACTCCCCAAGGTTATATTCAGGAGTGTCCCTAAAGCATCACAGGGACAAGAGGAAGCTAGAAGAGAAAGCAAATTGGGAATGCTATTTCCTTTAAAGATAGGGAAGGTTTCAGGGGTTCTCTGAGCTACAGATTCACCATCTGCTAATATTATCTCCATGTGTAATCATCTGAAACTCAGAGAATACAATACCTGTTCCTGAATCTTCCAAACATCTGAAAGAATAGGATAGGTATCCTAGCAGTGGAATGGAAGCAAAACCCTGTGCTTACTGGGGCTTTTTTAAATGGGGACCTTACTTTTCAATCATGATGAGCGCTGCTCAGGTTCAACTGGTAGATTACAGCTGAGAGCATGTAATTATGGCGTGACTACTATTTTGACCTCAGTCCATTTTTTCTATAATAGTTTCTGCTGTACATAATCTGGACTGGTGCTTAATACCTCTGATAAAACCACTTGTTGGAATGAATTAATGCGTTTCTCATTAAATGTGCTCCTCATTACGTTAATCAAATCAAGCAAATCGCACTGAGTGGTTTGACCACTGTAATTAAACTTTCTTTAAAATCTACTCATTTGGCTTTTGATGAGAATTTTGATTAAACTCGTCCAAAATGTCTGGCACAATTTCTGTTAAAGAGAAAAAAAAAGAAAACAAGACAAAAAAAAAGAACTTGCTCTAGTCTGCAAGCCACTAACTTGTCACCCAGGTACACCAGCTCTTTTCCATTGTACACAGCCAGATCATATAGAAAGATTTGAAAATCAACAACATAATTTTAAATGCTTTTTTTAAGCGTGTTGAGGGAAAAAACATCTGTTTGTAGCTTTTGAATTGGTAACTGTGTTCCTGGGATTTGTAGAAGAGATGAACAAGCCAATGGGAAAATATATTGTGATGCTGTTTACTGATGCAAAGATAGCAAAAGTCCCATCTTCAAAAAAGGACTTTGAACATGCACCAGCAGCTTTGCATGTGAGGACTGAATCAGTCATCATCTGTCTGTTCTGTGTTCTCGCCACTATCACTCACTTTTCCAAGTACCAGTTAGTCTGCCCAAAATGGCATCATTCTTCCAGTGATATAGTGTGTTTGGCATGATCCTGGAGTGAGGACTACATTACAAGATAGAAGAAGCCAAGGCCTGTCCTGTGGCCCCGCAGGCAAATGCCACTTCATGACTTGCGTCCACTCATCTCTGCTTTCTTCTCCACCCAGGAGACGGTGACACATCCAGACTCCTAATGGAAGTAGTCCGGGTATGCTGGGTGGCCCAGACTGTGCCCATGCATTGCCCTGGGAGAGTGTTAGCTGGCATGGGCCAAAACCACAGTGAATAATGGATGCAGAGCAGGGTTTGATGCTAAATCCTGGCCTTTCTTTTTATATCCCACTGTAGACATGACCAGGCAGACTTTATCCTCCACTGCTTCCCCTTTCTGCCAGTGCCTTTCTCTGCCTTCCTCTGTTTTGCAGCCTGGTCCCTCCAGGCAGTGTCCCTTGCCATAGACCTCGCCTGCTCAGCAACCCAGCCTGGCATTACACAGCTCTGGAAGCTAGATCAAAGTCCCTTTGAAAATTTAGCTCTGTAAACTGTGAGATGCTCTTTGGCTTGGTTTTATTTTAAAACTCTCTGCTGAAGCTATAAGTTAGTAAAAAATGAAACTTTCTAAAGGACCTTATTTTACAAGGTAGTGCACCTTCATTTTTCATTTACTAAGTTTTAACCTTTGTATTGCAACTTTTTCTCATATTAACTTGTCCCTGAGTGAAAGGGTTTATTATCACTTCATATCTACTAAAGAAATTGAATTCCTTATCCAGAAAATGGAAGATCAGTCTCGAAAGTAGAGTGCTGAGCACTTATAAGGACTTGGTACATGAAATGACATGACATTTCACATGAAATGTCATGACAAAAATACTGGTCACCGTGAGACAAATAAAGGAATCTGAGGACAGAGTTGATGAAAATAGAAGATCTTTTAGATGCAAAGTCCAGTGACTAACTCTGAAGTTCTGGGAAAGGAATTCCATCTTCCTAGCAGATATGAAATGATTTAATACTTTTCATATTGCAACTGGTTCACCTGAGACAGCCTCATAAGTTGTATTGGTATGAAACGGAATGATAACAACCAACTGACTAAATGAAAACAGAGCAAGAAATAAAAATAAACAAATTGCACAAGAGCAAAAGAACCTGGTTTGAATTCTTAGAATAACTGCATAAAAATGCAGATAGCATTAAGAGGAAGTAACTTTGAGATAGTAACATAAAGGTTTGCATCCAAGAGATAAAGAATAAATTTTGTGAAGATAATTTGTTCATTTACTCTGTAGGATGTCTGAGTTGATCCTGGAGCCAACAATGGCAACATTTCACAAATCATTTTCAGAGCCAGATTTGACTTTTCTGTTTCATATGTGTTCCAGTTTATTCGTCAGTAAGAATTCTTTAATTTGGAATATTTCAGTCCAGTTCTCTAAGGAATTCTGCACAGAATACATACTGTTAATCCATTTCCTTTCAACAAAAGAGGGAGGACTGTGTTCTGCACAAACGATCCACTGCTTCCCATGCTCCAGAAGGCAAGTCTTGGCTCTGTGACCAGCAAGTGATTCACCAGAAACTTGGCCTGGGAGTAGAAACCTCTTTTTCTGGTCATGTGAGTTCAGACCACAAAGTTCTGTTTTAGGGCAGAGAACTCGTGCTTACAATCTCTCCAGCACCTTCTCCTTCATCGTTAGAGTTTAATTTGAAAGGACAAAAACTTGGCAACTCACTGATGAATATTTTAAGACTGGCAAATAACCTAGCCAAAAGCATGAGCCCCAGCTGTCAAAACATAGAAAACTTCAGCTTTACAATAAAACAGATTTCTGCTATTTCTGACTGGCTAGGATTCTTTTGCTTAGATCAAGGGCAATAAGCCATTGATCAAAATTTCTTTTTCTTCTTCGCATTTTTGATGTTAGGAAATGCTTTCAAACTCCCCACAGATATTTCAAGCATTGGCTTTGCTGCCAAGCAGTCTCTGAAAGCTCTTCCTCTCCCCCTCCTCTGCTGTCTGCCTCGTAATGCTGCCGGAGTGTTTCTGAGGAGTCCACAGCGGAGATCTCTGGCACCGCTGCGATGGTTCTGTGCTGCTTCCCGTGGCCCTAAGGGGAGACCGATCCCGGGGAAGTGTGGATGGAGAGCGCATTAGCTTCAGGATGAGATTCAGTTTATTAGCCCAGTGAAATGTGGGCACTGCGATGGTGTTGAGGGGAAGTGCTGGCTGCCCCGTCCCAGCAGACAGGACGATACGCGGCCTGGTTTCACCCCAGCACACTGACAAACTGGACACCTTGGAAGCGACACAGCTCTGGAAAGCACTTGGAATATGTCAGCTGGTGGCATCTTGGCCTCCCAGGACTCGTGTGCTTTGTGCCTAGGGCTCTTTTGCTTTGCTTAATGGATTTCCAACTAGAAACTCACAAGCCAGTAAGTCTTAAACTGCCAAGAGGCAACACAGATTGTTCACTGAAATACAACACGTATCTCAAGCGCCAGTACAGTTGTTTTATGGAGACAAAGTTTGAGGTGTTCTGTGAAAATTTACTATAATCAGCTTTTCAGTGTAGGTGCTTTTCTTTTCAGTTGTTCAGATATTGATATTTTTCCTTGCTTTGCTCCATAGTAACTCTTAATAGCTGGATTAAAACATCTAGGGTCATTGTAGAAGCACTTCCGTAAGCTCTGTTAGAAGAATTACATAAACTAAATGAAATGGCAGTTTCTGTCAAAAGGTGAAAAACAGAACTGCAGGAACAGCGCTTCAAAATGGACAACAGCTATCTACTGCATGTTGCTGATCTTATCCTCTTACCTGAGGGCATAACCAAGTTATAGCAGAGTGATACTTACCTTATTTTGTTCATTTTTTGTTTGTTCTTCATTTTGTAGCAATAGCAGGAAAATTCACAAGCCCTCAGCTTTCTTTTTGTCAGATGGCAAAGTGACTTTACAGGCAAGTGGCCTTTTCTTTTTTTATCTGAACATCTCGAGCATCTAGTAATTCCTTTCAGACCAAGTCAAAACATGGAGACAGTGCTTGTCTCTGAAGAAGGACTAGAGCATAATGCTCTCAAAATGCCCTCTGGAGGAAAGATTATTCTCAGGAATTCAGAAAGTGTATCATACAAAAAAATTGCTTTTCTGGCACTACAGCTGTCATCTGCCAGTAATTAATTAATAAAGGGTGCCAACCATTCAACCTTTTAAAAAACAGTTAATTATAAAAACAGAACTCACCTGTTGCTTCGCATTTTTTACATATGTTTTACTTGGTTCGTACTCACTGATCTGTTTCTTTAAAGGAAGAATAAAGAACCCAAAATACTCATCTTTGCTCAGAGCTGCCTGCACTGAGCCTGAGCAGCAGCCTGGCATTGGGCCTCATCACCAGGTGCCTCAGGGACTGCAGAAGGAATTTAATGTGAATCCATGGCCAATTTATTTTGCAGTAAAGTAAATTTCCTGTACTATAGTTTTTAGTTCCAATTCATGAGCAGAGTGTAGTATATGAATAGTTCAGAGCAGTTCAGAACTGGTATATTTAAAAATGGAACTAGCTGTCTTTTTTTGATGACTTCAGAAATCTCTATTCCCTCCTGCACATCATCGTGTTATTCTTCATATCTTAAGTTTTGAGATGGAAGAGAAGGGAGGATGGAGAGGGAGAGTCTATCAACCTGATGGTGCCTGCTGTGGCAAGGGAAACACATAACCTAGACTTTGATCAGGACATAAAAGGCAAAACTGATTTTGCAACATTAAATCTTTTTCTGGACAGGTTTTATGTCTAAGCCAGACACTCAGTTGGCAGACCTAGGTGCAAGTGGCCAAAAGAGATGCTGCTGGCCAGCAAGGTACGTGGCACAGAGGACTGAAGGATCATAGCCTGTAGGCCCAGGAGGACTTATGTTTACCAGCTGTGAGGCAGTCAGATGTGTGCCAACTTCCCACCATTGAGGCTTGTCTAACATTTCTTAAAATTGTTCAAAGAAGGTAGCTTTCCACAGCTGTCCTGGGCAATCTGTTCCAGTCTTTTCATGCCGCTGGAGCTAGAAAATTCCCTCTTGAATGTTGTGTGCTTAGGAGTGAATCCTGCTTCCTCATGTCCTGCTCCAGATGAATGGAGTGAACAGCTGATCAATCAGCTTTCTCCTTCTAATAACCTTCCTTGTATTAGAAAGATAATGAAGTTCTCTGCCTTCCAGACTTCATTCAGCACAGCTAAGCCCGGTTCCTAGGCTGGACTTTCTTCACAGCTAATGTTTTTACGACTCTGCGTATAGTTTCAACTCTCCTCTGGGTAGTCTTCAGTCTGCTGGCCTCTTAGAGAACCACTGCTCCCAGAAATGGAGGTCAGCTGAGGCCTTGTTAGTGGCAGTTAGTACTTTCCATGGTTTACATATGAGATGCTCGATAATATTTCTCAAAATGAATTTTGCCCTTTCTGCAACTACATCCTGGCTCATGCCCAGTTTGTGATCTGGTGCAAGTCCCACATGCCCCCTAGCAGAAATACTAGCAGACCAGTCACTCCTCTTTTTGCATCTGTGCATTTGATTTCTCATTCCCAGGCTTGTCTTGGCAGATTCGCCATGCTGATTTGGGAGTATTTCTCCAATTTAATAAAATCCTTCTGAATTCTAATCCTACTTTCCCAAACACTTGTTGATCCACTCCTCTTGGGTCAGCTGCAGGTTTTAGTGAGGACATCCTCCAAGCTGGAGCATCCACCAGCTAATTTTGTGAAGACTGAATAGCATGGAGCCTGATGCAAACCCTGCTGGAACCAACTTGAAATGTCCTCCCAGTTTGACAGAAAATCATTATCAGGAACACATCACAATACCAGGTAGCATCTGGCTGGCTGTCTGCAGCTTGAGTGCTGGTGTGCATGCTGGGATTACAAAAGAGAGGACATGAGAGACCAGGAGGAAACCCTCAAATGCACACCGCTCTGTCCTAGCAGGAGGAAGTCAAAAGAGCAAACTTGTAAAAGGTATTGCTCATGCTGCCTGATCAGCTATGGGGAGATTGTCACATGCAAAAATAGTAATCACAGCACAGGAGCTGCACAGCACAGAGTTGTGATGGCTTAGCTGATGGTCCACTAATTCTCTTTAATCTTCATAGGCAGACATCTTCCAATCAAACACGATCAATCTAAAGATGAAATGATTCTATGTCAGTGTTTAGCTATGGTATTTTGCTAAAATAAAAATAGGAAACCTGTCAGTCCTTCTGCAAAGGACATCAGTCGATCAACCACTGGGGTCCAGAGGAAATCTCATGTCATTATCTGAGTGTGTAAAGGGGTTTTCATCTTTATCTAGTGTAGGCAGGCTTGGAGACAGACTGTTATGACTAAGCTGTCATTTCTGCTCCAGTGCAGTAGTGATTGTATCTTCTTGCAGTTTCCATCATTTTCAGATATGAGGTATATGTGACCAACATCTTCACAGAGGTATTTGAGGCTTACATTTCTTGTGCGTTAAAACAGACATTTCTGTTGTTATTGTTAAAAGCATTTTTTTTGTTAGAATTTTGCTGAAATACCAAATATTTTGGCTATTATACTTTATCAGGATCCACCTTCGTTTTCAGGCCACACCAACCTTTTCTGTGTCAATCACCTCCTGAAGAACCTGAATTCTTGTTGCTAATTTTTTTTTGTGGTGGTAGCACCTCGTACTCTCCACACTCAACAAATGAACCATCTGCATCCAGAGGACTCTTGAGGCTCCAGGCGTGAGGTGGCTGCATCACCAAAATTGTCCTAGACCAGATTTGACGTGAGGTATGTTCTTGGGCATCTTGGGTTCCTCGAATGTCGTTTTGCCTCGCTGTTGGAGCGGACCAAGAAAATGGACAATGCTGGTTTAGGTGGAGCACATGACAGGTGGTAGGTTGTGAAATCAGTGCAACTCAGTGCATCAGCGCACTTGATCATACAGTCACACCTGCAGCTTATATGTCAGGGAAGAAAAAGTGGATAAAACAAACAAAGAAGGAGAAGGTTGAATGGAGAGATAAGATTGCACTATAAAATGAACAGGGTTAGTGGAAAAGGGGAAAAAGCCACAGTGGTATTGACCTCCCTCTCTGACTTAAACATTCTCCAGTCACTTTGGTTAGCAACATTCTGGTACTTTTTTTCTATTGGTGATTACTCTTGCTCATCTCTTTTAGAAAGGAAAACTTTATTCTCCTGAAGGTATCTGGCCTTTACATAAGCGGTCTGCTTTTTTAGCAAATGGTGGCTCCGTTTTTATTTTTAAATAATGAAAAGATAAGCAAGGAAGAAAAGGTGAAATCCAATTATTGCTGTAGAGTTGATGCTCTGCTCTTGTTACAAATTCTGCCAGGACTTAAGCAGCTTCTAGCAAGTCTTTTGCTATGGCAAAGCTGAGTCCTTAATAATAATTACAACCCAAGAGTTGTGACATTTGGAAAGCCATTACTTTATCCAAGAAATTGTCATACACATGCCTTGGCGTTCCTCTGACACTGACAACCACTTATTTTGCAATTCTTTAAAATGATTGTG
>JAUBNY010000568.1:1244559-1256367 GCA_032275445.1 Crypturellus soui | reverse complement strand
TCGGACAGCGCCTCGGTGGCCTCGTCGTCGGCTGAGGAGGAGGCGGCGGGCGCCGTGGCGCTGGACCCGCTGGAGCACGCGTGGATGCTCTCGGCGTCCGACGGGCGCTGGGAGAGCCTCGAGGGGCTGCTCAGCTGCGACCCAGCGCTGCTCTGCAAGCGGGACTTCGTCACGGGCTTCACGGTGCTGCACTGGGCCGCCAAGCACGGGCGGCAGGAGCTGCTCGCCATGCTGGTGAACTTCGCGCAGCGGCACCGGCTGCCCGTCGACATCAACGCGCGCACGAGCGGCGGCTACACCGCGCTGCACCTGGCCGCCATGCACGGGCGCACCGAGGTCGTGAAGCTCCTGGTGGGCGCCTACGACGCCGACGTGGACATCCGTGACTACAGCGGGCGCAAGGCGGCGCAGTACCTGCGGCAAGGCACGCCGGGGGACATGCGCAGCCTCGTGGGCGCCCTGGACGAGGAGGAGGACGAGGAAGAGGAGGAAGGGGCCGCTGGCAACGGGAGCGGGCGGTGGAGGCTCTCCAAGGTGCTGCCCTCCAACCTCATGAGCTACCGGCTCTCCCACCACCACCACCACCAGCACCACCACCACAGCACGGGGGAGGAGGCCGAGGGTGCCGAAGGGTCCACAGTGCCGGGCAAGGGCAAGGAGATGACCAGGAAAGCCTCGGGCAGTGGGCGGATGAAGCCCCGGCTTAACAAGATCCGCTTCAGGACCCAGATCATCCACAACACGCCCTCCTTCCGCGGCGACGCCGAGGAGGAAGAGCAGGAGGAGAAGTCACTCAAGGCGTCCTTCAAGCTCAGGCCCAAGTCCAACGTGTTCGGATAAGGCGGCGGCGGCGGCAGGGGGTCTGGGCAGCGGGGCAGGCGGGAGTGGGCACTCCCGCGGACCCGCATGCCCTCGGTGGGGGTTCCCGCCTGCGCCGCGGGTGCCGGGGCACTCAGCAGGGCTGCGGTGGCTCCCGAGCGCGTGGCCGCCCTGGCCGGGCCCCTGGCACTGGAGCGAGCGGAGCGGGCGCGCTCGGAGGCGCCGCGGTGCGCGGAGGCTCTGTTCTTCCTCCCGTCGGCAGCGCTTGCCTGCGCCAGTGGATCTCCGATGGGTGAGCTGAGCAGAGGAAAGGAGAACGCCAGTTTTTCTCTACTCTTATGTTTTCATCTGGTACTACCCAGGAACAGCTGGCTATTGAATAACACCTCAGCAGTATGCAAGTGTGCTTTTAAAGTCTCCTTCTAACAGCAATACCACTTGGCATGGTGTGGAGTTGGGTACCCGAAATGAGATGGTAGATAGACGGTTTCCTGCAGGAATCCTAGTTCCAGAGTCCAACAGAGACTTGGAACGTATATTGACTTTATGCATTGAAAATTGCCCAATTGGACATAACCTCTATTAAAAAAAATGCACTGCAATGAATAGAGTTAAACATGCAGAAGTCTCTGCTGTCTGAGGTACTACTGAACTTACTTATCTCTGTTGGAATACTAATACACGATAATGTAAGCAAAGAGTCTTTTTATATATATTTGGTATCTTATGTTTTGTCATAGGCAAAGCAATTTTATTTTAATCACTGTGAATTCTCAAGTGCCAGACCTAGCACAGTTTGATTTCCTGAAGTCTGGTCATTTCTTGTTTATGTTGTTTGTACAACTTACTGCATTTAAAACCAGAAGGCTGTATCGTGTGTGTTACATGTGAAAGTCATTCTGTTTGTTTAGAGAAGAGCACAGAAACCCATTGCATGAATCCTTTGTGAAGCTCTGGTGCGGTCCTGTAACACAGCAGTGCAGGTGTGTGCTCACTGGTGACTCGTGTTCTCGTTTCCTTTGGCTGGCTTTGTGCAGAAAAAACAAAAGCACGGGGCAAGCAGGAGGCACGAGGCACACGGCTGCACCTCTAAGCTCTGCTCCTGTTTGCCCAGCCTGCTGAGCTAACGCAGTATCAGACACGTCCCAGTTAATGACGGCAGTGGAGTTTGAGTTCCTTTAAACTGGTGTTTCTAGAGAAGTAAATCAGCAGGACTTTGAACTGCTGGTTGACAGCCTAGTAAGTCTTAATCTGATTGATGAACCTGATTGATGATCTGTCCACTAAAGCTTTCCGACCACTTGAATCTCACTTCTCCACTTCGAAGGTAGCAATTCCAGGGACGCCCAGGAGGCAGATCGGTATCCGAGCTTGCTGCTCCTTAGGAAGGAGGTATCGAGCTGAGCCTGCATCCCCAATGCTGCCCAAGACAGACGCTCACCCATGCGTCACCCAAGGTGCTGCCAATTTCAATTTCATTTTTTTTTGTCAAAGCGTGTTTCGAGTTGCACTTCCTCAGAGTGCGTGTGTACGTCTGTCGGGTAAATAACCAAAAACAGGCGGACTTTGATAGGTAAAAATCCCAGTTTGACACACTGATTGCGTTTATGCCACAAGCTCTAGGACGCTACACATGGAAGCTGCTTCTGGGAGTTGTGCACTTTCAAAGCAGAAGCTGTTGCCGTTGACTTACATTTAGTGCCAGAGGAAGGGGATTCACTGGTTTCAGATTTCCCATGCAGGTACATTTCCAATTTCTGCACTTTGTCTCAAATTCTAAGAAGCAACAGTATTTGTACAGACGTGCAAGCAACACTTACCTAGTTCTGGAGAAAGTACAAGAAAAAACACACCAAAATTTCTGCATAAGTGCTGGTCATTGCTTTCATGCAAAGATTAGAAATTATGCAGAGGTTCAGCTTTAGTTTATAATTTATAGCTATAATATAAATGTCACGTGCCTTCATTTTAGATTGGTTGTTACAAATGTGTTGGATACAGTCAGTCTCACAAAGCACTTTTTATCTTTATGTCTGTGGGGCAGGACCAGAAATCTTCCCCCAGCCCTTCCTTTTTAAGCTGTAAACTGGTACTACACCTGAGTGTCTGAAAGGGGAAGAATAGTATACATGGCACTGCAGAGCTGATTCTTTGGTGACAGAGAAGAGAATTAAATGTCTTAAATGCTGTTCACTGCAGAAAACAAATAGCTTTTTATGGTTCTATAAAGGCATTTGCAGCTTGAGCCCTCTTCAGTGAGGTGCTTCTCAGTTGAGCGCATATTCCATGCCACTACTTCCAGACTCTGTTAAAGTAACTTTCTGCATTGGAAGTTCATAACTTTTTCGTATTAAAAGTGTCACGTGTTGATCTCTTCACATGCAAATAGCAAAGAATTGCACAAAATAGTCTTGTCTAGCTGGTGGGGCTTGAGGAAATAATCTGCCAGTTGGATGCTTTGGGTTGTTGGAATATAGCACACTTAGATTTTGAAAGACTAACTGGAGCACAGTTTTTCTTACCTAATACAGTTGGACTTGGTAATTACTACTAGAATTTGGAAACTACTAAAAAGGTGCATCACTATAACTCATTATTTGAGCTACCAAAGTGAAAATCTTGCTCCATTCTAGCCATTTCATCTTTAACTATCAATGGGACTTTGCCATGACCATTCAAAGGTCTTTGCAAGGTGCGGTGTAGTGATGCCAACTCCGAAATACCAAAATTTCGACTTCTATTTGTGATATATTGACAAATAGCTAGGTAACCATTAATGTCTCTGCGCTGTGGTACTGAAGCACTTTGTTTTCACATTTTGACTCATCACATTCCACACAGTTACTTTTTTATAATATGAGGTAAAACTTAAATTTTGTTTGGGGACAGGAGAAGCTTGACGCCCTATTTCAGAATACTTACAGTCTGAAGGTACTATTGAGTCTGATATTTTGGATAAGTTGCCTAGAAATATGTGAATTTGAAATAAAATTGTTTGGTACAAAAAAAATGGAGCACTTACTAGTGTCTTTTTAATAGTTCACTTGAAGTTACTGGATGTGTTTATTCACTTTCTATGATAGAGTGTAATGCAGCAAGACTGTAATGTAAACTTTAGATATCTTTTATTGTCTCTTATGCCTGAAATATTATAGAGGCCTGGAAGCCTGGCTGTTTTTGTTAATTCAACTTTTTATGGGTGTCTGTTTGAATGCTTGGTTGAGTTAAGAATCTGTAAAGTTTAGTTTTACTGAAATAAAAAGTGCCCATGAATTGTTCTTGCTTCATTCTACTTCTGTATAGCATGTACTTGGCCGCCACTTGCATATTGGCCCGAAAAATAATGTTTTGTTTTGTTTTATCATGAAGTTGGCTGATAACCATGTAACATTACGGAAAGAAACTGGAAACAATGCAGTGGAGCTGTTCTTAGGACAGTAACATTTTTCTTTGGCAGCTGCGCACTCTCAAACAGTGCACTTACTTCAAAGGTTATTAAGACAAGGCTAATCTTTTTCTTTTTTTTTAATGGCAAAGTAGGTCTAAATAAGGGCTTGGGAGAGTGGAGTTGCTAAAACTTAAAATATCATCCTGAGCCTGTTGCTGCGTAGCCAGAAATCTCTGACTTTAGCAGCTAACTTTAGCAGCCTCTGTAAAGGGAAGAGTCACTTCATTTCCACGTAAGAGAGGGATTTGGTATATTTTTTTATTATTATTTGTTGCCTTACTAAGATACAGGGTAGAACTAGAGCCCCTTATGCTGCCAGTGACTCCTCTGAGAGACATCCAGATTCATCCTTGTGCTGAGAGAAGAGGCTTGGCTGTTACCGTCCTGCTTGATCTTCTGGCTGACCAGGTTGAAGACTCGAGAGGAAAAGGGAGCGGAAAATACGCTTAGAGGAGTGTGGGGCACCAGGGCAAGTAGCTGTGGTTGTGGGGTAGTGGGGAAGGACTCGAACGAGCAGGACAGCAGTCAACATAAGCGACTTGGCTAGCAATTCAGAAAACTGCAGCCAAGCACAAATCTTTTCTACAGAGTAATGATTGAGAGTTATGACTTGCTGAAAACTCAAAAGTAAATTAATGTCTCATGTGAAATATATTAACTGGCATTATAACAACGTTCCTTGGTACAGCCTGCAGGGTTTGCAGCAGGGTAAACAGCTCTTCCGTGTTGAGTGTGCAGTAGAGGCTGGACATCCAAGTTGTCCCAATTAACTTTAGGCTTCTCATTGGAAAATGGACCCCTCAGAACTGCAATTTACTTATTTTCCCATTGATTAGAAAGAAGGGTACTGGGACTACAATCCTGGCTTCGTGTGCCTTGAGTGTACAGAGCTACACCTGAACCTGAAGATGTCTGGAGATTATACACCTCGGAGGCTGCTTTTTCTGAGGGGAAAAAAAAATAAAAGGAAGTCAAGCCATGCATTTTGCTTTTTTTTTTTTGTTGGAATTTCAAAACAAAAAATACAACATGGCATATTTTGCTATCTTCAGCTGAGGTGGAGGGAAGGAGGAAGAAGGTTTTGGCTGAATATTAGCGCTTGGAATAGGGACTGGCTGTTTAAGTTGGGTTAAATTGTGAACAGCTTTGAGGAAAAAAAAACAACATGCCATTTTAGTTTTTCACGGAGTGAGTAAAGCTACCAGGTTTTATTTATTTGTTTTTATACAGCTGTTACTGTTTATATATAGAAATGTTTCACCTTGTGTAATTAAAGCTGAAGAAATGGCATTTTAAAGTTTTACAAGGCTTTAAGCTTCTGGAGCCACATGGAAAAGTTACCTTAAAAGCAGGTCAAGCTGCAGATGCACTCTGTGTTCTTTCAGCCAGATTACTAAAATACCTTAAACTAACGGCATCATTAGCTCACTGTATTTGCCGTTTTCTATAGAAAGGTCTACCCTCTCCTCCTCTCGGTTACTTGGAGGCATGAAGAGAAGCTAACAAGCCGTATCAATCCATTTTAACATGCCCTGTATCATGAACAGGCTTTTTGCCAATCCACAGTAGGAATGTCAACAAGCAAGAACAGTACCAGGCAACAGATCGGTGTTTGTACATGTGTCTGCACGAATTAAGGCAAATAAATCATAGAAACTTCTTGCTGCCAGTCTAAAGCAGACAACCTGTATAACAGAGGTACCAAAAAGACTTTGGAAACTTAATTTTACACATGTCTAATCACCAGAACAATTCAACTGTTTGGGTTTTATCTAGAGGTAGCCGTAACTGCGGCTGCAGGAGTGGGAATTTCCTCAGCACTCCTCCCCGAAGCTGGAAGGCAGCTGAGCTCCACCAGCCGTTTCGCTTTGAAGTTCTGTAGAGCACATGAGAAACTGGCGGCAGACAGCGGGCACCTCTTTTTGAAAGGTCTTTTGTTTCATTTTGTTCTTTCCTTAAAAGAAAAATTAAAGGATTCCTGCAATATGATGTGTGTTGGGGGCACCTCATACAAGGAGGTGCTGTGCCCGTTGTTACTTTGAACACAGAAAGATAAACTACGCAGGTTGATGAGTGTCCTTTGTATATTTACCATAACTTTATGGAATATTAGCCTCAGAGTCCCAGAAGACACCTCTGTGTGTAGCCCTTGAACAAATGAAAATTATGTTTGGCTTTTCTTTCCCTTGCTACCTCTCACGTGGCATCTTATCCAAAGTATAGGCTATGCAGCTAACTCTGTAAGTGTTAATTTAGGAGAGGAAAATTAAAGAGGTCCAACTGGCTCTTGTGACTTCAACTTTCTCCTACAGTTTAACCATTAGCCACCATTTTTGCAGGTCTTCTGCCTACTGGAATTTCCCCTTCCTTGCTGGAGCTGGCTGTAATGGACCGTGAGCATCGTAGGTGCCACCGTGCACTTGCTTTGGCTGCACAGAGCAGGCTGTAGCATCAGTAAAACTGGAGCCTTTTGAAGCTGACCATCTTCCCTTGAAGGGGAAAGAAGCAGAGGTAGTATTTCATTTTACCTGCTTGTTTCGTTTATACAAATATTACACTTCCACATACACATGGCATGAACTGAACTATAGATGAAATTGGAGTGTTTAGGGAGGTTTTATACTTAAGTGGTGCCAAATGCTTTGCGTTGCAAGTATGGCTAATGTTGCAAGTATGGCTTGCGTTGCAAGTATGAAGTAGGTTATTCATCTTTAGGCATCAACAGAACTCCATTGGATCAACACTAAGCAGTTGCTACAGGAAACTGCTGCAAAGGAGATGCTGCAAAATTGCTGTGCCTCCTCTTAAGATCACTTGTTGAAGATATTGAAGATTCCATTGCATAGGAATTACTCAGAACAAGTTAGTTGCACGATGGGTACGAGCTTGCCATAGGGTATCACAAGGACATCTCTGAAAGGTTGTTTAGTACCTCACTGACAGCTGTTCGGTGGTGGGAAGTATTACACTTCTCTTTGCTGCATCTTCCTGCAGCAAACTCAACTTCCTTTTAGCAAAATTTTTGTCTTGTGAATAAGTCATCCTCAGAAGAGATCTGCCTGCTTTGAAAAAAAATAGCATTATAACTGTAAACGCTTATGGCCACAGGTGTATAAAAACATGTAAAGGTATGTAAAAGCACATTTTAAAACAAGATTATTCTTTCAATTCATTGGGAAAGCCCAAGTCAGCTTGTGTTTGGTCTGGAAGTCATGCACCAGGTTCCATGTACAACATGGGTTGCCAGCCCGTCTGCTCATTTACACTAACTTCTCTTCTAGTGGTCACTTCACAGGGAGAATTGGGGACAGATCAAGGAGAGGCTGGCCCAAAAGGTCCTTTTAAAACATTTGGACTCCCTGCAATTTCAAATAGCATTAAGGGATATTGTTACCTAAAATTTTTAAAGTAACAATCTTAAAAACTGCTTGAAACAAAACATTTGAATTCCAGCTAAAATGATTTAATGTCTGAGAAAGGAACCTGGCCCCAGCTTGGTCTATCCATACTCGTTGAAGTCAACATCTGGCACATTTTCAGCATCTGACCGCAAGGCTCCCTACAAGGCCTTAGCTGACAACTTGCATTTACATCCTAGCTGGGCAACTTAGCAATCCCAAAATAATTACGGTAAACCTTTTTTGGGTCTTCTACAGTACTGTTTAAAAAGCAATTTCAGAAAAAAAATCTCTGTTAAAAAATGACTTCCTGTTTCTTCTGTGAAAGAAAGGAGATACTGCTCCTTCTGTTGCCAAAATATAAAATGCAGGTACAAAATTGATGAACTATGAAATCTGAAAAAGGGCATTATCGTCATCTTCCCCTTTTACAATTGCCTTCTAAAAGTTTTTATATCTGAAGCAGATTTTACAGCAGCTCACCATAATTGTTTGGGTTGCCTGTCTCACTTTTACTTACATTTGGGTAGGTTTACTTATTTTTACATTTTTTCACCCATTTTCCCAAGGTTTTTCCGTTGTTACTGCACCTCAGCCCCAGCTCCCCTAGAACCAAGACTGGACTTAAAAGTACTCAAATATGATGGAACGTAACACTTTTGAGTTCCGTGGAGAAAAGGGTACTGTCAACTTTGAGAAAGGTGCATGGGGGGAATTCCTCTATTTCAGGCTAGTTCAGTGTTCCCAGGAAGCATAGAGAAGTTTCCACCAGGTAGTCTACATGTTGATGCCTGTATGAACAGGAACAAGGACACCAAAGTCAGCTCATCACTTTTTATATCTTCCTGATATGTTCAGTTACAGCAAGATCCCATACTTGCTACGAGAACATCTCAATAATCATCTGACCAGGGGACAGGGATAAGGAAAAAACACTGAGAAGGAGCAATAGGGCTGGAGGGAAGGAATGGGCATCTGCATCTTGTTGCTAACATTGCCCCTGCAACTGTTGCAACTCAAGAAGCAGCTTTGGGTTCAATCTCTCATCCCCTTTTCCTCATCTCTTCATACTATTATAGGTCATTAGTGCTGGCCACATCTGAGCATCTTCCACAGCGGATAAATCAAAGCAATGTAATTACCGTGTGCCCCACACCTCGGATTTTCTCTCACTCTCTCCCTGGGGAAGAACTTAGAAACAGTGCTAGGGAAGAAGTCTCAGGTGTTTTGATTTTTGCTTTACTTATTTTATACTACTGAAATTTCATCTTCTTTTGTACCACAACCCTAGCTCTAAACCAGTTAAGAATCTCACATGATCTGCTTTTTGATTTGGCAAATGTGAGAAAAAAAGGCTATTCTTGCTACACAAGTTCCCATTTTCCATCTTAGCAGTGGTGGCGCCCTATCGATCTAGAGTATTGCCAAATTCGCTACACACACTATTAACTTGCCTCCAATTCCCTTAGGAGATTGTTAACTATTACTGTAAAATATTATAAGCCTGAGGAAAGAGGAGGCATACAAGAGCAGTATGAGCTGTCCAAATTTGAACAGGAAGGGGCGTGAATAAGTAGGAAATACAAACTTATACTGTACCTAAAAAAAAGAGCCTGGCCATATTATCTTTTCATATTAAATCTTACAAACTTAAATGTGGGATTCAATATTTGCTAATTTTAGAGCCTTTGTGAAACATCTTTAAAAAGCCAAAGTTTCTTCTCTCTTGTGAATAATTTTGCTTTTGCTACAGTGATCTCTTTTTTTTTGCCTTTTCTTTCCTCCATCCTGTGGCTTATAGTGACAATGTGGCAATTCATGAATGCGTGGATGACATTAAATGTCACAGTTAATTCTAGCCAGAATTGATGTAAAAGGTCTATTTGTGTTTGCTGGTTAAATTCTGTATCTAGCAGAAGGCATTTATTAGTTCTGCTGTTTGAATAATTGTTTCTTTAATGACACAGTAATGCTGTGTCTGATTGTGCACAGCAGCAGCAAAAAGACAGCTGAAGGAATTATAGTGCAAATTACAAATTGCAGTCTTACAGGAAGATAATCATAAAATTTCAGGGTTTGGGGGCTGAAAATTGCCTCATATTATTCTAATTTATGTACAATGCCTGTGGTTCACTCTGGAGCTATGATTAACTAAAACTTCCTTATGATTAACCTTAGCCACACTTTCTTTGTGTCAAGTGTGGGAATGTATTTGTGCTGTCATGCATTCCCCAACTCATATTTTATTAGCAGCAGTGTTAGAATTCTGACTGAGCAGGATCTGATGGACTAATGCAGTCATCGTGAGGTTAAATGCCTATATCAGTTACTCTCTTTATTCGTTTGTACTGTCAAAGGAGGGACCAGGGATTTACTGAGGATAATTAATTTTAACCTAACATGAATTTTTAAGATAAGTGCTCTGTAGAGAGAATTTTCCCTCCTTTTTACGCCACAAACTATAGCATGTTATGGAAGCGCAGACCAGTTGCTAGACCACAGATTAAAGAATAAATTGAAGAAGGCACTCGATGCATTACGTTCTCATAATTGCACGTTGAGCCAGACATATCTTCAAATAAGTCATATTAGGAGCACTGTACCTCCATGTTAATACCAGCTGCTCCTTCATGAACTGCCATTAAACTCTATGACTCTAAGCTTAATAACTTCTTGCAGTTCAGGATGAAAAGTATCTCACGTTTGGAAGCGCTACGATGCTTGAGAGGAAGCGTCGTGTGTTGAGACTCTGGCCATCAGCAAAGCTCCTGACTAGCAAAACAGCTCCAGGAGGACTGAGGCGGTTTCATGAAAACCCCCTGGTTGGCCCAGAGACTGGGGGCTTGCATTGCCCCTGCGCAGGCCAACCTGGGCCTCTCCAGGGGCTCCTTGTGTCCGTTCCCTCTCCTACTCCTGACACGGGGCATCTGCATCCTCTTACCCAGCACCTCCCTGCTGTGAGGGGAAGGCTCCCAGCCTGCTCACCTGCCGAAATCCAGCGCGCTACTGCCTTCGGAGTGAACGCTGCCCAGCAGGGCGCTTCGGTGTTCGGGGGTTTAGCTCCACGACAGGGTGGAGAGCAGCCCAACGGGGGGTTATGAAAGCACCTCTTGATCTAGACAGCGGGAAGCATTTAGGCACTGAAAGACAGAAAGGGACTTGGTTCTTACTTGTTCTCTCCACAGCACGTTACGCAGAGCACACACACATATGGAGAGCTTTCTTTTGAGGGACTGGGCAACGGATTCGATATCACTGGCTGAATGAAAGTGTTTTTCTTTCTAACCCTTCAATCATTCTCATTTGATCTCAGGTCAAATCTGTTATATTTTTCTTTCCTTTTCTCCTAGGAGTTTAAGGAATTCTATACATAATTTAGGGTGTTATCTCTTAGGCACTCTATAAACATTAATTAATACATATTTTATTTGTAGAAGTTTGAGTTTGACATCAGAGAACTTCCACGGGCAGATGAATTCACTGTTTTGCAATACTTTGTCCATGGATACTTCCAGCATACAGCAATGCTCATCTGCAGCCCTCTTGACAAACTATGCAGGACTTGTCAATGACAAACAACTAGGCAAAAAAGAACACCGATAGACAAAAATAAAACACAGGTGAACAAAACACTGACACCTCCACAGTTTCTTCTCCAAATGGTGTGTCAAGCTCAAATTCTCTTGATCTCAGATTTTCAGAGAATGGGAGCACAGAGGCCAGAACCAGCAAGTTAATCTCTACTAATGCAACATTTAAAAGAAGCTCAGTTCAGAGAGAAAGTAGTGAAAAATTAGTAAGGGGGAAGTGGTTAATTCAAATCAAATTTTTGTGGTTTTGACAAATAATAAAACCAGAAGTGGGCAAGGTTTTAAGAGAACTGTAAAAGAACTAAGTAAATGTATTTTAAAAGTTCCCTTTAAATTATTTGGAACAACCCTAGCACATGGGTGCCTGCTTTACCAAAACGTGAAAGATAACAACTCGATCTCCTTATTCTGCCATGGTCTCTAAAGGCAGCTTTGAATTTAAGAAGTGCTTGATTTACTATTTTTTAAAAGAAAATCTCCATGGAAAGCATTCTGTTTTGAGTAATTTTGTATGTGTAGCAGCTTTTCTGTATTTCTTTTCATTCGTTCTTTA
>JAUBNY010000568.1:1227788-1244459 GCA_032275445.1 Crypturellus soui | reverse complement strand
CTCCATGGAAAGCATTCTGTTTTGAGTAATTTTGTATGTGTAGCAGCTTTTCTGTATTTCTTTTCATTCGTTCTTTACTAATTAAATTTGTATTTAAAAATGATCAGAGCTGGAAAATGAAAATGATCAGAGCTGGAGCTAATACTGTTCAAGAAAAACTCTTGTCACCTCCAATCATATATTCATATATTCACCTCCAATTTATATTCAAATCTTCCAAGAGGAACGTGGGGATTTTCTCATACTTTTTTATTGAAAGATACATAGCTAAGTCTCCTTTGCTGTTCTAGAAGTCCAAAATTAATCTTTTCAACAGAACATAGACTTCCCAAAAAAAAACACATTTCCAGGTTTAAACTGTTCTCTTTACAAGCCTTGTTCAGACTGCAGAGAGTCGCCTCCCAGGTGAATACCTCAGTCTCAGTTACAGCATTGGTTTAGCAGCAGAGCTTGTTTGGTTGGTACGGCAGCACACGCAGCAGTAACTGCGTTAGGTATTGCTGTGTTTTGAGGAATATCCTGCAGAAGAGTGACCTTTCTGCAGAAAAATAGGTGTATTGAGCCAGCAGCAACACATACTCACATTATGTATTTCACTTTAATGACATTTTTGAGCTTCTTCCCTATCTTCTTGAGCATTCACCTTGCAGATTGGACCCCGGTTTGCTCACACAAGGAGAGGCAGTAGCACAGCAAATTCACAGGAATGAGGAACGAGGGGAAAAAGAACAACTATGAATAATTCTCTAACCAGATGGATTGCCTCAGACAGGTTTCAGAGGAAGAGCCACCAGCCTACGTTTTTTTTAAACATGCCTGCTGGCTGCTCGAGACCTACATACCACACCATGAAGGTGTAAACACTGTGCCCCCAAACCAACTGTTTTGCTTCTTTCTCAAGAAGCTCTACTGAAGAAAAGGCTGAGGCAGCCCTGTGAAGCGCACAGAAGAGTTAAGTTCTCAGAAGAGGTAAGTTCTCTTATGGCCAGGGAGCAGGCACTCCATTGAGTTACACAGCTATAGAGCACAATTTACACAGCTTCCAGGTGCAGAAATGTGCCAGAGCTCTGACACCCTTCGGACTCACTGCCCCCGAAGCAGGAGGAACCATCCTCTGCCAGCCTCCCTCTTCCCTGACACCAAGTGAAAGTCCCTGGCCTCTTCCAGCACCAACTGTGGGGCTCATGGGATGGAGAAAGTAACGTACTGAAATTCCTGTGCTGACCCACAAGTAGCCCTGCCAAAAGAGGTGAGCAGATTCTGCCAGGCTAGCACTGATTGGCCATGCAGGCTGGGAGCCAGAGCTGATTCAAAAGAAGGGATGAAGCTGCATGGCTGCAAGAAGAGAGAGCGGGATTAGAGTAGGACCAGTAGAGGATGGGAAGACTCTGCCACTAGCAATCCTTGTATGTTCTGTGTAACTATACCCCTGTGATAATGCATGCTTTTGATGCACCTCAAACAGCATGCTATATAGTTCAGTTTAAATCTCTTTTATTGCCATTCCCAGTCTAATGATAGTTACTTTCTGCGCAGCTTGCAAAGTTACCTTAAGGCAGGAATTCACACAGACATATTTTGCAAGTGCAATTTCTGTGCCTTAAATTTGCATCATGCTCAAGGTAATGCTACAACATCTAGCCCAGCCTTTTCTGCCTTTTAGGACTTTTGTCTTCTCCCCAACACAAGCGAAGCCATTGCCTTCCTGAGACCGGCAAATGCTTCCAGTGCAATACTCAGCAAAAAGCACCCAACAGAAGCATGACCTGATAAACAAGTAATTGTGTTACAGTACGTGTAATCCACAGGGTCAGTCCCCTAAGCGTGCTCAGACAGCAATAAGCACAAGGAGAGCAGCCAAATCAGAATAAAGCAGAATGAAGACTTCCTAACTGCTTAAATGTGTTTGCTTTTCACTGACGATACTTGCTGGCCAGAACCTGCCCCTCCAGAACAGTAGTTTAGCTGAAAACCAATCTCCTACTGCCCGGTGTCACTGCAACCAGAGGATTTCTGTGCTAATATCTGTGCTTTAAAGTCCTTGTTTCTTTGCTTTGTCCTATGCCAAAACATTTCTATCCCCAGAATGTGTGGGAAGCGAGCAAACAAGCAGCATTATGCCCTTTTAAACAGTGACACAGTGCCAAAACACACAGACTGGAAGAGCTCTGCTGAATTATATAGGGAAGAAAGGCCTTATGCCGACTGCCACACACACTCATATGGTTTCCATCATACTAGTATGAAGATGCCCCTGCAGATAGGTTATTCTTTTCAGAAATAAGCATTTTCATGTTAAGATTATTAACCCAATTCAAGGCTATCTAGTTCATGTGCAGATAAGGCTTTGGAGATAAGATATCCTGCCCTTAAGATTAGGGAATCTTTTCTTCTTCTTTTTTTTTTTTTTTTTTTGGTCAGGAACATTTACATTTCCCCCGCACTGTACTAGTGCAACAAATATCTCTTTGGCAATGGTGCTGCAGAAAGGGCATGACTTTCAGGAAAACCAAAACCACACGACAAAGAAGCATCCTGAAACATGGATTAAAAATCATCTGGGAAGTGGTCTGGAAATTTGGGGTGAAGTTGGAGGTTTACATCAAAGCTGTACCTTGTGCCAAGGCACAGAGGCCTCTGATCCAAGGCCCTCAGCCTCTCTGCAGCTGGTGTGTGAGGAGACAACCCAGAAGAAAGAGGAGGGGAGGTCCTGCTCTCTGGAGTTGTCCTGGGTGAGGGCTGCATCTCAGGTGCCACTAATAAACAGCAGGTGGTCACAGGAAAAAACAGTGTTCTGATTGCTATAGATGTAAGATGTATCTCTTAAATAGATACAAACGATCTAAATGGGAAAGTACTTAAAGTACTTTCTGCTTGTTTCAATACCCGTATGGAGGCCTCTCTCTCACCAGATTAAATACTTCTCAAAAGGGTTTGACTTCCTTGCATTGGCTCAGGACACCTCCATCTGTGCACCACATAGGCTGGGAGTCCCAGACAGATTCACTTTCCCTAAAAGCCCTGCCAAAAAACAGGGCTTGGGCCCCAGGGACCCTCAGCAGAGAGGGTGAACAACAGGGTCTGTCCGTTCAGGCTATTCTGCGCTATTTGCATCCCCCTTCTGTCTGCTCCCCTTTTCTTCCCACTGAGAAAGCAATTTGCCTGTGCAGCTGAGGGGAATTATTCTGGTAGAAACTTCTTTTACTAGCTCATGCAGCTTCAGTAATGCTGAAATGTTTTGTGAATTGAGGCTGAGTTTGAATTTGAAAAAAAAAAAAGCCTTTTCAGGGAAATGAATTGTTTCACTCTTTTTTTTTCAAAATTAAATACATTTTAGCTTTTTGTTTTGATAATTCCTTCATATTTACTTTCTAGGAAATTAAATAGACTAAAAATGCTCAAGGTAGAGCAACATTGCATTTTAGGTCAAATCCAGTGTTTAATTTATCCTGTAGTTGCTTATCTCAGACCTTTTTATTTCACCAGCCAGTTCTGAAATGACTCTGTTTCAATGCAATCCAAAATTATTCTTTGCCTTCCTCACTTTTTTTATGAACTGGGATTCAAAATATCTTACTTCAGATAACTTGAAACAACAAGGCCTGTTTTCAGAGAAGATTTTTCATTACTGGTGATTTTATGTAGGGATTCTTAAATTTCTCTTGAAAGAAAAGAAAGAATTCGTGATCCTCATCTCAGTAATGTTTAAATGCCAACATGCAGAAAATACTGCTTATGATGAGGTCTGCAGAAAGGATGGTTACAGTATGTTGTATAAATCTGAGCCAGAAAGCAAAAGGACATGAAAGAAAATGAAGCATCTTTAGAAATGCATTCAAAGGGTGGATTCAAAGCATTTGCCTTGTCAGTTTCAGAATGCTGAGTATTTGTTGTTCAGAAATCCTCAAGAAAGGAATTTTAGACATGCAAAGTCATGGCATTCCATGCGGATTTAGTGTTTTGCTTACTTAAATCTTCAGTGAACATAGTCCCTGTGACTAAGTCTGGCACTCTGGGCTATACCCCTGTAGCTGTTTGCAAAGTCTGGTGATAAAGGACAACACTGGTATTTTCCTCGCACGATCCCTCTCGCTTTGGATAACTTTCCCCATTACAGATTCCACCTCTAGAACATGATCCCAGGAATGGGCTTGTTCACTACTGCTTTGAAGGAGACGTTATTTTGTGCAGAGGAGCACATGGGAAATTAGTTTTAAACAACAGTGTGCATGCTGGAGCTCCTTATGCATGAGGAATGGTACCAATCACTTACCCTACGATTATGGCACCCCCAAAAAAAAAAAAAAAGAGAGAATGATAATGGTAAAAAAATCTTACTTTGCTGATAATCATCACACCTGAATATCTAATGTGAAAGAAGAAAAGGTCTGTTGTTATTTAAAAAGATTTTACATCTGGAAGTGATTTCAAAAGCCAGCACATATGCCACTGATTTAAAAAGAAGCTAAACAAAGTAGACAGATGGTTGGTCACCAAATTAGATGCAATCAGAATATGGAAAAATAATTTATCATATTCCCTCCTCCCAGGTATTCATGTAGACACTGGACTTGGCAAGCTGTTAATCTCATTTTCTGATGAGAGCTTACAACAGAATCTGGTTGGTCTTAATACTGCCAGATCCATCAGAAATTGTAGTTTTCAGCAGACTTGGTCCTATCAGCCACTTTTTTGAGGTGTTGAGTGCTCTGACTTTTCTTAGCCATTTGCCTTCTCTTCTCCGTGCCCATGATTTCCCAGCACAGTAAATCCAGCATGAGGGCTCCTAGGATCAAAGACATTGCAGCTGCAGTGCTGCAACAAGTGCTGATTTGGGCTAAGCTTTCGCTGCTGAGTCAAGTTGCCACAGATGATAATTTTGCTTTAGTCAGTGTTGTACCAGCACAATTTCATATGAGATCTGATATTGTTTGTGCTCCATCACCTATCATCTCCCACAGACACCTTGGAAACAGCGTAAAACTCACTCTTTCTAACCCAGTGGAACTGGGATCATTTACCCTTGCCTAATGCACGGCATCTGCCCTGGAACCTGCCACATACAAAGCCAGTATGTGAAACCATGTTTTCCCCTGCATATATACCTTATCACTAAGTGTCAGAAAGTAAACTTTTTTTTTTCTGTTTTGTATTGTTCTTTTCGCTTCCCAAGAAGGTTTCAGAACAAATCATTTAATCATAGTACAAGGAATGGGATTTAGCAACAGAAGCAGGATGTGGGGCTAATGTAACTGTGAACGTAGGGAAAATATTTCTCTCCATTTCTCTCCTCCTCCCTTTTCTTCTCCTCTGTCCTGTTTCCACTAGGCTTCACCCAAGCCAGAGGCTGGATAACCCCACTCTGTGGTAGCTCTCACCACCTGCTCTGGCCCAGCAGTTCTTTGCCTCATTGAAGGATGGAGTTGCCGTTGAGACCTGCCTTTGCTGCCGGCTTTGGCAGCTCCAGCTGCCCATGAGCAATCCGGGTGCAGTTAGGCAAGGCGACTTGTTGACTCCTGCAGCTCACTGCTGCCCAAGGAGGGAGAAGACCTGCCAACTGCTTTCCCAATCCCCGCTGCTCCCCAGCGCCTGCTTTCACCCTTCTCACAGCAACTCATCCGGGCACTTCTTGGGGGGTCCAGTTCCCTAGCCCAGATCCAGTGGATGGGGGATCACTTTCTCTTTGTGGGATAGTTCCACACTATCTTCACGAAATGACTCAACTCACAGTAGGATCAGGGAAGCACCACTATCAGGACAAACAAATAGACCATAGAGACAGGATGACTCTGGAGACAAGGAAAGGTGGAAGAGGTGGGACTGCTGCTTTGGGCGCTACGGCTCTCCTAAAGAGGCTTAGCTGTTGTTGACCAACCTCACCTTTCACCTGGCCTCCACCCTGAGCTACATGGGCAGCTACAGCAGGTGCTAAAATCACTGCATAAGCACTATCAGAGGCTCTTGCACGGGCTGGTAAATAAAGAAACCTTAAGCCAGAATTTAACACTGGGTCCATGAAAGATGAGAGAAAAACAGGCTGGTGATCACTCAAACATGCCTGTCCCTCTCCTGCAGAGTACTACACCCATACAGACAGTAGCTCTGCATTAATGTTCAGGAAGCATTTCTGTGAGAAACTTTTTTTTTCAAGAGGCATGTTGGAAAGTTTCACAAGGTGCTGTAGCCACCAGACACATTACCCCTGCGATGCCTTCAGAGAGATGCAGACTGCAGCCCCCATGGTCTATTTTACTCAGCTCTCTCACTCCAGGAAGGAAAGATTTTGTCTTGCTTTGGCATTTCCTTACATCGTTCCACCTTGGTGCCACTAAGCTGACAGCAATCGTCTGATTTCCACAGCAATACAAGAAGCCGCACTGCAGATCTGCAGCCCCACACAGGGCAAAAGCTTTTCGGGAGATCATTTTTGGCTCTTCCATTCCCCACCCCACTACAAAGGTGCTGGAGACACCGGCTGCAATGTGAGTGGTACCGTGAAGAGGAAAACCAGGCAAACACCTTCTGCCAGGGGTGCCCCTGCCCTGAGTGGGCCAGGAGGAGCTTTACCTGCCCTTCCGTTGCCTTATTCCAGGCAAGTGCAAGAACTCTTCCTGCAGAGCAAGCAGCTTCTTCTCACATGCAAAGGCTGATCAAGCTGTCTGCACAGCTCCCTCAGGGGACGGACCATGGATGTGCTAGAGGTGCTAGGAAAACAACAACATCCCTGTCTTCAAGTGGCATTTCTCAGCTGTCAAAGCTTGGCGGTGGCGCCTATGCAAGCAGAGGGCCCTGGTTTCTAGTTTTTAAAAGGTGGAGGATGAGCAGACAGCTCTGAGATGGGAGCACAAGGAGGAGGAGAAGGAGAAGGAGGAGCAGGAGGAAGCCACGCGGAGGGGCTGCTGGCGCCAGGGTTCTCGCCCGGCTGGGGCTCACTGAGGAGCTGCTCCATCAGGGCCACGGCGCATGCGCTCTGGGGGCCCTGTGATTTCAGAGATTGCAGTGAAGTTGTCAGAAGACAGACACGACAACCAAGCAGTTCCCCGGGCTTTCCATCGCTCATCCTTCACTGACCTCCCCCATCTTGTTTATGGTCCCGTGGCAATGTTGTTATATATGACTAAAGGGTGGCCTTTTTGCAGGAATCTCTCCCTTCTCTGCTATTTTAACCTTTCTTTTTATCCTCTTTTTTATTGTTTTTGGTCCAAGGAGGAACACGGCCAAGCTGAGGGGTGCACTGAGAGGCAACAAGGCCCATGGCACAACATGGCCGCCAGGTGACATGGTGGCAGGCAACATAGTGGCAAGGCCTCCAGCATCGCCATGGCAGTGCCAGCACGGCAGGTCCTGCTTGCAGGCCCTGCAGGTCTAAGGTTAGTGCCCAAATAAATTTGCCCACCCTGCAGGCAGCAGGGGCTTCTGCAGGGACTGCCCCATTGATAGTCACCCCAGGACCATCAGAATGGCGCCCGTGGGGTAGCGGGGAGGTGAAGGCTGGTGCAAGGCCAGACGCGGGGCAGTGGGGCACTTCCCCACACCTCTAGGGCAGCTGCTGCACTGAGCTCCCCAGCATCAAACAGACAAAAACCTCCCTGCCTCAACTGCCCCAGTGCCCTGGGCATCCCCACGCTCCTGGCAGCCGCCTTCATGGACACCAAAAACCGCACGTTTAAGGAAACAATTCCTCCTTTCCTTTTATTTTTAACATTGGATGAGTTAGACTTGTGTCTTAACAGTCTTTTGGCAGGGTCCTAACCTCTTTCCTGCAAAACTGCATCATGCAGGGGTTTCCCTCTTCACTTGTGTGTCTGCAACCTCACCCAGGTCAGGCGCTGCAACAAGATACACTCTCATAGCCAGGGAATCACGAAGTGATCGGTCCAGGCACTGGAAAAGATAATACCTCATCCCGTGGTAAAGGTCTGCTAAAAGGGACTGCGCTTCTCGTAGCCAGATTTTGAACATACAGATCCTGCTGTCTGCATGGGGCCACAGGATGGAGTCCCAGTCCAAAGGAAAAGACCCCATCAGTCCGTTGCGTACTATATACTGCCCTACGTAGCCCAGGGAAAACAAAACAAAAAGACTTTTAGAGCAAAATATTTCCTTCAGTTTTCATTTCTGCAAGAGAGGTGGAAGTCTCTGAAGATAACTGTTTAAGCAAACGTGGATGGCTGCAGAAAACAACTTGCCAATATATGCTGGCCAATATGCTGGCTGCCCAAACACACCTGCTCCCAACAGGCCACCGAGCTGCACTAATGCTGCACTAATGCACCGTGCCACGGAGCAAGGTGGTTCCCGCTTCTGCAAACTTAGCTTAAAGCTATCAAAACACAGCTAAGAAAACTTGTCATAACCATTTCCTGCTTGGGGCAAGGCCCACAGCTTGATTTACTGAAGTTCCTTCCCTCTGGGATACTGGACACTCTATGAAACCTCCTCCTGATAAAAATAACTTGAGAAGATGGGAAATATTTGGAAGGGGGCACCCTTCCCCGTTAGGGGAGCTAATGAGCAGGACAAAAGCCAGGAGAAACAGCTTGTCCCCTCTCTACTGTTAAGACACTGAATGTGAAATTCAACTTGGAGCAGGTTGGGTTCCAGTCCCCACAGCTGGCATGGAATACTTCACAACTGGATTTGCTTCTCCACAGGGATCTCACTGTAGAATGGCTGGGACACTTCTGTCCTCTGTCTAGAATGTAATCTTTAGCTTTTCTTTAGTATTTTCATCTTTAGGTTTTTCCCTATCTTAAACTTCAGAAGGAATTGAGAAAATTTGTTTCCTAGTTGCTTTGTCATGCTTAATCAAGCCCAGTTGATCTATTTCACTTATTTATTTATTTGTCAGACCAGGAGAAGTGAAAAGAAAGGAAAAGATAGCTAAGCGCTACAGGCACCATACATCTCTGCTAAATTTTTCCAAACTCGGACAAGGTGGTTATTGTATTCTGAGCTGCATGAAGAACAGCAGTAGGTGAGAATACATGAATTCCCACAGGCCTACTTACCCATCTTTTTCTCACCCACTCCCAACACTTTCTATGGATGAATTTTAGTGTTTATGAAACCAGTTATCTTGACCAATGAAGTGTTTGCAAAACACATTGACTTTGTCAAAAGAAGAAGAGCATTTGGGAAGGGCAAAAAAAGTTTGCCAGCTTTCTGTCATCACAGAAGGACCACAGAAAAAGCCGCTTTGGTTTCACAATGCACTGCACAGACAAGTTCACACAGAAAACACTGTGTGAAAGGTTTATCACCCCTGGAAATAGTTCCCTTTGGCTAAAGCGTTGCAGACAATCAAGAAAGCAGCATCAAGGGGCCCTGCCATCCCAGTTTCACATCCACAAACATCCTAACTCAGGTCTCGCACTGGACCTTTACACCCACCACTGGGACAAGATGGAGAAAACATTGTGGAGAGTCATGGACCTTTTGAAGTGAAAAGTACATTTCCTTCCAAAACTGGTTAGCTATCACCAAACACAACTCCAGGGTCTGCAGGTGGGTAATTTTCCACCCATTCTACAAGGACAAGAAGGTTCTGAGCCATGGTCTGCTCCACGGTGAATAAAAAGGGAATTACAACTGAAACAGCTACAGAAGGATACAGCTAGACACGCTGGTGGCACCTTTGGCCCATTTGGCTGGCTGGCTTCTTCGTGGTGGTCATACGGCTGGCACATACCCAAGACTACCTTGGAGCTGCTCTGAGGTTGCTCAGGTTGCTGTAAACAGGGAAGAGCATTTAGAGCTCGGGAGTTTTGCTCATGGGTAGCTGGTCTCTGAAATAGGTATGGGGAACTGCTTGCTGTTGAGCAGGCGGAAGGTGATTACCTTCATCCTTCCCCTTTCTTTGATGGCAATGGGACAAGTTTCCACTGAAAAGTCATTTAACCAGCTGTCTGCTTTCTACTGAGAAGACCATTTTCAGGGACTCTGTTGCCGGACTCCAAGCCAAAGGCATGTGTTTAGTACCAACTGATTGCCCTGCTGCTTGTTGCAGAGAAGATGGAAGAGGCAGTTACCATCCCACAAAGAAAAGCTGAAATCTTAATGCCATCAATAAAAACTTAGAGGAAATAATTATTTTACCACACCTGATGAGTGCTAAAATGAAGAGAAAATTGCCAAGCTCTGAAGCTGAATCCCAGTTTTATTGCTGAAACTAAACAGACCAGCACGCAAGCATTTCTAACGGCTGAGTCATTTCAGAAGTCAGTGATTTGCTGATACATGCCCACAGCAAACACTCACAGAAGGACACAGTAGTGACTACAGGTCCACGTATCAAACAGTAGATGAGAATCTATTATTTGATGCAACTGTGTCATACTGTTGCATACTAACCAATTGAAAATGGAAACTTAAACCCAGATCTGCAGTGATAAATGTCAGATTAGGATAATTTGAAGCATCAGATTTCTTCATTCTCGGCATCCCACCCCTTCCAGATGGGAATTATTTGTTCTTGGATTCTCTAATTCTTTAATTAGACTGCTGAGAGATTTATGAATGAAAAGATCCACACATGGGCAAAGTAGTAGTAATCATTACTTCTATAGAAAAGTTTTCTATACTTCTATAAAAATGTTTTCCACAAGTGTTTTATATATACATATGTATGTATATATTATGTTAAATATGAGGATTTATTAATTCCGTTATTTAATTCTTCATTATTTTAATTTTTTAGAGTTTTTTTTAATATCTATTTTATAGGCTTCTCAATATCCTCATTGTGAACTAGACCCAATTGAGCTAAGTTATACACAGAAAAGGTGACTACCCAAACTTTTACAGTTTAAATGCAGTCCAAGAGACAAGACATAATGATCAAACACTAAAAAAACCCTCACCACTGTCACTGGTAGTAGTGTAACTAACTGGCCTACAATGATGGCTGCTAGGCATCTGCAAGGTGGCCTGGTACAACCAGGATTTTAAGGAGAGGTTGTGAAGGGGATCAGGAGATCACTTTGAAGATGTCTGTGGGGAATGTCCTTTTAAGGAAAAGATTTCAAGGGGGAAGGAGAGAAAAGTCTCTGTTCTCTTCAGGGGGGCATGCACAGGGTAGCCCAGGCAGGGGCTACGGTCACCATTGGTTGCTAATCACATTGGAGTGGCTGCAAAGGGTCATATTTGCAACACAGAAAAGATGCACATGACTTCTGAGATGCTGTTTAACTACTCTTCACATATAGAAAAAAAAATCATAGAAACTCAGAGTTATTTTGGCAGGTCTTCTATTTCCAGGATGCCTCAACATTTTTAATCAAAGGATCACAACAAACTCTTTGGGCCACAGTGACACAAAGATTTGCATTAACAAACACCAAAAAAAAGCCAAAGACTGAATGCTTGTCTCTTACCTTTACTTTTTTTTTCTTCTTGTTTGCTCATATTCTGCATGTGAAATTTTTAAAAATTAATTTTGCTGTCCTTTCCTGAATCACTTTCTCATGTTTCATGGAACAGTTCTGAGTGGGCAGCGCTGGTCTGACCTGTCACTGCTCCTGTGAACAGGATCAATCAACGGTACTTAAAGCCCTGATTTAGTTGTCACCCAGATAAGGGCCTGCGTAGGTGGCAGCTCACAGTGACAGGATGAGAAGACCATGAGGAGCCCAGTGAGGAGGTGGAAAGAAGATCTCTGTTTAGCTCTGCTTAATTGAAGTACAGCTGATGGCTAGACACATCCATGGGCAAGTGCTGTGGCCACAGGCCAGAGCTGAAGCACCTGCGAAAGAGAGAGGCTTTTCTCATAGGAAAGTAGCTATACAGTGATCTTTAAACCAGCTCCTGCTCTCCGTAGTGTTCAGCTCAGTGAGACACTGCAGTAGCCAACTACATACCAGGCTATTTATTTACTGCTTTTTATAAGAAAAAAATGGAATTAAAGATACCAAAGTTAAGAGGAACTATATTCAAAAGAAGTCATGATCAGTACTAAATGAAATACAATGAAACACGTTAGAGGCTTCATATGTTTCCGCAGAAGATTGATGCATTTTTGGCCACATTTTCTGTGTGAAGGATATGGTGAGATGCCACCGCTTTTTTAGTTTGCTGATTTTTACATTGCATAAATCCTAAACTGAACATATTATTTCCTTCTAAAGAACATTATATTCTTTCCATAAGACCTCCTATGACTCAGATTTAGAAAATCTGTAACTATACCCTGCTATCTATATTCCCCGCCAGTATGCTAGAAATGAGTAACACCCAGAAGTAGAACAAACATTGCAAAGGAGGAAAAAAAGTCTTCCTTTCTTAAGAAAGTTTAAAGAAGTTTGATAAAGAGCAAACATTTAATGAGTTTTCCATATATTTAAGAAAAAAAAATCCTGAGAGAGATACAGTTAGTACTTGGGATGTTGGTTTCTTGGAAAGTCAAACTGGCAAGGCAGACTGCTAGGCAAATGCCCTGCTCATGAAGCTAAGGTGAAAAAACTCTCACAATATTTCAAGGCTGCAATAATGTTTGTATATATTAATTTTGCTATATAGACCCAAAGAGTAAATATTCTCTCTCCCTTTTCAAAATGCCTGGGGACTTCTTCAAGTTATCAACACTGACTAAAGGAAAAATCCATCTCTTTCAATGAAGATGAAGATCTTTGAAGAGGGTTAATAGATCCTTTCCCTTTGCTGGAGAGCACAGCTGACAGTTACCTTTCTAAGTACAGGGCTTCCACTTACACCTATCGTACCATCATCAAAGGCATTTAAATCTGTAACTAACCTGTAGTTTCTTCTAAACAACACCGCTCATTTTAGTGCAATGCCATCCCTCCAACCAGCAAGCAGGGCAAGTGCCTGCTTCATCTACCTGTCTGACCCTGCATAGTCAGCTCTGTGGCTTAGGGACTCTCTGACTTCCATGTTTCATGTCAGCTTTGCACCTCCTAGTTTCTGATCGTTGTCTGTGTCTTCAGCATAGTCCAAACAAATACAAGAAATGCTACGTGATGACAGAGTTTGTAGCACGATCATTACTGGGGGAATAAGTACATTTTTGATGTGACAAGAATTACAACCAAACCTACTTCCCATAAGTTTTACACCAGGTTAGTATCGAAGGGACTTGGAATGATGTATTAAGAATTTTGTTTGCTTTGGTAGAACACATTAAGCATTTTGTTCACTTGAGTACAACACAAAACAGCCATCTTCGGAAGCGTTTCCGGGGCAGATGGGGCTGCAATGCCCATGTATGACAAAAAGCTTTCTTTGAAGAGAAAAGGAGCCTTTCAGACAGGGGAATAAAGGGAGACAAAGCAGGGCCGAGAATTCAAATGCACAGCTTATCAGCCTGCTCCAATGTGGCTAAGGAGGTGGAGGGGGTGAGCTTGGCTAACCAGTAAGGAAGATCAAAGTGTGGCACTTCCATTGATGCAGGTCAACATAAGGCCTTGCCATCTGGCTCTTAAACGCTGACAAAGAACAGCTGAGCTATGTTTTAATATGGGCTTAACTGGCATCCTGCTACTAGAGCTAAATCTTAATAACGGCACTTCTTGCCGAAATGAATGTTAACCTGCACTGGCAGAACAAAATACACTTCTGTTTTGTTGTTCCTAAGGGAAACTCACAGGACCTTTACACACACGGAGTCTGATCCTTAATATCTGCATCCCTCCTGGGAGAGGAGAGATCAAACACATGGCACATCTGAGTGGCACTTTGCCCTCCAGGGAACGTGCTTACAGCGAAAGGCAACTTCAGTGAAACCGCCTAGAAGAGAACATTCTTTGGAAGAGAAACTAATGATATATTACAGCCGTAAGAAACCATGTTGCAAACCTGTAATATAGAATATGATGCTTCTAACAAAAACAACTCTGAGTCTCTAAAATAGCTCAAAGCCAGTGATTTACAAACCCATCACATTTATTAACAAGCAGATATAACAGACCCTGAAAGCACATGCAGACGTTCTTCCATCATTCAGAATGGAATGAGCACGGAGAAGTGGGTACGTGAGTGAAGGAGAAGGATATTGGGGAGGAAAAAAAAACATCAAATAAAAATGCAGAGACCCTTCAAACTATAAATTTTCTTTTTCATGTCCAGAGGAACACAAGTCCTGCCTGAGCCATTTTAAAAGATATTGCTCATTTTTTGTCCCTCTTCTATTTCTTTATATAATAACAGCAATGCCTTTCCAGGAATAAATCATTTCCAAACAAACTCCCACTTGGAAGAAGCAAAGCTGTTATTTCTCCAGGTTTATTTTTGATATAGAGGAGCGGATGCCCGTGCCCAAGGAGAGCCTTCAGAAAGCTAGATAATCTTATTCATGAATGGTTGCTCAGGCTTCCTGTGCGGAGGAGGATGTCTAAGCCGAGCCAGATGGTGTCTTCTGGAGATACTCACAACCGTCCCTGCCTGCGGAGGAGCCGAGGTCCCCACTCGGGGTGACACGCTTAACCTTTGGGTGGCCGCAGTCACTTGGGGCGAAGATCAGGCACAAAGATCAAGTGTCTGCCTCATGGGCAGTGCTCAGCGTGGGACACTGTGCCCCACGTTCTCAGCTTTTGGACAAATAGCCATATTCTGGATCAAAGTGGCTGCAGAAACTCATCATGAGCTCTCCCATCCCCAGAAGCAGGACTTGGTGGGGCTGGGAGACGTGGACAGGCATCTAACTAATCCCCACATGAGGTGGCAGCTCCCAGCCGCCACAGAGCTCAGGAAATGCACATATTGCCTCACGCTTTGAGCAGCTGACCCAAGTGCAAACATCACATTTCCTGGGAGGCAAACGGAGAGCAGACCTCTTGGGACAGCACGGAGCAAGCCTGCTGTGCGTACAAGTGATGCACACACACACGATAACGCATATGGAAACACTTATGGTGCTCTCCTTCACATCTCTGCTCTGGGGTCTGGCCTTTGTGCTCTCCCAGTGCTACTCGATAAGGAATGAATCACGGCAGGAGTGTGATGAAGCAGCAAGCTGTGAACACATTTCCTTGTGTTATCTAATGGGGCTACACCGCGGATGTGGTTAATTAGAGAGTTATGCTCACCCTGGCTCAGATGAAAATTTCTCAGTTGAAAATGAGTTTTGAGGTTTGTGGCTGCTAGGTTGAAGTTGCTGAGTTGATAGCCATGAATGTGCATACTCCCCTGCATATCACCTGGCATGTAGCAATAGCCACAACTATGCAAAAAATGTCTAAAAATGTTAAAAAAAAAAAAACAATTGATGATAAAAAATCCAACCTTTTGCCTTCTGTGAGGATCTGGAGGCTCTGTGCTGTTAACTCCTCTAACACTGCAGCGGAGCCACAGATGCATGTCAAACGGCTGCAGACTGGGGCTCAAAGCAATCTGTTGGCAAGAGTGACGGCAAACCCACCTGCCATCTGCATGTAAGCCACCTGCCTGGGTACACACAGCCACACAGGTCTGAGTCCTGGCTGAGCAGTTCCTTCCAATCTCATTGTGGAAAAATATTTTCTTTGTCTTCCTCTTTAGAGGTAGGGGCTTTCACCTTGTTGGCTTGTTCTTTTGTTTCTGTTTTTGTGTTTTTTTTTCCCACTCCAGGGCATTTGGAGCAAGGGGGCATCAGTCTGTACTGTGAACAAAACAGGGGACGACAATTCAGAGAAACTAGATAAACTTGGTTATTGTAGAGATGACTGATAACTCTGGCCAGAAAAAATACCTCAGCTTCAACTGTTTATAACTTTAAACAGATGGGCTGAATTTTTCTATGCTCTAACTTCAGTTTGATTGCATCAGAGCCTTAAGGGGGATTTTTGTTCCTTTTATGTCAGCTCTGAGAGATCAGGCACTGCAGAAGAACACTAAGGGACAAAATGTTGTTCTTCATGTTAAAAAATAAGTAAAGGTTGCAGTGTCACCATCCTTGGGAGGAAGGATTTAAAGTTTGGCAGGAGATGTGCCTTTGGCTATAAGCAAGTTACAACTGTCTGAAACACATATATGTTGTATATGCTTAGCATAGACTTGGTAGGATCTTTTTTATCTTTTGTCTATGGGAAGTTGGTTGGCTGGGCAGGCCCTTCTCGATAAATGCACTTCCATCAGCCTCTTGGTGCTGTGAATACGGACAGAGGAACCAAGGCCAGGAGGTCTCTCCCTCCTGTATTTTCAGCCCCAGGTAGAATCTGAGAAATAATCTTTTCTCACACAGTTCTTACACCATGCAAGGCAAATTACTGCACGCTCACCTTGAGACATCGGTGTTGCCTTTGTGTGAATGCTACGTTTCTACACATGCAACGGGAGTCAGCATTACGTTGCTTTGATTAGAGAAAGTGCTTAATAATCCTGTGTGCTCCCAAATACTCAGTCCTTGGTATCTCAGATTGGAACCAAAACAATTGGCAAACACAACGCAGACGTTTCTCACACAGGTGTCATTCCCTGTGCATAAATGTGTCTAATAGTTGTGGTGCACCTCCACGGACTTCACTGCCTACCAGTGCATCAGTTAAGGAGCTTAAATATATGAGAGAAGAGTCACAAGCACTTGCCTTGAATACAAAAGACATCGAAACAACAGCATAGGTATTCAGTAATAGCAGTGCTGCATAAACAATGTGAAGCCTGTAAAGTAATATTAAGATACTTTCTAAAATCTACCATGCAGGGCATTATAAAAGAAAGTTGTCAACACTCTATATGGTT
>JAUBNY010000568.1:1210557-1227688 GCA_032275445.1 Crypturellus soui | reverse complement strand
CATATGAGTAAGGGCCAGCAGGCCTGGCCAAGACAAGCACGAAGCCCTCCCAGGGATGTTGGTTTGATCCGAAGCCAGGGAAAATCAGCAGCTCTTCACCAGGGTTTTCAGCAGTGCCGGTGCAGAAATGAATACCAAAAATATGGTTTCATTCATCTCCAGGGACTGTAACTTCTTAATTCTCTGAGATTGCCTTTCTTCTGTAGACAGGTAGAGACGTAAAGCACTTTCATCATGTCTTTGATTTTGTAATGTGCTAATGGCGCTGGGGGCAATGTCCGAGGTGCGGCAGAAGCGGCGCGCGGGCTGGGAGCCAGCCGAGTCGCGCCTCTGGCGACCGGGCTACGAGCGTCGGGGAAATGATGCAGTTCCTCAGAACTGCTGTGGTCACACAGCCCTCACTGCCGAGGTCTGGTGTGTTTTTAATTATCTCCCTCTGGGCTGCAGGCAGGAGCTGCCAAGACAGAGCGAGGCGCACACGGAGAAAGGGGCAGGGTGAGCGACTGCTGGGCTGGCGGAAGAGGAGAGCGAGGGATGAGGAAAGGGAGGCAGGGAAGGGGGCACCAGCGCCTTGAGAAGCCAGGGCTTTTAAAACAGGATTTAAACACAAGGCAGAAAATCAGTTCAAATGCAAACACTGTCTACTTAGCTAATCCTATTCAGGAATCTTTTCTTGCTAGGAAATACAAGCACACATTAAATCATCTGACTGGAACAAAGTGATTCTGGAAGCTGTGATTGCATAGTCAATATCCAAATGGTATTTAAAATATGGCAGAAACTCTATTATGTATCTGTTAGTTTAATTTAAAATCAAAATGAAGAAATACTGCAGCATCACAGAACAGCCCACGTTATTTCTAGTCACAGAGGGAAGCTTGCTCACTTACTTTCAGGAACCTGAAGTTCTTGCTCCGCTTTTGGAGCGGGGTTTATCTGTAGGCAAACCAGGGCCTGAGCACATACCATTAAAATCAGGTTGCAGTTAGTTGCTATCTATCTGCACTAGCGGTCAGATCAGATCAAACCTTGATCCCTTAGTTTTCTTGCCAGTAGAATACAAGTAAAGCATTTTAGGGTAGAAGGACAAAGAGCCTGTGGATTCAGCAGTTATCAGTCGTTAAAAAAAAGAAAAAAAACACCCACATGATCAGTTAGTTTAAACTGCCAAACATGAGCTCTAGAATTTCCCTGAAAAAGTTTCAGTTAAAGTCACTCCTTCAAAAAAGAATTCATGCAGGGAGACTTTTGGCTTATTGATGTATATGCTTGGAAAGAGGTGGGTGTTTTAACCATAACATCTTGTTATCAGAGAAAAAACAGGTTGAAAGAAGACTTGGTTTTACATGTATTACTGACAATAAAAGGATTCACATTTGTTCCACTAAATTTAGCATCCAGAAAGAAGCTTTAATCTGCCCTCTGCTTTTCTTGTGTGGGTTTTTTTTTTTTTTAATGTTGAATGCACAAATTCTGTCTTTGGGATGAAGATGAAGAAGACGGAGAAAGTACTTTTAGAAGGTAACCTTCACTCTCAATGTGCACCAGTTGTTAACTGCGACCTCTCCTCTTTCCTCTCTCCTGCCCTCTCCTCGATATGTTTTTACCAACTGATTACAGTGGAATGTGAATGCCTCCAACCATGTGTTTAATGATGCCTCTAAGAGCCGTCATATCTGGTTTGCTGTCTTCCTTATCACCTCCCCGGGGGAGAGATGTGTATCTGTAATGTTTTGGAAGGGTCTGTTTCAGATGTACATGCAGCTCACTGTTTGTATTAGATGATTGGATAGATTGAAGAAGTACGCTTTATAGCTGTTGTGGAAGACAACAGGTTTGTGTAATTTCTAATGTCACCTTAGTTGTTTGCTCTCATTTTTCACATTTTTGTGGTTTTAACCCCCCCTGCCCCTTTTGAACAAAGGCTCTTTCATGTCTTTTTTTTCCAGCCCTCTATGAACTACTTTTGTAACGATAGATTAAAAAAAAAGTCTTGCCCTCTGCACTGCATCCCTGCCACAAAATCACAGGTCAGCGTCCACTCTGCAATTACGTCAGTGTGCCTTGCGGGGCGAGGGGGCTGGAAGTTGTTTTTTTAACACACATTTTGTCTCTGGCCTTGCTTGTACTGCCGCTATGCAAACAATTGCACTGGCAGCCCCGCAAGGGAGTGGGTGAGCAGCTGGATGGGGGAAGAAGTGGGAAGCTCTTCAGCTGTTCTTGTTGCCAGCAGCAACACGCCACGTACCTACCCCATCCGTGCAGGGTGTCCAGGCACTATAAAAAAGGCAACAAAAGGACAAAAAAACAAGAAAATCCCATGACGTGGGAGACGTGCAACATGCCCTGGAGCATGTGGCAGAGGACGCCTGCCCTGAGCCCGGCCACTGATGGGGTTTCTGCTGGGCAGACTCCCTTCCGCACGAGGCGCTGTCACACACGTGTATTTATTTATTTACTGTGTATTTTGGGGGCACGCAGCACAGGGCAGGTTTTCTGCATCCGGCTGTTGGCTACGTGAAAGGGGGGACATTCGCCACTCGCTGTCCCCTATAAACCAGCCCTATGATCCAAATTCAGGCCTGTGATCCTCAAGTTTGACAGGAGGCAGAGCGAAACTCTCACATCCCCGATGAAAGGCGTATGGTCCAAATTCTTGCCCCACAAGCTGTTTCTAAAATGCGGGGCAAATATCGTCCTGGGAACATCAGCACAGCAAGTTAAGCAGTCAGCCCAGGACCCCCGGTCAATATACTCCAGAGCAGCTCTTGCAACGGGGCCAGCGTAGCACCCTGAGCCTATCCAAGGAAACTACCGATATAAACGCCTTCGCATGAGTGCGGCTTCCTCCACGCTGGGGGCCACTCTGCTTCTGCTTAAACCTGCCGAACTGCGCTGGCGCAAAGCTGTGTACAGACAAACTCTAAGACTCTCAGTTTCCAGCAATTTGCTCCTGACTCAAGGCCATGCTGGGAAAAGGCAAGACCCTGCTTGCTGCAACAAAAGTCGTCATGCTAGAAATTCCATTACAGCAAGACTAGCAGTGTGCGGAACTTGTGATGCCAGCATGTAAATAAAAGGACAAATTGTTGACAAAAGCCCTTATATATTTGCTGTAAATAAAAGTAAAGATGATGGGCATCTTCAGGACAAGGAGGAGTTATGACAGTTTTCGTTTGACCTTTGAAATATCCTCTGGGATGAACGTTTTTCCCCTCAGGAGGGTTAGATTAAATTCCCATGGTGTTCACTATGGCTGTTTTATTAGGAACTAGCCAAACATCTGCAGGATATCAAACTTCAATGTATACAGATTAAAGCAGTCCTGGAAAAAACATCAACACTCTCCTGCAAAGTATTAAAGTGGAGTGGTTTATTTTTTATGAGCATGGCAAAAGAGCATGAAACACTGAACAAATTCCTGTAACGTGGGGGATGGGTGGATTATTTTTGTTTAAAAATGAAAAACAAAATTGAATCTGATAAATAACAAACGCTCTTGATAACTGGAACAAGCACAGTCCTCGTTCCTGCTCGTGGTGGGTTTTTAGCAGCCAGCAGGTACAGGGAGCGCTGAGTTACACACCACGGTTTTCGCACAGCGCGTAAGCGGGAGATACTTGTGGTCTGCGTGTTGCTTCTCCTTTACTGTTCCTGTGTGAGCACTTCCTAAAGCTGCGTTTTGAAAAGGATCGGTCCAACCTCAGCTCCTTGATCATGCAGGCCTCTTGTGGGACACGTATCCCTGAGGACACATGGTCAGGCAGGGGCAGAACCAAAACACACATGGTAGGCAATGTATAACAGCCCTCATAGGAACATATATGCAATATAATGACGATTCTAGCAGAACGAGGAGCCCCAAAAGCAAGTGGAATTTGCAGTAGCAGGTACAGGTACAGGTACTGTACAGGTATTGCCCTTTTAGCTAACTTGCAGAAATCCTCGTATGGGACGGGCCCTGTCACAGGCCGCCCCTGTCCCCAACACACTGTGTGCACGCATGGCAGGCGCAATTTGCCCGAGTAACCCAGTGTAGCCTGAAGGCTCCAAGCAGCAAGAGTCAGCAGCCTTGCATCCGAACAGCAGGAGGAAACACCCCAGAAAAGCTGTTATCTGACATGTCTACACAAGATTTACGGTTGTTTTCTACCAAGCCATCATCTTCGAAGGTAGATTCCAGCATTCCTGAGCACAGAGTAAGCAAAAGTCTTGTTGACTCAGTTGATGCTATTGTCTTCAGCTATTTTAGAAGTAAAGAGACTCTCCAGAATTATGTCCAATGAAAATACATTTGGAGAGTTTGAGTTTACCATGTTGTAAATGTGGGTGGTATGTATATTATTTTGTGAAGATCCTGTATATTTATGACTTTTTGTCATTATCCAGTCTGGCCATATGGAAAAATATCAGAGGACAGTTATTGGAGGGAAATAAAATAGGAAAGGAAATGAATGCAAGGAAAGTGGGAGTTTGGCTAATATCTTGAGTCCTTTGGGAAAGATCAGGGAAGTAATGAGCTGGTGAACACCCAGCTCCAGCTGGTGAGAACCCAGATCTGGAGCTAGGAGAAAAGAGGATACTAAAACCTGAATCGTGCTGACCTGTAGAAGAAGCAAGGTAGAAGGTCTGCACTTCTAAGGGGAATTATCAGCAACACCTGGGGCTGAATCCCTGGAGGGAAGTGCCCATAAAGCAGAACAAATAGGGTGACTCCGAAGTCAAGAGCAAGAGCCACTGGATCAAAAGTGTCTTGCCAAAGCTTAATAGAAGAAGAAAGAAAAACAGGAAATACGTGCACCGGCTTCACTTCATCCATGCACTGGGCACTCCACAACCCTTTGGATGAATAAACAGTGGCTCGGTTTGACAAAACTGAGTTTAGATCGCTTTGGTTGGGATTCATGCCCCAACTTTTATCCACTTACGTGTTTGGGTCCAGTCTTAGCTAAGCACTTGTGTCCCCTTCCCAGCCAGGGAGGGAGGGAGAGCTCAATTTCAGGGGAGGAGGGTGCCCACCCACATCTGATGCTGCCCCGAGCGGGGCCAAATAAGCCCTGGTGGGACCAACTGCTCTCCACCCACCTATGAAGGAACAGGGCAGCTTGATGAGACCGGCAGGTAAAGACAAGCGAGATGTAACCTGCTTTCAGGCTCCTCAAGGACTGAAGCCCCCTGCTCAGAGCAGCCAGGCTTCTCAGACTGACACCCCCTTGCCCCTGACCAGCACGAGGAGGCAGAAATGTAGCTGAAACCACTCTGCTCCCGACACAGATGGTGGTGAGCCCTGCTTGCCAACAGAGGCACCTCTGAAAAAGATGGGATGTCCCAACAAGCACCTATCTTTGAGGGTATTAAAATAAATAAGTGACAGTTTGGAAATACATATTCAGTCACAAGCCAGTAAATATGGCTTTTTCTCCTCTCAGATATATTTTTTTCTGTTGTTCTGCTACAGGCAGAAATGCTGCCTGAACCTGGGTAAATTTGATGTTGCCTGCAGTGAAGTTGCTAAATTCACGCTTGTCATCATTGGTTAAATTACTATGCCACTGTAATTAAACATGTAAAATGACTCATGCTAACTTAGATTGGTGTATTTGGAAAGCACGGTATTTTCCAAGCACAGATTAAATAGGTGGATGTATATAAAGTAAAAGAAATATATATATTGCAATGCAAGGTAGGAGAAGTTTACAGTAGAAAATGAAAGTAACATAAAAAGATGCATGACTGAGATTTTTAAAAGATTCTTAAGATTCTTTATTAACAGAAACCATGCGGCCAAACTGCTCAGCTGTGATTCCTTCTTCCCTCAGGCTCAGCTCAGGTGCACCCAGAGGCAGAGCTGTGTGCATGCACACTGTGGCGTGTGTATGCTGTGTGTATGCTGCATGCATGCACACTGCAGCGTGTGTATGCTGTGTGTATGCGGTGTGTATGCTGTGTGCATGTACACTGCAGAGTGTGTATGCTGTGTGTATGCTGCGTGCATGCACACTGCAGCGCGAGCGGGAAGGGAAGGTGTTGGGAACACTGCTTCCACTAGAGCCGCATTTCTGAGAACTGTTTCTTCATGAGGACCCGGCCAAGGGCCAGCCTGTATGTTGCACAAGTTCCAGACTTGCCTCATACACCACAGGTAACTCAGGACTGAACTGTGTATTTCAGAAATCACATGCTAACAAAAAAAAATGGTAGGCTAATCTGAAAATGTAATGGCCTTAAAATTCAGCTGTTTTATGGGCTTTGAACTCCTTGTGCACCACATATAACTGTAAAGCAACAGCTCTAGATTAATTGCTGCAGTACAGATGAGAGACCTTTGAAAACAACCAAATACATTAACAATTGTGTTTGGAGACCGGAGATTTAACTGCAGACTCCTCCCAAGGAATTGGAACAGCGGTATTTGCAGTCATGATTATTCTTAGCTAAGTTGCCATGGAACAAAGCCTGGTTAATCCTAATGGACTGATTCAGGAACAATCTCTCTTTCTAATCTTATTGCCTAATTCTTTATCACTCCCATTAGGCTAGTATTTATCTAAGCTTTAAGAGCAGCAAGATTTTCCAAGAGTTGTCGGTTCACTATGTTGAGTAGTACTAGTGCAGTTCTCTTTATTAGGAATAATGAAGGATGGTTTTGTTCCAAGTCGAAGCACGCAAAGCTAAGAATTTTTTCTTCCAGAAGCAGATTAAATCTACTTTGAAATTTTCCTGGAATTCATATGATTGAATACACATGAATTCGTATGTTCCTTTGAGCCTTGAAAATTGCAAACATTCAGTGGTACTTTCTCATATGCAGCCAAACAAATGTTTCAGAAAATGTACATATAATAAAAAGACGGGCTTTTAAGATAAATTATTCTGTTTTTTTGGTTTCCTGTTGGCAGTCTCACAGCCATCTTGCCTTTGTCATCCTAGCGCTAGTCTGACCTCATCTATTTACCAAGAGCAATACATAACATTAAGTTCTATTAACTCACCACCCTTCTGGAAACTAGGCAAGAATTAGTATTCGAGCTAGCATCCCCTGATGAATGTAGGATGTCTGAAAGCATAGAGAGAGCTCCAGATAAAGGCCCCCCATGTTGCAAATTAGTGGGGTAAAAGCTTGTTCTGTGCCCAGTCACACAGTTTCTCCCAGTTGTATCCACTGTGAAACTCTCCAGGTAGCTATCCTGTATTTCCTAGCACAGCTCTTGAAAGCCAGGTGTGCACATACATGTGCATGTGTGTGTAAGTGTGCTGGGGAGAGATTAATTCTTCTTCTGAGAATTAATACTGCAGGAATCAAATCACAGTCAAGTAGCAGAAAGGGGATACTGGGAAAAAAGAATGCCATTCATGTTTGTAATTTTCTTCTTACCAAAACACACACACAAAGACCTCCTTGAGTAAATCCCTGGAAAAATCATCCAACCGTTCTGCACAGAGCTAAGCTTGCAGTGATTAAAGCCACAGCAATATTTGCTTTAAAAGAAATAGCAACGTAAGCCGACATCACCACATTATTGTCTGCTACAGAATATAGGAAGCAAAGTCATTTAATTTTAGAGTACCTCCTCACTGTAATACATTTCAGAAAGATATTAATAACAACACTGGCAATAAAGGTATTTAAAGAGAAACAAAGCGATTTGATGAGACAGATGGTAACTGTAATTAACTTTGGCATTTTCTCCCATAAGCACATAGTTTTAGTTCAATTAACTGACAGAAAAGTGTCTTCTTTATAAAAAATAAATCCGCTCGCCTCTAATCAGCAACCAGTTTACTTCCAAACAATAAAGTAGCCAGTTTTAAGAAATCTGACTAGGATACAGTCCAAGCCAAACACTTGGACAGACCCCAGCGCCGGTGCCTGCTTTCTGTTCTCTCGGTGCTTGGGCCCCCGCACCAGGACGGGAGCAAGGGGCAGCTCAGTGCTGAGCAATGCCCACGGCACCGCGGCGCCATGTCTACTGCTTCCCCTTGTGATGCTCCAGAAAGAAGAGGAGAGCTTCGGAGTGCCCAAGGAATTGTGCTTGAGGGACCTGGCTTCCCTTGACATTAGCTAAGCATTTCTTTGTGCCAGCGTGATAGCTGTTTGTTTATGTTTAATTTAAAGAATGCATTTGTGCAGCTGCTGTGCAGTGACACAAACGATGCTCTGCAAGCCAAAGGCAAGGATCTGATTTTCTGTGCTCCTTATCAGTAAAACTGGAATCCTTACTTTAGCTATTTGGACATATGTGTACTGACATAAAACAGAGTGCATAAATTATCCAGACTCTGCTGAGAATGCAGAGATACTGTTTTTTTCCCTTCTTATTCAGCAATACAACAAAGGTCATTTCAGCGCCCTCTTAAATTTATTTGTCACGAATATTTTACCTAGTCACAAATAGTTTATAGCAGAAAGAGATCATTATTCAAAGGTAGTCCTTGCTTCCAAATGTGACTTTTTTTTTGTACTTTATTGTCTTTAGTCTAAATAAAACATCCCTACAGCTTCACGTGGGCTTCCTTGATGGAAAGCTAAATTTCAAAGGATTTCTTATGAGCAACTTTAGGAGATCAAAATATGGTCTGACTACTTTCTCCTGATATTCTCCATAATACCTTGGTGTGGAATATGTAATAAGGAAGCCTGGAAGGAAGGGAGTTAGAGATTGCTTTTTTTTTTTTTTTTAATGAAGGAGGAAGGTTTCACAGTCCCACGGTTAAGGCGGTACATTTGTATTTCCTTCTGCTTTCAACTGTGTTATAGCCCTGTTACAGCCAAGTGGGTCACCTGCCTTATCCAGTTTCGTCATCGCCTCAAGCAATGAGTGCAATGAGAAAAAATGCTGGAGGAGGCCCAAACAACAGCTTGTCCATATAAAATAATGAAAGACAGAAGGTTTGGGGGTCACTTGTATTTTATATCAGTAAAGAGCTTTTGTTTTGGTAAGTCAAATTGTGCATGATTTTATTCACGCAAAATTCCTGAGGATTTCAATGAAAAGTTTGACAAGCAGGTTTCCTCTGAAGACACTGATGGTGTGAGCAGCATCTTAGAGCACAGTCACTATTCTGCTGTCGATTGACAGCCAAAAAAACACTGCTAAGCCTTGGGAACAGAAACCTCCTCACCTTAAGCAAAGGCCTCAGGCAGGACTAGCCAGGCTTAGATTTGTATTTTCTGATGAGAACTTCTCCTTGGAGGCTCCCCATCTGCTCATGTTTGGGGAAGCTTGGGTCAAAATTTAGCTTTTTGTGCTCCTCTCTAACATCCTGCTAATTTGTGCCAGCACTTTTGTGTGTGAGGGTAGATGGTTTGATATCTTCCATCAGATGCGGGCTGCCTTGTGATGGGGTGCATGCATTGGACTCTCATCACTTCTGCTCCTTCCCAAATGCAGTGAGGAGAAGAGCAGGAGGTGGAAACTGAGGCACCAGTACAGATCCAGGGTTGACCTGCTGGAAAGCAGCTCTGGTTGACAACAGGAGGCAGCAATGTGCCCTCATGGTCTAGAAGGCCAATGTGATCCTGGCTGCATGAGGAGGGGCGTTGCCAGCAGGTCGAGGGAGGGGATCCTGCCCCTCTGCTCAGCTTTGGTGAGGCCACACCTGGAGTATTGGGGGCAGTTCTGGGCTCCCCAGTACAGGAGGGACATGAAGCTTCTAGAGAGGGTCCAGCGGAGAGCCACAAAGATGATTAAAGGATGGAAGCATCTATTGTATGAGGAAAGACTGAGTGAGCTGGGCCTGTTTAGCCTGGAGAAGAGAAGATTGAGAGGGGATGTACAGGAACAAAAGACCATGTACAAATACCTGAGGGAAGGATGTAGAGTGCATGAGGTCAAACTTTTCAGTGGTGGTCAGTGACAGGACAAGGGGTAATGGGTACAGATTGAAGCACAGGAAGTTCCATCTCCATGTGAAGAACTTCTTTCCTTTCCTGTGAGGGTTACAGAGCCCTGGAACAGGCTGCCCAGAGAGGCTGTGGAGTCTCCTTCTCTGGAGATCTTCCAAACCCACCTGGATGTCACCCTGTGCCCCGTGCTCTGGGTGTCCCTGCTGGAGCAGCAGGGTTGAACTAGGTGATCTCTAGAAGTCCTTTCCAACCTCAACCACTCTGGGATTGTGTGAACTGCTCCTGCAGGTGCTGGGCTCGGGGCTGACACGGATGCGCTGTGGGGCTGAATCCTGTGAGGCTTCCTCAGCAGGGGCCAATTGCAAATGCTTGAGAAAGGGGCTGTAGGAGCAGGACTGGTGCAGAGGGAGGGTTGTCTCTGCTTTACCCTCCTAGCTCCTGGTGGGTGACAGCTCTGTGATTTCATATCCTCCCGCTGCTATGCTCCCTATGCACTCTGCACAGAACCTAAATCCTCTTTGCACTTGCAGAGCTTATCCCCAGCAGCAGTGCCCTGCACAGCAGACTGACATTAGCTGCAGTCCGGCCTCTCAGCCCTGGCCTGGGAGGGCAGCCTTCCTCCGCAATTCCTTGGCTTGTGGTCTTATGGAGATGAGGAAGTTGCGAACTAGGGAACAGAAGACTGATTATTTTCTAGAGATTACATAAATATTTGAAATATCCTTTTAAATATCTCCCTTGTTAGAGAAGAGGGTTAGCCATACAGCAGGGAGGGCTGTCAAAGAAAGAAAGTGCTTTAAATTGAGCACTCAATGTAGTGGCAAGGAAATCTTCGTAGGACCAATGCTAATTCACCATAATGAGGAAAAAAACTCAGTGTCCATTTTTTTTCGCATCTCCAACTGCTGCATTATTCTTCCAAGCCTGCACTTGGTTTGTTTAAAAGCCATACGCTATAGTGCATCTACTCGGTAATACATTGCTCTGTAGCTCCCTCTAATGGATAATTTTACTGATAGAATTCAGGACAGCAGTGAGTGATAGAGACACAAAAACTGCACCCCGTTTAACAGAAAAGCAAGACATGTGTGGTAGAATAGCCACTATAGGTGCAAACACACAACGCAGCTTTCACTCACCATCCATCACTCTATTTACTTTAAATCCCAGTAAATATTTCAGTGCTTCTTCAGAGGGCTTAATACCAAACTCATTACCTAGAACGGTGGTCTGAACGCAGAGACGACCCCACAGCCCTGGCCAGGGCAGGGCTCACCCATGGGTGCTCCCCATAGGGGCCACCACTCACCAGGCCGTGGAAGCCATGGGCAAAGCTCAGGGTATGGCCATCGGGTCACAACAACGCAGCTCCCTGCTGCTCCAGGCAACATATTCCTGATTTATAAGCCCTTCTTTATCACAAGGCTGAAATATGAGCTCTAGAGCAAGCTTAATTTTTTTTTTCACTGTACTTACCATCCATAAGGCAGTTTGCACTTTTCCTCTTCCCTGCCGTGCTTCCCAATGCCAGGTCATGTGCTTGTGTTTGAGTGAGCAGGACGGTGAACTTAAACTTCCGCCAAACTTCTTTGCAACTACAATGAAACTACAGCCCACCCAAGAAATGTGCTGCTGGATGCAGAGCAAATGGAAAGAAGCTTAGAATAACAGAATAAAAGAACTAAAAACCAAATCGGATCACATCTGTGATGTGCAGTACAGCAGCACACAAAGAGCAATGTCAGAAAGCAGGTTCATTCTAAATGTGACTGCATCCTCGCTGGATTCAAATTAAACAATTAATTACAAGAAGTGTTCAGTACAAGTCAATTGGGAGTCAGAAGGGAGTCCCTGTGTATGCTTTAAAATGTTCACCAAAGCTAATAATATATGAACATGCTTTTTCACGCTATATTTTCCTAAGAATTAGCACAGCTACACTTGCAGCTAACACCATAGACATCAGCACAACCAAACTTACACTGGAAAGTCTGCTTGAGTTCCACTTCTGAAAATTGTTTTAGCTCTAAGATTTTCAGCAAGAAAGCTATAAAGAAACAATGTCTTACCTCTGGATGAATGATAGAAGTTGATGCCACATTTTATTTACAAACACGTTAACTATTTCTGTCCCAAACATACTATCTCATATTCTCAGGCACACCTGAAGTTTGTTTAAGGGTGTATTGGTGTCAACCCCAAACCGCAGTTAGCTGCAATGATTTTTTTTTAAAGAAGGTAATGCTCCATACTGTCAATTATTTCTAATATTGACTTCAAAATCAAGATGCTGTTCCAGACATGGAGAAGAATAGACAGTGTACGAGGATAGAGCAGAACAAAGTCTGAAAACTGAAATATCTTCCTCTTTTAATACTGTATGTCATCACAATCATTTTGTAGTAGTGAGTTTATACAATAAAATATTTGAACTTTAAGTATTAGCATTTAACATACTAATGTGTGATTCATCTTACAGCAATATTAAAAAGCATTTTGTGTATCATCCAGGTCTGTAGCTCAATTGATACAAGTCCCAGACTGCTCTTTGACACAGGCTTAAAATGAACCTGGGAGTTCAGACAGGAGTATTTTGGTCCACATCAGCTATACATAGGGGTGTGCATAACCTTTTGCTAAGAAGCAGATAATTAACACCTTTCACTGAGTTTTACCTGACTTCCTCTGCCTCCTCCTCCATAACGCGATGCTTTATTTAACCATAAACCCAGACACCTGAAACTGATTTTAGTTTAAAAGAAATGATTTACATTAAATCATATTACTTTTTTCTTTTTTTTCAAGAGATGTTTCTGCTTTAGGAATCAAACAGGCGGACTATGCAACAAGAAGAACATGGGGAAGCGTGCAGAGAAGAGGGGAGCCAGGCAGCTGGGAGTAGCTACCCTGTGAGCCAAACCTACAGCAGGGAGGTCACCCCGCCGGTCTCTTTGGCGTGCGTCTGCTCCTTAGGTGTAACTTTCTGTCACCTCTGTGAGGCTGCAGTATCAATACGTGCATTAGTGACATGCTGAGACCCCTCTTCAACTACAGAGCAGATTGCACCTAATCTCTGCTTGGTGATTATCGGCTTCCTTGCTCTCCATAACAAACTAGCACAGGATGTCACTGGACTAACTCAGAGCTGCACTAACACATTGCTCAGCATTTCACGTTACATATTTGATAACTCTGTGTAACGAGAAAAAAATGAATTGGCTTTACACTTATTTTACGTACATTCCTCTTCATTTTAGTTTTCCAAAAGATTCTGTCCTCAAATTGAGCTTAAGTATCAATCAGGCACCGTCCATCCTTGGTAAAACCACGCTGACTGTTCCCAGTCACCTGCTTTTCTTTCATGTGTCCAAAAAGATTCTCCAAGAGGACTCACTCCATGATTTTCTCTTAGGGATTAAAGACAGGTTGGCAAGCCTGTAATTCCCCAGATCATGCTTCTGGCATTTTCTGAAGATTGGTGCAACATTTCTCTTCTACAGTCACTGGGGATCTCTCCAGTCTCCATGATCTTTTAAAGATCATAGAGAACAGCCTTGCAAGAACATCAACCAATTCATGTGGTGCCTTTGGATGCCACCCATAGTTTCCCAAGCCCTTGTATGAGCCAAGTTCTCCCAAGTAATTCCTGACTTGACCCTCATCCGCTCCTGGTAGTCCTTCTACTCCTTGAACTCTTTCACTAATTCACTCGTTACCCTCAGGATCTTGACCTGTTTCATGGTTACTACAGCTAAGGCTACCATTGACTATCAAAACTCCAATCGGTGGACCCAGTTGTGGGTCACCCTGGCTGGCTCATCCAGGACCTGTGTGAGGAAGCTATCCCTGACTTGCACCAGAATCCTCCAGGATTCCCTGATACCTGCTGTGTTGTCCTTCCAGCAGATGTCAGGGAGATTAAAATCCCATGGAAGAATCAAAGCCGTGTATTTTCTAACAAATTGTGACCACGCCACCCTCACGGCCATCTCCTCTTATGCCGATTCACAGACTCTCAAACAGCCTGTAGAAGTACCAAACCTCCGAGATATCTTCTTTCTGGGGTCTCTCTCGATCGCACAGCCCTGCACCTTCACTTTCCTCTCCCATCCAGTGCTTTCCTCACTTAACTGCAGGTCACAATCTCCTTTCTACATCGTTTATTCTGTTTCTAGTTTAAAGCACCTCTCACTTATTTGCAAAGATGCTCTTGCTGTCACTTTGTCAGGTGGATTCCACTGCTCCCCAGCAGTTCTCAGCCTTCACATGGGGCCACAGACACAGAAAACCCAAATCCTCATCCCATCTGCCTGGCATTTCTTGATTCTCAAACAGGTCCCAAGGCTTGTAAAGGCTAAATCCTTGTCCACAACATCAGCTTCGCAGCCAGTTGCTGACCAACACAACCTGTGCATTCCTCTGCAAGCCTTTGCACTGCAATGGCAGTGCTGAGAAGACCACCACCTGCCCCCACTGTTTGCCATTATCTGCAATTATCTTTGGAACAAAAGTTAAGTGATAAAAAAACATTTACAATTGTTATTGTTTTACAGACACTAAGAGATTATATAAGAATTATGTTTGCTTTCATTTGTTATCAGAATGCTTTTGTTACTGTGATCACTGCCAGCTACTAACCAGAAGTACAAACCATGTATGTTCTAACAGACAAATGCTTAGCCGGCTACAGAGTTACAAAGACAGGTACTTCTGATAGGTATTTTATTTTATAAATACTTGGATTTTATTCTACCCATTAGGTTTTAAAGATTTATTTTTCTATTTACTCTCAAAAGGCTTCATTTAGGTTTGGAAATGTCTTACAATTGTTGCTTTTTCTCAGTATGCTTTCAATTCTGCGCCTGGAGGGAAAATAAGGAACAAATTTAAATGCTGAATGTTCATTCCCTCTCAGCATACAAAGAGAAGAACAACTATTTCTGTTTTTCTTGCTGCACTGGAGGAAGACTCAGGGAATCGTGCTGCTCTTCATTCAGTTTCACTTAAAGTCTGAACTTTGAGATTTGGGATTTCAGACGGTTGTGCATGTCTGACAATATGGGTACATGTATCTGAGGGAATCAAACAAACAGTTCCTAAACCTTACACGAATCTCAGATGTTGTCATGGATTGTCTCGGTAAAGCAGCAAGTCCCAGCCACTGAGGCAAGGCTTCATGCTCAGCACTAGGCACACAGTTCAGTCTTCACCATTGTTCCATTTTTCTTAGGGAATCATTTATGGTTTCATCAATCCTTCACAAGACATAAAAAGAACCTTGTCTGGAGTGTTTGGTGAGGCACAGGTTAGAAAGGTGAGAAGCATAGGAAGAAAAGACCAAGCCAACAGACCCTGAGCATAGTAATTGACAGGCTGAGGCAGGCATGAGAAAACAACATGACCGAGTGTTTGGGACACCGAGACATCAGCCCGTGCAGCTGCCCAGCAGGTCAGACCATCTGAGTGCCGGGAAGTCAGTTCTGCAGTGCAAGGTAGGAACAGCCGGCCTCCAGTAGAAGCGGCAGGCTGGTTCGAGGCATCGCAAGGCTGGATGGAGCCAAATGTGCACAGGAGAAGAGGTGAGAAGGTGCCACCAGGGTGCAGGAGAGGCCAAGCCCGTCCGCTGAAACTTCGCCCTCAGCTCACTGTGAAAGGACAAGATCAGTTCTTTGAGCTGCTGATCTCTATGTGCTGTTATGGAGACAACAAGATGAAAAACAAGAGCTAATGGTTTGATTGTACAGCTCAGAAAAAAGCAAAGATCCTTTTAAGTGCATCAGACCATAAAAATAAGGAAAAGTTACTTTGATCTGGCTTCTCCTAAACGAACTAAAATATTATTTAATTATTTTAGAGGCTCTTTCTCATAACAGAGGATAGTGAACACAATATTCTTGCTTTAAAACATTACTACTGACTACAGAGTCTCCAGTTTTTGACAAACTTTTTTTTCCACTGTTTAATTTGCTCATCCAGTACCACTAGCATTTCATGAATATTCACATTCAAGTGGTTACATTCCAGACAATTTGGTTTAGAGCTTCAACAGAAGGCTATAACCAGACACACATCTAGATACACCCGAGCATGTTTAGAGAAGGAAAATTTACTACTGAAGTAACAACTCTTGCAAAAAGCTTCTTCACAGACATCAAGGAAAACAAGTGGAAATCCTCAACAGAAATGCCCTGTGCTAAAAAAATACCTCTGAGTTCTGTATAGAATTTGACTGAAAGCTTCCAAAAATGCACTTTAAAAACACGACTGTATATTCAATATAGTTATTTAACTCTTTTTGTAATGTAAAGAATGAAAATATGGTTATATTGCACATATGCTCACAGCTAATTTAGCTGGAGAAAAAAAAAAGAAAAAAGAATTATACCATTCTCTGAAGTTTCTTTATTGTTAGTTTCCATCTTGCACTTTCCATCAAGCACTCTGCATAAAAGAGACTCCGTTCTATGTCCTTCCAAGCACACACAAAAGATGCCTCTCCAAGGACTGAGGTGGTATAAAAGGAACCACTGTTTTCATGGACATTTTGCCAAAAAGTTACTTACAAGGGCATTTTCTCACTCATATATATAATCTATATATACACTAAAAAAAAAAACTATTAAAAATACAAATACTCTTAAAGTTGTTTACTAGTAGTATTATATCATGTATATACTGGGTATATACTTCAATCAGGAAATAATTTCACAATGTTGTTTTTCACTAACATATTATTTGTCATCACAAGACAAAAATGTTTTCTATTTTTTTTGCTAGCAGAGAAAACCAATTTTCACAAATTTCTGTGTTTTCATGGATCAATTACTCCTGTTGCCTTTTACTAACTTGACTTTTCTCCACAGTACAATAAAGCAGGCACAGAATGCACTTAGGTTTACACAAAAACTATGTAGCAACTCATTCTAAAATCCTGAAAGTTTTACAAAATAACATTGAGAAAGTTTTTTTGGTCTTATTTATGTATTAGGTGCCTACATTTGTAACCTTTAGAGATGACAGATACAACCTCCAAGTGGCAGCTAAGGCAACTGGTGCTATTAGTTAAAGAAGAAAAATTTGGTTTCTCCCCTAACTTTACAATCTGGTATGAGGAAACGAAAAAGGAAAACAGAAAAAGGAAAACATGAAAGCGTGAAAAACGTGAAATTACTTATTGCAAAGGAAGGAAAATGCATAGAAAGAAAAATGCAAGGTATTATACCTGCACTGCAAAAGGCTTACATGTATATGTGTGTGTGTGTGTGTGTGTGTGTGTGTGTGTGT
>JAUBNY010000568.1:1197509-1210457 GCA_032275445.1 Crypturellus soui | reverse complement strand
TGCAAGGTATTATACCTGCACTGCAAAAGGCTTACATGTATATGTGTGTGTGTGTGTGTGTGTGTGTGTGTGTGTGTATATATACACAGATATAAAATCCACTTTTTAAATACTTTTAAAGCCCATCACAAACCCTACACAGAAAGGTTAGAATTCAGGTGACGTACCGCACCCTCACCGCTGTGCTGTTCAGACACTCAAGTTTCCTAAATTTTGCACTCCCCAAGACTGAAATGGATTTACTTAGCTCCGGTAAGGGTACTTTCTGGGGAGACCTTTCTCATTCCCCACAGACAGCAAACAATGAAATGTTTTATATGCTTATGCTTTCAGGGGGCACTTATTCCATCACAGTTTGCCTAACAGGAATTTCTTCAGGTCAGGTCATAACAGCAGGTTCCACACAATAAGAAACAATTCAACTCACTCCTCTCTCTCTCTCTCTCTCTGTTTTAAAACTACACAAACACGGGAACAGCTGCAGCTGCAGTGACCTCAGGTACTCACCTTAGTGCAACGTCACAGCATCCTCACGTGACATAGAACTCCAAAGTACAAAACCATGAGTCCAGTGGCAAACCTGCAATGATTACAATTTCTACAAGATTTTGAGTTTCTAAAATTTTGAGATGAATATTACACTGGATAATTTAATTTCATTTTAGTCTTCTTACAGAAAGCTTAAACTGAATCCCTGCCAAGCCCCACTTCAACTGGAACTGCTCTCTCTAAACCCTGGCCCTAACTCACTGGTTCCAAAGAGAATTTTCATCTTATTTCTATTATGGTAATGGCTTCACAGTTTTGTGTGTCACCTATGAATGACTCTATACAGATTTTTTTTGTCTACCACACTTGTCAACATAGGCCATAAATAGCTTATAGGGAAAAAAAAAAAGTTTTTTTTGTTATCTAGATACATAATTGTATTTCTTTCAGGTATAACAAGCTCGCAGGGTTCAAAAAAAAAGTGAGAAGGAAATACAGTGGCTGTAATATTTTTACAATACATCATCTTTGTGTTTGTCTCACTATTTTCCATCCCAGCCCACCTCCAACACAAAACTGAACTCAGAACTACAAAGGCAGCACTGACCACAAGGTCCCTACATAACAGGCGTGAGTAAAGACAGCCACCCTCCACACCGAGAGCTTTCATAAAACGCCCCAGCAATGTAATACAGAGGCCCGCGGTTTACAGAAACTGTATTTGCTTTCTATAGCAATTTCAACTGACATTAGTGCAGAGTATACCTTGAAGGACTGAAATACAGCAATAGGCATATTTTAAACAACTTGTTCACTGATAAATCTTGAGATAGTTCACTTGCATTTCTTTCCCATTTCCAAAAAGAACGACTATTGTTTGCGCTCAGGGCATTCCACATCTCTTTTGCATCTGTAACTAGAGGCCATCTGAAAGGGAAACAACAAAGCCTCAGTCAGATCTACTGACGCCTTGGAGTTGCTTAGAGAAATTAGCTAGATTGAAGTTCTGGCAGATCCTTCCCACACATTTTAAGGATGTCACACTAGTATTATTACTGGAAAGAACACTTAGTTTGGACAACAAAATATATGCCAGAAATGCCCTTCAATTTCCATAAGATCTGGGCAAAGTTCTATACTAGGCAAAACTGAGGAGAGCTCATCATACTCAGATTGAAAGAGATTCAGTGTCCCAGCAACAAGAGGACTCGCAAAGTTTATCTCTGAGAATTATTAAGTGCACTTTGACAACTGTAAATTAAGACTAAAGGTACCAGTGGGTTAAATCAACTACAAATTGAGTCAGTTGGCATAAGATGGTTATAGAAAAGCAACAGAAGCTTTGATAATGAATTCCCAGAAACCAAAGGCATTAGCGGGCACAAAGAAATGAGAAACCAGAATCTGTTAGTGCTGAGAAATCAAACTATGAAGGTGACACCACTGTCAAGACAAACAAGTTATTCTAATAGTATCCTTGTAATTAAATGGTTATACCAAGACTGATCAAATAACAGCCTTTACACTAAGCAAGATGACACCAGTGGAGCCTTGGTAGTCAAGCACCATGCCAAAAAAATCCAGCTTTAGATTTACCTAGGTATTTAGATTTTTAGTGAAAAAAAATGCGCACAAGCAAAGTTTATCCCTTAGCACACAAAGAAAATGGCACCGCAGTCAGAACAGCACAGAAGGAGGCCCATGCAAGAAAGCAGGATCTTAGCAGGTCACATTGCATTAGAAGACATGCACGTGCTTTATAGCTTTTCTCCCTCCATGCCAGAACCCCTCTCAAAACCACAAGAGGTACCAGATCCCGGCTTCAGCCAGATCTCTCTGAAGCTCTTAGGTAGGATCATAGCCTGAAAATTTACCAGTTTGAAGCTTTTGTACATTATCACATTCATACTCTAAACCAGTATATATAGCAGTTTAAGTCTAGAGTTAATTTAACCCTGCTCGAAACTTCCCTTGTACTACCCTCTACATACAATCCACACTCCTGCTGAATTATGAGACAAATTTTGAACAGCTAAAACTTAAATACCAAATAAGCTGAATAACGTACACATTCCAAGTTTCCATGCTTTTCTCCATTTATGGCTAAAATGCTTTTCTGAAATATAACTTGAACAAACCTCGCTTTCATTTGCTGATGACTAAAAAGTTGTAGTATCTATAACAGAACTCCACTGTTATTTTGCATTGCATGTTGCTATTCAACCAGTATTTGAAAGGCTAGGACTTATCTGAACATTCAAGGTTTTGCTTTGGATTTGGAAGAAAAGAACAATGGCCAATGTCCAGGTTTGGGGTTTTATTGTTAAAAAGATTAAAGCATACCATTTCACCAGATACAAGAAATTTGGGTTTTTTTTTTTTCTGACATAACAAACATCCGAATTATCAAGAGAAAATGTTGAGCTATACATAGTCTGACGTTAATCCATCAATTTAACGTATATTAGTACATGCTTAAAACATGGCCAAAATACAAAATCACAAAATAAGTACCTTGATGCTCCTAAATCTGAGACAAATAAGGCAGAGAATTGAGTGTGACAGATTTCCAACAAAAGGCTATACACTCAATAACAACCTTAGGGCAGAATTATTTCAGAAAATTGGCAGTTTCTCAAGTCCGGCTCATTTGCATTCAATTTATGAGAATTTCAACTTTGAGAGTTTGATAAAAACACTTTGAAAAATAAGACATTTAATAAAACAAGTTCAGTCTTCACAGGAATATACAGATTGCTTACCACTCTGATCCTTAATTGCCTGCATGTTTTACAAATCTTTACAAAACTAATTTTTATCCATTTTGGTTTCAGAAACATAGTACATCTGAAAAATAAAATATGACTTTACTGATGGGTAATACAGAGATGTGAACATGTAGTTAAAATTACTTTTGAAAAGTAAATCATTTCAGTAATACAGCTATAAGACAAGTTAAACATAGTACAATAAACCATGCATCTTCTGACTTGTCAGATCAGCTAAGCTACTTGGTTAACATACAATAACACTTTTGAACACTTCTGTAAATTAAGATTTTCTAGCATAAGGGAAAAATGGATTAAATTTGTTCTTCAAGTGATTCAAGACTGTCCAAATGTTTTTTAGCTGTATCATCATTATGACGGCTTTGGCAATGGGTTAAATGTTTCTTAAAGCCTCGGGGAAAATTTGATTCAAAATTACAACGTGGACACTTTAACAAACTTTGACCATGAGCAGCAACATGGTTTTTAAGAAGAGATTCCAAGAGAAAAGCTTTGCCACAGATTTTGCATTTGTATGGGCTTTGAACATTATGCTTATTAACTAAATGATGCAAGACGGCACCTTTTTTCATTGCACGACAGCAACAAATTTTGCAGTAATACTTTCCCTTGCCACGCTTCATGTATTTTGCTATTTCTTCCTCTGAGATGAAAGCCTCCTTCTCTTCAGTGAACTGCAGCACACACTGTGGCGGCATGGGAGTAGCTGCATCCATTTTACTCTCTTTGCTGTAATCAGATGACTCCATATCATATTGCTCTTGGTCGCTGTTGGATTCTTGCTCCTTCATCTCCATTGAGTCCATTTCCATTTTTCCACATTCACTGCTGTTTAGCTCAGAATCCGAGTTCTCCAGGTTTTCCTTCTTGGGCTTCTTTTTGGGCCGTGAATACAGCATGTCTTCTGGTGATTCTTTGGCTAATATTGATTGTTCCTCGGGTGAAAATAAATCATCCAGTGGTTTTTGATCATCTAAACTCTGAGAAAGAAAGTCACTTTCACCAGACTCACTCGGTGTCTGGGACTCAGAGGAAAAACCTGGAATAGATTTGTGAGACTCAGAAAACGGGAAGCTTTTCTGGATTTCAGCAGGTACAGTAGGTTCCGTATGTCTCTGGACATCAGAGGATAAGGAAGCAGCAGATTTCTGCATCTCAGAAAATACTGCATGTTTCTGAGCATCAGGAGAAATGGTAGATTTCTGAGAGTCAGTAAAAAGAGCTTGCTTGGGCATCTCAGGAGATACAGAAGGCGTAGGTTTCTGGGACTCAGAGAAGAGGGCATGTTTCTGGATCTCAGGAGAGACAGATTTCTGAGATTCTGGAAAGGAACTATGTTCCTGAACTTCAGGGGAAATGGGTGCACGTTTTTGGGTTTCAGAAAACAGAGCATGCTTCTGGGTTTCAGTAGAAACAGGAGCTGACTTCTGGGATTCAGGAAATTGGGCATGTTTTTGGGCTTCAGTAGGAAGAGCAGAAGCAGACACCTGGTTCTGGGGCTCAGGAAACACAGCATGTTTTTGGGCATCAGCAGCAACATTAGGATTAGATTTACGTGACTCTGGAAACAGAGCTCTTTTCCGAGGTTCTGGAAAGTGGCCCCGTTTCTGAACCTCAGAGGAAGCAGCAGAGGTGGCTTTTTGAGTTTCAGAAAAAAACATAGATTTCCGGGATTCAGAGAGTTTCCAAGACTCAGGAGATACTGAAGCAGCAGGTTTACGGACCTCGGGAAAGAAAGACGACTTCCAAGTGTCAGAGGAAACAGTGTGACTAGACTTTCGAAGTTCAGGAGAAACAGGGGTTGAATGCTTCCACGTATCAGGGGAAAGCACAGGTTTCCAGCCTTCAGGGTACACAGATGAGATGGGCTTCCATGGCTCAGTAGATATGAGAGTAGACTTCTGGGATTCAGAAAAGGAAGTGGATTTCCATGAGTCAGAAACAAGCCTCCTGGGCTCTGGCGACACAACAGGGCCAGGTCTTCGGGGCTCTGGAGCAGACCTGCGGGCTTCCATGGACATGGCAGGCTTGGAAGCCCAGGGAGAAGCAGTGGAAGACTTCTGCATGTCGTGAGGCACAACCCTCCAATGCTCGGGGGACGACGGGGGAGCAGGTCCCCAGGGTTCTGGCGAAGCAGTGGGAGGCGGCCTGCGGGGCTCGGGAGAGGCAGCAGGAGGCGGCCTGCGCCCCTGCGGGTGCCGCCGGGGCTCTGGGGAGGCAGCCGGCGGGTACCGCCGCGGTTCCGGGGAAACAGCGGCAGCCGGCTTCCTCGGCTCCGGGGACATGGCTGGTGAGTATCGGCGCGGCTCCGGGGACACGGCCGGGGAATGGCGGCGTGGCTCTGGGGACACGGCCGGGGATGGCTTCTGGGGGCCTGGGGACACTGCAGGGGAGGACTTCTGCGAGTCTGAGGACATGGCCTGGGTGGAATTTTCCGAATCTGGGGACACGGCAGAGAGTAACTTCTCTGCATCTGGAGACATGGCCTGGGCTGACTTTTCTGAATCTGGGGACACAGCCTGGACTGATTTTTCTGGGTCTGAGCACATGCTCTGAGTTGACTTCTGTGGCTCTGGGGAGACGGATGATTTCTGAAGTTTGGGAGAAACAACAGGTTCAGATTTGGGGAGCTCAGTAGAAAGGGCAGGCTTGTGTGACTCAGTAGAAAGGGTAGGTTTCTGTGGCTCGAAACCAACAGGTTTTTTTGAGGAATCTGACTCTCTTTCTACCTGTTCCTTCTGCTCCTCATTCCATTTTTCAGGTGCCGCATGTTGTGCTGTGATGTGATAATATACATTACAATACATCTTGCTGGTGAAGAAACATTTGTGGCAGTGAAACAATTTTGCACTTTTTTGATAAAATATGAGTTTACCTAAACCAGCAGCATCCATTTCATCACAATACTCTGGGTGTATGGTGCCCATATGGATCTGTATGTTTTCATAGTCTGTTCCTCTGAAGCTGCAGTGATCACACTCTAAGCGCTCTGTGGTTTTACGCAGTATCTGCAACATGTCCATTTCTCTATGGTGTGTAACAGTTTTGACAGCACTGCACCTTTTAAAGAGTAAGCTTCAGAGTTCCTGTAATAAAGGAGAAAAAAAAACTGCAGAGTTAGCTCTCAATGTTAACTTTAATTCTTCTGTCCTTCTTAAGCAACTTCATGTGCTTTTCACCATTTTAGAAAACATAACTTTTGCATGGGTAGTAATTCATTCATAAGCATATAAAAGTGCCTGCAAATTTTGCGAATTATTTTACAGTAGTAGGGCCAGCAAAACAAAACTTTTAACAGTAGGCCTTTACAGCCATGCAAAAATCTGCAAACAAACTATATGAACTTAGGCAATGAGGGCAGAACTTTACATTCCATTTGATACCCACAACTTGCTTTCCCAGTTGTTCTTTCTTACCAAATTTGAATTTTTTTAATTACATTTTGCATTTAAACTTAAATCAAAAAGTACTTTGAAACACTGCCACTGAAATAGAGCCATTTCAAAACTGCATTCTTGTCATAAAATTTCAGAACAAATTAGCTATTTTTGACAAAGCCACATAGAATTTTTCTAAGGAGAATATAGCATCCTCATGGCTAGGCTCTGCTTTCCTCTGTTAAATGCTTTTTCCATGAACTAATTACTGTACATAAAAAACTACTGCTGCTCATGAAGACTCTATCCACTGTGAAAATATTTTCCCTTACATCATTTTATCTGCTCCTCTATGAACACCAAAATGCTATTTCAAAAACAACAGTGATTTTATGCAGTTTCTGCATAGCTGACAGCCCTCTGCATACAAAGCATATTTTCTTTTGTCTCATTCCAGAGGGATGAAAGCTTTTACAAAATAAGAAATTTATAATAAAACCTCAAAAAAGGCATTGCATCTGAAAAGCAAACAATTTTTAACACTCTGGCTAGACTCCATTAATTCCAATATGAGTTACTCATTAATACAATAAACATAAAACCCAGTCTAACCATATTCTGCAAGCCATTTGCATCTACATGTGGGAGGCATCTCTCTACTGAAAGGGAATGTTTGGACATTTCTCAATATTTATAACACTGATCTTTTTCCTTGTAGATTAAAATTAAATAGTTGTTACACGACTGTCACTCATAAGATACCAGCCTAATCTGGAGGGTCTCGCAGAACATTCTCAAAATAAGCTTCCAGTCAGTGTCATTGTATCAGTTTAATGTTATTTTCCTGAGTAAAAACACATTAGACTGACAGCTAATCTAAAAATATGCATCCAAAACAAGTTTTTTGAGTCTATTCCAAAAGTACTTTCCCTGTTTTCTTAGGAAACTGAGGCTTACACAAGCAGATTGCCCCACCATGAATGCCAGTCAAACTGGACTAAGCAATACAGTCTTCAGTTGCAATTCTACAAGTTTCATGAAAATCCGGAACAGAAGCTTTGGGATCAGAGCAGTGAGAGAATGAAAGCAGACTAGCAATGCTGTTAAAGAGCAATGTGGACACAAGAAGAAACAGGAAAAGGAAATGGGCTGAGCAACACAGAGCACAAATCCATAAGAAATTAAGGTTCATTTGTTCAGTTGCTCATGGAGCAACTTCTTGGTCCACACCATATGAATGTATTTCACAACTGAGCCACAGGAAGAGGTAGATTTTCAAAGAAAAGGGTGCAGCTCCAATCAGGAAGCACAACGGAACCATGGACAGAGCTTAAAGAATCTTCCTTTGCATATATGCAAAAAACAGAACATCCAACTGCATACTATCCACTCATGCAACAATATCTGAGAAGCAACTGGACTGCTCTACAAATACAGAACTAGAAGGATCTTTTGGTTCTGCATCGCAGAACCCAGCTCTATCAGAAACTGTGCAAAGGACAGGTACTTGCAAAAAATATGTACTTACAAAACACTTATTTTATCCCAGTCTCGCCTTCTCTTACTTAGACCTATCCTAATTTTAGCATAGAAATTTCCATTTTTCTTTTCAAATACAAAAGGGAGAAAAGGAAGTCCTTAGCTCCCTTCTACAAACTGTCAAAGTTGCTGCTAGGCTTTGTCACCAGAAGAAATTTCTGGTCACCAGTTAAAAACTTCTCTGTTTTCATCTCCAGAAGACGTTAAAAGGCATAAAAACAACATCCAAGAGTTTTGGGTGCTTTCCCTTATCTTGCCATTACTTATCACTTTTGGTTTTGTAACTTCAGCACACTGAAGCTATCAGTCAGGCTGAAGAAACAGCCCCTTCTGCTGAAATCATTTCTGAATTTAAGCATACTTCAAAGCATGACATCTTTCAAGTACTGTAGCACTTCAAGTATTGTAGCACTTTTATTCCCTTTGTATTCAAATGATACTGTCTCTACATATTTCTCATTACTCTTTTCCTCTATACTCAGGCTTATTGCAAAGATAACTACTTGATTCATATACCTCTTTCTTGCACTCCTTTACCAGAACATGCCTTGCACTGGGATCCTTTCTCAGATCCTACCTTGCCTTTAGCAAGGAAAAGTAGGATTTTCAAGACAATTACGTTATCATTGTATATAGGTACCCTGTGAGAGGAAGGGAGACAAACTAGAACTTCTTTCAGATCTGCTCAAGACTCCTAGAATTGACAAACATGTTGCCTGCAGGCCAGATATAGACAATAGTTTCATAAAGCCCAAGGCCACCTTTTTTCTGGACACTCTGCCAAATTCTGTCTATTTTGTACACAGGGCAATTTAGTTTTGCCCTCATTAAAACCCTTAGCTACAGGACTTGTCCTGTCCCAGTGATTATAGCTGTTTCAGGCCACATTAAGATGACTACATCCATGTATTCAATTTCTTAACCAGTATTTCTGCACCCCTCCCTGCTTTCCTAGCTTTTCATAGCTGCAATACTGAGAAAACTAATACAAATAATAAATCCAAATAGAACCAACCATCTATTCTGAGAACACAGCATAGTGTAATTGAAGCAGCAGCTTGAAGCTCAGCATTTATGTCTGTCCTGTTACTTACCACATAGGAAACCCCCCACTAAGATTCTCGAGTTTGTAATATCAAACTTTCACATACAGCAGCCAAAACTCATTCAAACTTTTCCTGAGGCATGAGTACTTCTGCTGAATCCGAGGATCTATGTGTTTGTCTACAAGCTCACTATATCCACAGATATTAAGTACAGTAAAAGTTTCAGCACAAACCAACCTCTCAGCTTCACTGAGGATTTTGGCTGACCTCAAGTGACACGGATCAGTGTCCATCACTCACTGTAGGAACTGCCTGGAGAGATCTCAGCAGCAGTCTCAGCTGGTACTCCATCACTCATCTCTCCCGATTCTTTTGTTTCACACATCTGCAATGACTCCTACCACTCTCACCTCTCTTCACAGATCCTGCCTCCTACACTGTAATTCTGCCCATAATCTCCTCCACTAAAGGAAGAACAGGAAAATGGCAGCAAAAAAAAAAAGACTGGTAATGAGGACCAGCATCTATCTGAGGAAAGAATGATAATCACTACATTTCTTGCTCTGTTTCAGCATCTGTGACGCTGAGGCCATGACTTGGGGTAAAGGAAAGTATCCAAGAAGTCAGGAGTAATAAGAGAATTCGAAGGGAATGTATGTTGTTCTGAAACTGATAAATTTGGAAAAGAAAATTCAAGTCAGTCAAAAGCAATCTCTGTTGAGCTCTAGTTAGAGCAACAGCACAAGCTAATGCACACAGCAGACATCTCCTGTTATGTCTCTTTTCCCAACCAGCTGTTATGTCTCTTTTCAGAGACACCCCCTACCTACCTTCTGCATCCCATCATCTATGAGGCGCTCCATGAGGAACCAGCCGCACTTCCTATAGCACCTCAAAACCAACTCTCAGTGTTATCAAAAAAAAAAAAAAAAAAAAAAAAAAAAGGTTGCAGGAGATACTGTGCATCAGCAAGAAACCACATATGAGATGGCATGACAAAATGACTGTAGCAGGTAGCATACCTCTATCTTTTCAATGCCATTCAAATTTCTTAGCTACACATCTATTTATCATTCCAGGTAATTTTTAATAAACACATTCCATACTCAGTTTTGCGATGTTCGATAACTTCCTGCAGTTTCCCTGTGCAGAGGATAAACTCCAGCTGTCATTTCTGAGACCTCTAAGGCAGTGGCAGAGAGACACAAAGGGCTGTTACAGATCTACACTGCCTGTGACCACATAAAATTACAGGTTGTTTTCAATAGGACATGTACAATTTCAGAATTCAGCAAAAAGTAGTCTGACATATCGTCTTTCAAAATCTGTCTGTCCTGGTTCTCCCTAACAGAAGGATCTATAATCTCCCTTTTGATACAGAATCAAGCCTGGTGAGACGTAAGCAGAGAATGAGGATATGCAGCACATCAGTGACACCAGTACATCAGGGAAAGCCCCCAAGAAGGAACTCCTTTATTTTCTGCAATTCCCTAGGCCCACAGGTAAATGTGAGCAGAGGCTTAAATGTGATGGCTGTCCAAAATGGTGCTGCCATCTGTGCAATCCTACAGTTACAGGCAACATAGCAGTAGGAAGCAGAGGCTTCCAGCAACCTCCTACTAGGCTTATGGCATCGCTCTACTGGTCTTTACCTTCATCAAGCAAGGAAGGATGTGAGCACGTACTTCTAGGAATGCTCTCCTCCCTCCCACCTGTACACAGTGTCATGCATCACAGCCCTTCTCTCACAAGCAAAGTTGCTGCACAGGACAGGTGGCTGTTCATTTTCATTAGCCCTCCAAATTTCCTCAGTCACACACTCCATCACTGACTGTGGCCCACCCTAAGCAGTGAGTTCTGTTCTTAGCACAAGATGATACAGTTGCACCATTGCTTTTACGACTACTAGCAAGAACAGACCCAGACTATTGCTGCATTTAAGCAAAAGGGAAAATGACATGTTGTTCTTGCAGTGCCAAAAAGTAAATGGCAGCTTGGTGGCAAGCAACATGATGCTTCTCTTGATTTTGCACCCTTGTGTTGTGGCTGACGAAAGAAATAGAAGTTCAGCTCCCGGAGGAAGCTGCACATAAATATCCTCACAGTGCAGCCAGGCTGGTATTCACGGTGCAAACAGCAGAGTGAGGGTGAATTGAATGCAGTGTCAACCTACTGCGGACAACAATGACATTACTGCTAATCCAGCAACGTCCACAGGAACCTGACTGTGCTCTCATGGCACCACTGACAACTGCCAGCCAGGCCACACACACAAAAGTACCCGCAGCAGGGACTGCCAAACGAGGTCTTTACAATCATATGCCAATAAAAGGTACAAAGCGCTTGAAGTGACCAGGAATGGAGACTGCAAGATGTACTATGAGGAAATGCTGGGTCCTAGATCCGGTTATGAGACAGCTGTTTTACACATTGTCATGTCTTTAGGAAAGATTCAAGCCATAGAAAAGTTGAAAAGCGACAATACTTGCCCCCGATGTAGACGACTTAGAAATGTGAAAGGCAGCAGCACAGTTGTTCTGCAAGATTTCCATCTTTGCCAAGAGAATAAGTCCACACAGCAAGATCATTTTTTAATGCAAGATACAACAATGCCTTAAACTACAAAGCAATGTCAACATTACATCAGGTTCAGGGTAGAAAAGCTTAACTTCATGTACTACTTCTGATTGGGCTTTCCAGCTTCACAATAGCACACTGAAAGCTTCCCAAAATGGCTCTGGAAACCACAGATCTACAATGTTGAACTTGAGCTAATAAAGAGCTACCGGACCAACCACAGGACCAAATCTAGTCATGAACTATTAATTAACATTATATCAATTAGCTTTTACTGGTGACACCCGGTTAAAAGTCTATTTAAGTCATTTTGAAAGCAAACCAGCTTCAAGCAGATTAGGTTCAAAGAAAGTTTATTGAAAAGAAAAATGAAAACCAAAGTCTAGATGTTATCAACTTAAAAAAAAATGCTCACTGTAAATCCACCTTGCAGCTACCTCTCTTACTTTACTGGTGCTGAACTGCTGCTTTACCTCATCCCCCAGCACTGCTCCGTTCTGCACAGTCTCAAGTACCAAATCCTCCTGACACCTGTACCAGCCACCACTGCCACCAGCCCTTTCCAAAAAGTGAGTATGGATGAAGCAACTGGGTCTCCTTTATTCCAGAAACCAGCTCTGACGGGCTCCTAAAGTTAGATTTGCATCTGCCTTCCCTGGAAGCGCAAGGATGTGATCGAGCGGCACCTTTGGATCGCTCCATCCGCATCTCTCCCACGGGGATGATCCGATCCGATCCGATCCTCCCAGCCACCTCTGCCACGGCAGTGAAACGGGCGGCCCCGCACAAAACTCGCTCTGCCCCAAGGCTTCTCGCGGCACCTGGCCCGTGCGGGACGCGGAGCTGCCCCTCTTCCCGCTCCGTTAACTCCACGTTCGAGGGTGCCCGCGGCGGGGGTGTCCCGGAGGCGCCCGCTTCCCCGCCGCGGGCCGGGGCGGCTCTTACCGCCACGCTCTCGCCCCTCCGTCCCCGCACGGCCGGTCGAGCTGCGCGTTACCCCCTCGCCACGCGCGGGGCCGCCGCCGCTTGCGCCCGTTTTGTTCCCCCGCGCCACGCGCGGCGCCGCCACCAACGGCCGCCCCCCCGCCCCCGGCGGCGCCGCGCGAGGGGCAGGCGCAGGCCCGGTGCCGG